>CM067344.1:2375120-2587101 GCA_034190875.2 Urechis unicinctus
TTTGTATTACGTACGTAATTGGTTGCAAGCATACACAACACGAAGCATAAAGAGAAGCATGTTACTATATCATATTTTTTTATTTTGCCGGACAATTTTGTACAACAGCTGTTGGCGTCCTTACTATGGTATTTGTTGGCCATTACCAATCGTTTGACGGCTCCATTTAATATCACAATTCCCCTGCATAATGTAAATACATGATCTCAATATCATGGTTTACCAGGCCACCTAATAGTGTCATGTTACAAAATAGATTCACAGATAGTCAAGTACTAGTCGTAACAATTATAAATGAATGACAGCCCGTTTTTGTTCAGAAATTTACAACGTCTTATCCATACTTGTTAAACTTTATTTATATGTTTATTGTTAATAAAACCAAAAAACACTCATTCATCCTTTCGCCTACCAATTCGTTCATTCATTGTGAACACAGCAGATCAGTTTCCTTTCAAGCCAACTCAAAAATAGAGTTGATTCGGATTTAGGTGCCTATCTTAGTGGGATGAAATACATTCACATATTGAAGCCCTGTTATTACCGCCTTGCGTTTTCACATAGTTTATGCATTCGATGATAATAACCGAAAATAAGTCAGAGTTACTGTTATCTTATGTTGTATTTGGGGCCACATAAACCACTATGGAACAATAATCTTGTATTCCTAAATCTATTTCATGGTATATATTGCTGCCATTTTATTTAACAAAGATAAATTGGCTTTACCACCGAGCTCGTACCTGATAGACTGCATATGTCAATATTCGCAACATCTTTGCATCACAAGTAAACAGATAACTATCTACCTGTCTTCGTTTACAAAGTCTACCAATGTTTCCAGACCACTTAACCTTTCCGGAACGCAAGAAAGAACAAAACTAATCATCGCTGATATCACGTTATCACATAATTCATTGTATATTGGAATAGGTTCTACGTGAAACGAATGCTATTGATCTTTGCAGTTGTGCCATGGCATTGTTCGATTGACTTAAGATACTCATTACATGAACATCTGCTCCTTTTTAATAGCAGACCGATTGACTGGCATTCAAACTGATTGTTGTCCCTCACTACAGGAAATACTGCATTTATTGACAGGTTAGCATTTGCTGATCGCCTTGTTTGCCAGATTCCGGATGTAGGGTCTATACTCTATAGCTCTCTCTGTAATCCGCAAATGCACTCTAATTAAATCAACATCTCAATGTTAGGATTCGTGTAGAATAAGACGAGGCTTACTTCAAGTGCCGGTCATTGACGAGAGGCGCAAACCTCTCAATCTACCAATCCGCCTGCGGACGAAATGAACGCGTGATTCAAAATGTCAAATGCGAGTGGGAATATCCTTCGTGTCCAATAGTGAATACCACTGTAGTAACTGTTACATGTTAATCTTGCCTAATACAATTAATCAATCCGCCCCAATATTGCGCCCTACATTATACTTCGGCTTATTTTGAATCACTATAGCTGGGCACATATGCATGTAATGCTTCAATTGTTTTTGGCCTGCTCAAATATTTGTAATTACGGTAATATCTATCTTCTTGTCGAACGCAAATATATTTCTCGGCAGTTGCGTAAAACAGTTATCAGTACCTGAACTCACAAGTACTTGCTCGCATACCATTACGTCTTTATACAATTTAATGAATATGAGGATATGGCGTCCAAGATTAAACATTTACTTGTCGTTGGTGTGCAAATATAAGATATAAGTCTGCTCCTATTAGACAAACCACTGTACAGTTCGCCATTTAACATAGAGATCGCGGTCTATTTGTCTGACCATTGTTGGCCTCTATTGATTAACTGACACTCCGTTGTCGGTGATCATCCAGTTCCGTTGAATGACGTCATAACACTTGGCTCGTGGATGGCTGAGATACAATACGTAAGCAGCTCTAGTTTACCGAAAGATGTGGAGCAACTTTTATTTACTATTCAATAATTATCAAAATCTACCTCTTTTTGAAAATGGCCAACTTGCGCAAAGCACTTCAAAAGATGCATTTAAATAGTGTGATATACTGCGCTCCTTGATCAGGTGCTCCGCATAAGCGCGGGGGTTCGAACGTGGCTTTGTATTTATGTGCTGTTACGAGGTCGACTATGACACATATGAAATCATCACAATTATCTTAATCAATCACCGTCAACCCATCTCCAGTAGAGTACTGGCTCAACTGCCGCTTACAGTAGAAGCAAGCTTGTTGAGTGATTACGTTCTTGGCGTTGCTATTCTGAATGCGATTGACGCAGCCAATTCATATGCTGGCGCTAGCGTAAATGATAAATATATATATATAGCTCAACACAGACGTAGCATTAGCCGTGGTCGAGATACTCAAGATCCAATGTCCGTCTGTTGTGTATAGATTATCCTATACAGCAGTCGGAAATCCTTGGTTGATAACAAAATACTCATTGATGTGTAATATATGCTATATAGACATATTTTATTATTATATAGCACTGTGCAGCTCGGCACGAGGCAAAGTCTGACACGGTCGGGTCAATACAAGAGTAAAGGATCGACGTTTGTATATTTTGCTCATGATTAATACTCAAGGGATGTTCCTATTGGCATATCATTGTAAGAGTACGTGGTGTTATTATAACAGCATTAGATGCAGCAGATGAATACCTGGGATGGTCGTTGCTTCAATTATAACAATGGACATCATTCCAGACCCTACGTGAGTGGTGGCTCATTGCTGACCATTGTGATGGGCATTCCAGGAACCACATCCGCTGAATACAATTGGTCCGCTGCTGGAGGATCCAGGGGAAACTAAATATTGATGTCGTGTACATATCTGACGTTGATAGGAACACAAACACTACCGATGGCTTCTGAAGGTACTTGCCTTTCTGCATCAAATGCAACAAGTTAGTTATTACAAGTTGGAGTTCATCACGTTTCATTTCATTCGGCGCTCGTTGATGATATTTAAGTTGATGGAACTCTCCGTCAAAAGTTAATGCAGTTGAGTATTGTGCGTGATGAAATAATCTTCAGGCTAAATGTTAGAGGCAAACATTAATGACTTCTAACAATTTGCATCATATAACCACGCAGGCGTGTTTGTAGTGTGATTATACGGTTCTTTTGGACAGCAGCAATCACACGCACCGAGTGGATTAACAGATGACTCCCACTTTGTATGATGTTTGATACGTATATCACATCTCATGCGAATGTCAGATGCAATCATCTAGCAACAATTAAAAAATCATACCAGCAAAACAGTTAGAGACCACACTAGCCGTAATAACGTCAGCAATTGCGATAGGACGCGACCAAGTGAAGGCAAAAGCGTGTACACTAGGTCATCGTGTGTGTGTTATATTGCTAACACGGTATTTACGACGGCAATAACTGACACTAGAAAATAATGCATTTAATAAGGAGAGCTATCCAATGCAATTATATGGCTTGGTGTTTGTGTGCTACCGTGTAACTTGTCGGTGTAATGAGCGTGCTGTCGTGCTATACATAAGAATAAATATACCTGACTTTGATAAAAACCCTGTAATCATTATTTTTGTAAAATGAGCAGTGTTGGCGTTATGGTTATATGCAGCCAAAGCGCACCTAACGCAGCGTATTCCGGTTTCTAATTATGACGTTATTACCTGCGGCTTGCTTAGAGCCATGCCTAGCATTGCCAAGGTAAGTCATCGTCATTTTATAGAAACTTGCAATACACGTACATTGTTTTATTGAATATATAAAGCTAACAATCACCGGAATATTGTTCTATGCAGATACAGAGGCAGTTCGATTTAAGCTGGTTCAAAACATTCCATAAGACCTATGTCAGCTTCTTAATATCACAAAATATATATTTACCAAAAACAACATTTACAAGAAGACATTCGGCATATCATCAACAACTACTGTGCTTAGATCACTGCGCATTTACCATGCACTCGCTATCGTACTGTTATTCATACATTAAATTCATCCCTTCCACTCGTAACAGCTCGATGTATTAATTGAATAAGAAAGTATGTGCTTTTGCTTGCAGGTAACGACGAAGTAACACGCAGACAGTAGCAGCAATTTGTTTCATCATTGGCTGCAGGGGAGGGGCGGGGAGAATTATCGGGTCGAGTCTTGATATTATGCGATGTTTTTCTTATTTCCAAGATTAATACGTTTGTTTAAATATGTGTACACTGTCGGGTGAATCCAGTAACAAATATTTGAACCAATGAATATGATTGTAAGTTTTCTTACTGGAATCACGAGGCCCATAAGGCTTGAAAGCCTATTTTGCTACAACCATACATATATGCCTATACAGCACACACACCACTCATAAACTGAAGCCTGCCTCATTTTTCTGTTGTGGTATGGCTCTCAAAATAGGCATTGCTCGATGATTGACCAGAGAGCAAGTTTTGTTTCTTTCAATTGCCGAATAATGTTGTGGTCAAATCTGACTATGCGTTGCAATCAAAAGGCATATTGAAAATGAATGCTACATTCGTTATCATTGCATCATTTTATGCTCCCGCCTTTTGTATTAATTGCAATATTCTGACGAACAATTAATGAGCAGAGTATTCGCCTATACTGATTGGAAGGCGTTAGTCCATCGCACAGCTACCACATTTTACCAGACGAAGAAGTAAGTAATGGCTGGGATTTGTCAAATAGTATTTTTTGGATGTTTGTAATGCTGCATATTATGCATTAAAATTATTGAACAATAGCTGCCACAATAAAAGCATTTGTATTTGCTCCACTTATAAATGACTCATTTATAACAACGAAACCTAAATGTCGCAGCTTCCGATGTCAAGGAACCCTTTTTTTTGTGTTTATTGTCAATTTACCCCGTTGTATTGAAGCATAGGTTCAGTGCATATTGCGTAATTGTCCATGAAGCCAAGACATTTCTTTATTGCTGCGAGCTTCTACTTGTTATTACACAGACAAAGCTTTTCCACTGCATATAATTGAATGTGTTCGGGTTATTTAACCCACAGTTCCTTATAGAGTCAGCATGTGTCGATGAATTTTTTGTATAAAGCTTAACAGCAGAAAAGTATTTGTGAAGCCACGCTTACACGAGCAATGCCTTTTTAGATTTGCGGATGTCGCATATTTGGCGCACAAACCCATTGCAAATAGAGATAATCATTATTTATTACTTTTGCAGAACAAGCAAGGGAAGCCATGATGCAGCAAAATTTAATTGTCTCCCCACGTGTTGGGAGTGCTACAATGCATTGGCTGCGCCGCTATATGGCTTGTACATGCCAGTACCAGTATATCACTTCAATGAGAAAGTATTGGGCAATTAGAAACTACAGAATCTGTTTCTTTGAATAAAGAATGTCTATCATTTCCCGAGGGGTAGCAAGACATTTTCGTTTAGCCAAACTGGTTCTGGTAGGTAAGCGGTTACGTTAGACAAACGACGAGACATCTGCTAATCAGAAGACAGAGATCACATTATTGTACGGGGTCTTTGTGCATCGCTTGAGGCGTAGAGTAGTAGCATTATAACAATAACATCGCGTTTGTGTACCATTATGTATCTTAATAATAGCATATTTATTCGCATTACAGTTGTCGATACATCATCCGCTAGGATGCAGTCCAGGATGCTAGCAATTCTGACACGAATTCCACACACCAAGCCTTACAATGCTGCAACACGCCTGGTTTAATAAACCGAAAACTCACGTTTTTTCCATAGCATGCTGTAACAATGCTTATTGACTATGCCTGTTTTGATGCAGAATTTATATATATTGAATGCATGAAAATTATTACCGTTCTGCATCGTTACCAATGCGTTCATTTCGCTCTGATGATGGATCTGTTCGACGTAGTGCTTTGACAGGAGGGTTAGATTCGTAACATACCGGGGCATTTTGGGTGTGGAACGCCTTCCGATGTGATTCAATGTCAACCTTTGCCATGAACAAAAAATATATATCGTTGAAAGTACGCAAATCCGACAAACGTCCCTTATAAGTTATTTACGGTGACATACACATGGCTGGATATCAATCTAACATCTTAAACATTAGACGCAGATGCGTCCGCGCAAGTGACATTAGCCATTATTATTCAATTAAAGGGCGTACTTTTCAGTTAGTAAAAACGCCACCATAGGGGTACGTTTGTTCAGATTGATGCCCCAGTCAATATACCACCTCGCGCCAATTATACAAACACGACAGGCATGGCTAATGATGAATTGGTTTCACGACATTTTGTAATCTTCATCCCTATAGTGAGAGTGGTGGGATCTGATACTGACATTAACATTTGTTGCTGCCCACATCGAAAGAGCAAAGGGTGAGCCTTTACGGCCTATGCGGGCTGCCTGGTTCAGATACTGATTAGTAGGAACACTATCGGTCTCTATGGTCGACATTAGCCTTCTAAGTACGTAGTTCGTACTTATTATAGAACTATGCAACTGGGCCACATGAGTTATATGCCAAAAAGACAGCAATATGGTGACTTATAACCAAACCATGAGTGTATTTTACTTCGCTTTGGGCCAGCCTTTAGTGCAATCACACGTGCATGGCGGGACGTTTATCTTGATTAAGTTGTATCAGTATCTATGATCGATACAGAGTGCCTTATATAAAAATAAATGTTACTTTACCTATTAGTATTTTGTTGCTTGAATGACTGACACACTCCTTATGTTTGTCCCGAATGCCTTCGATAGCATCATTATTTCCACATGCCTATGACAAAGACTGCTTTCAATAGCCAAAACAAAATGCCCCGAAGAAACATTGCACTATCACATTAATCAAAACAGCATTTGCGCGTTTGGAAGTTCGACCATCTCAGTCCAAAGACAAAAGAAAAGGTCGAAAGCAAATCTCACAATCATCAACTATTACAAAAGGTCAAGTAATACTAGCGGAGACCAACATCCCTCCGATCATGTTCATAAGACATGATCGTCGGCAAAATAAATTATGTTTACGGGGTTTGCAAGCTTGTGCATCAGTGTAAATGTTTTAGTGACTTAAATTATAAATGGTGCATCAATAAAACATCATGGAGGCTACCGTGGAATGGAATAAAATATTCTATGTATTTCTGTGCATATAAATATGATATATAGCCAGTATGGTGTTTTAGTCGGCATCATTTTCTATCAGTCCATTAGTGTCACACAACACATAAAGAATGAAAAATGCATTTCATATGTTTTGCAACTCAATAATTACTCCGATAATGTTATATTTTACGAAAACATTAACTGCATTGAATATATCACAAAAGGTTATCAATATTGACGGAACCAATTCCAACAATGATTTATCAGCAGCGTTGTTCTTTTGAGGACCTTTCAATATAGACTAGGTACAAAGATTTTCACGCATCATTCAACAAATTTCAAAAGTTACCAGCATGATACATTTGTAGCACAAGTATATGTTTCTCGCTGCTGCAAGCACAAAGAGCCATATTGTACATTTGGACAGTCAACTTAAACACTGGTAAATGTCGGAGAAATTGATAGACAAACAATATATTGATACGAATCATCTTTCACAAACCGCAAAACAATATCCGCTGTCATTCATCAGCTGACCAAAATTACCATGCTCTGCGACATTTGCACGAGACCATCACTCCAATTTGCAAGTCATGCGATTGTATCGGGATACACATCTGTTTCATGCTTCATTGCAATCAGAACATTGTGTCATGGGTTTTTGATACGTTACGACCGTTGAAGAGATGATTAATTGAACAGAGTTACTTACTAGCCTACCTGGGCCGATATCGGTAAGCTACCGCAACATATGACCGATAATATTTGTAAATGTATGTCATTCCTTGCCTCATTCAAAGTCTCTTAGTCATCACTTATCCTGCTAATAGACGAATATAAAATATACGATTCATCTTGATATGGTATGTTAAGATCCATAAGTGCGTCCATTGCACGTGCATGACGGAATCGCCGACTAACTGATTCGTCAATACGTGTTAGTGCGTTTAAAGGGAAAATACGATGAACAGATACTATGAATCTTTGTAGCTTAACAAAGCCATTTACGGCTATTGCCAGTTGCCGAATTATTCCTAAAGCCATGGATAGTCACGCGGAAACGATCCAAACAACTATGATTACCAGATTCTCCATTAAGATAAATGTTGAAATGCATGCATTTTGTGAACGCAGCCTCTAAAGTGAAATCGTTAGTAATAAATACATTCCTGTAAGCAGAAGTGGATTCAAATAACGATGCTTGCCACCTCTTGTATACTCGGCATTGCATATGTCATTCACCCCAACCCCAGCCATATAATTGGATTAGCTGTGTAACTCCATACATTGTATATGATTCTGTCAACGAGGTTGATGGCAATTGGTAGTCAGCCAACAAGCATTAATAACACATGAGTAACAACCTAATCCTGTCAGCCATGATGTTTTAAGTAAGCATGGTTAATGTCATATTTGTGATAATATATGTGCTCTATATGCTCTATAACCACCGCATAAAATTAGTAACAAATCGTGAACCGTAGATATATTGAGTCATTTTGCTTAAGTGTCAATATGGTAGCCTGAACGGTCAGCAATGATCTGATACTATTTCGAAGTTTGTTTAATAAAAAAGCCCATTTACTGATTCTCTTGCATTTAAGAAATAAAAGATTAAAATGTATATGCGCGTGTTCAAAGTAACTGACTACTTAGAGTCACAAATCTCCCGCAATAGATTATCCGCTTATTTGGTGGACCCTGCTTTAAAAAATATATATTTATTAACAACCACGAGAGGAAAACCATCACTGTTGTGGAAAATACAAGTGCACCCCTTCCTATCATATGACCAAAATCTACTGGAATAGAATAATCAATCTAGTATATTGGTTAATTCGTTCACCCATAAAAGGGAATTTAGGGTTATCACAGGTTCTATTGTTTGGCATTTGAACAATTAGTCGAGCATGAAAGAGTCGAGTGCTAGAAATTCAATAGCTGTTCATCAGCTCTTAAACGATCCATATTAAAGGTTTAGGTTTATTTTATCATGTTCTACCGAGCAATTTCGATATAGTCTGCCTATGTTAACATAATACAGGTCAGGTAAGCTAACAAAATCGGTCTTTCAAATTAGCCAAATCATCTATTTTTGGTGACGCAACCTCTGTAGGTAGGACAGTATTATATAATGTTTCATAACCAATGAAGATACACGCCGTATTAAATTGATGAAACGGACGATTTTTAGTGATGTACTTATCCGTCCTGTGGTGTGTGAAACGGTAGTTCGTAACCATATCAATTGACTGTTATGATAATGCTTTCCGTGTTCGAAATATACAACATGCTGTTGTCAGAACAAACATGAGTAATGCTAGCATCAGGTACTAGTCTGTGAGTGCCCGATGTTTTGAAGCAAAACTAAAGCTTATATTTATGTGCACTCAATTATGCTCAATACGGTCCGTGTATGAGCCGTTACGGTTATTGTAAATATTACATTCAACCAGCAGATGACGTTCAAAGATGCATTTATGGGTTAATTGTTTTACACCTTTACAAAGAGTACAACGCATACAACAGAAGCGCAACATTAGCATGCATATTCAATCATCAGAGGTTATTCACCTGGGGATGAATTATGATGAAACCTTAGATACTTAAAAAGTCGAATTAGAATTCATTAGTTATGTTTCCGTACTGATTTTGAAAACAGAATTTGCACTTGCCCGTTGACAAAATTGACATGGCCGGTAGTGATCAGTGTGGGGCGGCTCAAGTTTTATAAGGCTGTTTCACAGATAACATATAGATTTGTCTCGTCAGGCTGCAATATGTAGATGTATGCTAGCCTGACAGTAGCTTACACTTGTCCTAAACAATCCTCGGACGATGCCCAGTGCTCAGTGAGTCAGTTCTGGCCTACTGTCAAATTTGCTTCATATAACTTTACCCTTATGTCTTCCAGTCTGTATCATCATTGTGCGAATATGTGAGTACCAGTACTGCAATAATTCGCATCTAGGGCCTCAAACGAAGCATGTCATTTCGTTTGGATGACCAAGGACTCCAGTTGGACTGCATCATCACCGATAGGCACACGAGTATCAATAAGTTCATCCGTGATGACCAATGAACCAGGTGCACTTGCTGAAATGTATGACTACCCTGACAAGGAGGAGGCTGAGAGGCAGCATATGGAGAGGTTTCTTCTTTAGATGAGTCATGTAGTAAGGTATCTAAAGGTGATGATGAATGATGGTGGTGGTAGTGATGGGGGGGAGGGGAGGGGTGGTGATGGAGTTGATGGTGGTGGCCTAAGCATTATATTGGTGGTTGGCCAATTGATATTTGCTTGTTTACAAGTAATATCTAAGCTCTGTTTATTTTTCAGCTTTGGCTTCAGCTAAGTCAAGCTTGTAACATTTAATTTTACCTATCTGTTAACAAGTGCACAAGGACATAACTATTTCTTATCATCATACTTACAAAATAAATGGTAAATATTGGGGTTAAAATTTACTTTGAACATCAAAGGTCATTTCAAACTGGTGGTGTAAGATGACGAACAAACATTGGAGTTTAAGATCCTATCGCCCAAATGGCACCACCGTGCATAGCACACAGTAGGATTTGAACTTGCCACATTTGGGAAACTAGGACAAACACCCACCCTGCTAGACCACATTTGTGGACCTATCATCTTAAACATCATTGGTGAGGTAACCGCCACAATATGACCTCTGATGTTGAAAGTGATGTTAAACAACAATATTAACCATTTTTATTTTCAAATCATCCAGCATGTGTATGGCTTTATGACTTAATTTGAATGTTAAATGGGTCTAAGGTAAGCTAAGCTGTGGTGAAACTCAAACACTGTTATATGATTCCTCTTTGTGGCTTGCTGAGAATTAATTTTGTAAACATATATGTTGGACTGGTGTATATATTTTGCCATTTCTATTATCACAGACAAGTGAATAAGACATTGTTGGTATTGTGAGCAGAATTGCATAAGCATTATTTGTATAATGTGCCCGCGAAATTTAATCATGATGATTGATGTGCAATGGCACAGGATATATAAAATATCCTGCAAAAATTATTAAATGACTGTTAACATACTGTTATTTGAGTGATAAAATATCTTTTGTACGAGATACAGGATACAGGAACAAGATGCCCTGCAGGTATGTCATGATTTTGGAAATGATGCTTCCTATCATTTTATGCATATGGTATAATAAATTAGGTGGACTGGCCTTAACTGAATTTTGTTGCTGGTTGTCATCAGCGTGTAGTATCATCATAGCTGAATGTAAATAACAGAATAAGACACATAATGCTTTTTTGTCCCTTTATTATTGTAATGCTGGCAGTTTGAAACCAACATAAACTGATTCACCCTTGGGAAATCATCTCTAATTTTAAGTACAGAACAAGCTGGCAGTGCCACTCTATGATGTCTGCCTAGATTACCCCATCACCACTGTACCAACTGCCGATATGCAGTGAATCGGAATAACCTGCAATAAAAAGAGTACATGAATATTTTTCATCAGTTATCATCTGAACCAGACCATTTATAAGTACATTCACTCATGCCGAGTAGTAACTTTCTTCTTGTACCTCTGGATATAAGCACTATATGCTATTTCTAGTGTCGAGGGACGCAGGAACCCTGAGACAAATCCTGGGTGTGCTGTAATACAGGACGCACCCATAGATTTTACTTTCTCGAGAACTTGTGGAATTTCCTGGCAGCATTTACTCTCTGCTACTGTAATCATTGGCCCACATGAGCACCTAGTACAGAACATAATTACAATGAATAATTAGCTTTTCAGCAAACAAAAAATTGACATAAAACATGAATAAGAAGATGACTTGAAGCAAGACTTAAGGACAACTGTAAAGTAAAGAGAAAAATATCTGCAAAGATTGTTTGGACTGAAATGTGCCAATACCAAGTGCTGTTACCCAGTCGGCTCAAGTCCTCTTCTTTTTGAGGAGAATTTGCAGGCCTTGTCTTAGCTGGAGGTTCAAATCTGCATGTCTGTATGCCCCCCTTAGGTTCCTAGTTCCTCTTCTTGGTGAGACAAACACTCACTGCTGTAATCCAGCTCATCGCTTCCGGAGTTGTCTGTATATGAGGAAGATGAGGACATTTTGCTCCCTTGACATATAATAAAAGCAAAGTATAATGGCAGTTATGCACTGTACTAGGTGTAAGTAATAAATATAGAACTAATAAGGACAAGATAAAGTATATATTATTGAGGTTGGTACCCCAGGTAATTCAAAGAACTAGTGTAAGGCCTTGAACTCTTTAAAGGCCTATGATATATGTAGTATAGTGATTTCCTAAGCCCGCTTACCTTTAGCTGTCGTAGGGCGGTTGGTTACTTGCTGGATCTTCTACTTGGCTGCTTTCTGTACTTCACTAGCTTCTCCGTGGTCAACTTGGCTGGCTAGTTCTCTTCTCCTTGGCGGGTCGGCTACAAGTGACCGTACAAGTGACCAGTCACTTGTATATTGCTTTGCCGCCTAAAAGGCCAGGGCGGTTCCGGGGGACGTGTTTTACTAGCGCTGACACGTTAAGGGCCAAGCTCCTCAGAGGTGTCATACGCTTTTAATGCAACGCCGTCACGTTAAAGCCATTGGACCACAGCGGTGACGTACGTCACCACAGTAGTCATACACATGTCACTGAACTTGGATCCTGTACAATTCACTGGAGAGGTATATTCAATTGTAACAGCTTATCCCTGATAGGTCTCGGTTCCTAAAACCAGTGCCAGTATTTAAAATAAAATTGATATTTTCTGTTGTCAAGGAGAATATAAATTATTGAAATTTTATTCAATTTATAGCAAAAACGAAATATCGAGTGAAATCCCCATTTAATGTAGTATCAGTTTTCATTTGCGATTAAATCAAATAAAAGCACAAGAAAAGATATTCTCCGTAACAGGACAGGCAAATGGTGAATCAATCATTGATAACCATTAAACGGGCCTGAAATCGAGGTGCAGACCTCTGTTCCAGTACTGCCTGTATTATCGCTCGGTCCCCTTTGGTTGACGTTTTCAACCAACATAATAGAAGTTTATCACAATTTAATGTATTCTAGGCGAACAAGTACTCCATGCCACATTAAATGATGTGATTCGTTGCGGTATATGATGTACATGATGACGGTATAAAATACGATTATGCTCACACCTACCACAGTTCCCATGTAAACAAACGAGGAAATGACTGCGCTATCCGGCTGGACGGTGACATATGACGTCACAAACTCAGGAGCCAATGGCCGTCGTTTTTTGCGCATATGCCAAAACGGTCCGAAAAATCGATGGAAATATTGAAAAAAAACACACAAAACGACATCTATGGACGAAAATATTGTCGGAAACGTCTTTCACAGGCTGATATACACCTTATTCTACCTTGATTAGGAATTCGAAAATAGACGTTACTTGCACTTTAACCAACATGCGTAACGACCACCTACGTCATTGTCATATAGTCTATTGATGATGACAATTCACATTAGCAAATCATAAATAAAAAAGCGAACAAAATCAGGTCCCCAAGTTTGTGTCATTACTGCGCAATCCATATGCGTCGGCGCTGACGAATAATTGTGATGCCGTTACATTGCTTTCAACATTTGGTGCCAACTAGAGACCCATTATATAATACATCTTTGAATTTAATAATAATTGAAGAATTACTCATTAATCTGTCGTTGTGGTTGGATTTTAAACTGAAGTAGCCCATCTAAAATGACCCATTCGACCTACCTACACTCGTCTGCTCGCGAGCGGAGAATGGCATTAACGTTCATTCATCATCAACGCCTTTCATACCGCAGAGGATGACATTAATATATTAGATACATTTCCTCTGTTACTCTTTAAAGCATAATTTTAAAAATAATGTATGCGACCACAACCGAAGAAATTACCGTTGTTTTAACAAATGGTATGAAATCGAAACCGAATGAGTGACCAGCAAATACAAGCATTGGAACGTTGGCCATATGTAATGAACTTGGAAAACAGTTTTTGTGCGGTTTAGCTTTTGTTATGTAGATATAAATGTACATCATCATAATGTGTTGATATTATCACCGCAACAAATGTATTTGTTACATAGTCCAGTTAAGGCATGTTTTTGATATCATTGCGTGAAATGCTCTCCCAGCTGCCACCTTCAATACTTGAAAGTACTTGCGAGGCATTTGTGCAAATGCCACTATACAATATCTAACGGACCCTTCCACATGAAGACGTCTCGTCCCGAAACAGGCTTGCAATTGAATTAGCACTGACCTAATACTCTGGTCTACACATTGGTAAATTTACCCAATATGTTAATTAAGATTAACCTAAAATGGCTCATCCCGGACAATGTTCTGGATGCAACATGTATATGACACTACAAGTATTTACTCTTTTATATGTTTGAAGTATCAAACGTAATCAATCAATATGGGATAACTGACCATATTTAACATTGTAGGTTTCAAGTGTGGTTGATGGCACATTGCCTTGCAAGATGAGATTGGGGTATGTTGCACCACCTAGAAACACATTCTACGTCGATTATGTTATCTTAATGCTACGGGCACTTACAAATAGCGCACAATTGGATTACATTTAAAGCTTGCAGCTATCAGTGAATAAAATGTATTTAATGACATTATTGGTGGCCTCGTACAAATATGAAATTTCGTTGCTCACATGTGAATAAACTGGAAGTAACTGTCATTGCCTTGATAAGTATTTCATAAGCCATCATAATCTTCCACTGCTTCCCTTAGCATGTGTTTGGCTAAATCAGGTTATACCGAAAGCCAACTGTCGAGTACCTATGCAGCTGCTACAAGAGCATGTTAATCAATAATAGCATCAAAAGCATTCGTTGTACTGCAGGTAATAACTCGGGATGCGGGATCACGCATTGCGGGTAATCATTTTTGGATTTGTGGACAGATATTTATGAGCTGACACAAACTATGACCGTGAAGGGAGGGAAATGTCATTATGTTGAGTCTCTTTGGCATGGAAATTTTATAAAATTAGAGGATACATTGACACCGAAAATACTGATTTTGCTGGTGCCGTTTTTAATGTGCATTCTTATAACCGACAACATTTACCTTAAATTCAGTTCGAAATAATATTCACCCACTTCATTGTACATACACAGCAAGCTGGCTCCTCATTGTAGATTAAATCTGCGAGCTGTTATTTTCGAATGGGTGGCCGGATTTATATCCTTGGTTCGAGGTATGACATTTATTTAGTAGAGTGCTTGCTAATTTCGCTATTCATAAGCCTATTGTGCGATGAGTTTTTGAAATGGCAAGGCTCTGTAAAAAGACATTTTATCCGCTCTCAACAATCGCAGTGATGTCAGCCCAGTACTCCCAAGAGCTTTTGTTTGTTTAACGGTAGCGCCACCTTACGATTTAAATGTATTATAATTTAACTACTACCTTTGGAAAGTCATATTTTGTATAGACGCGGGAATTCTAAACCCATCCGCATATTTGCCTCGATTGCTGGTTTCGGGGGGTATTAGCCTCTTTTGTGCTATGCTTGCGTATGGAGAATACCGCTTGTTGTTTGAGCCACCCCTCGAGGAGTTTGGCTGGTATGTCTACTAGACATGCAAATGTAATCGGGCATTCGCACTCGATATAAGCTTCCCCATGTCCTGCGTACAGTGGTTATTCTCGGGATCTAGTTGGGCGTATCTCTTCCAGCATATGTCGCAGATGGTGCAATTGGCATAGCAGGGCTTGGCTCTGTTTTGGTGTGTGCTCATAAAACCCTCTATGAAGAAGGTTCTACAATATGTTTTGCTACTCTAAATGCATAAATGTTCAAAATGTGCACAATTCGGCGGGTTGCGTAAAGAGTAATTCCTCTGCTCAGTGAGTATGTTTGCTGGGGGTGCTTTGGGCGCTTTCTATGCCCTCAAGGCGATCTTGGCGACCTAAGAGATATCTCTTTGTAGGGCTCGTGGTGTTTTCTCTCGCGGCTTTGGCCGGAGGTTTAATGCGTAGAAGAACCCTCCGTTGTGTTTTGTCCCCTTCGAGGAGTTTCGCTTGTAGTGTCCTTGGAGGATTCTTTGTGCTCTACTGACAATGTGTATTTTGGGACTATCCCTTGGTGTTTAGACCGCTTCGAGAAGAGTTTCGATCCTGTCACTCTACAGGGGAAGTGGGTTTTCAGGTGTTCACAAATGTGTTGGAGTCCTGGAATGTAAGGGTATAGCAATGAAATCAATTTTCGACCACGTGTGCTGGAAGGCAGCCCATAAAGGAGTACCTCACCTGACCAGTAGACCTAGATGCGGTGCCCCAAGAAGTTGGTCTCTCAGACTAATAACCAATTGGATCTCTGGTTGAATTCTAGAAAACTATAAAAAAAATCAACCCCCCCTGTTAGATTCAAAAAGGCGTCCTGTAGGTCATGGCTACCACAAAGATTACTTCCAACCCTCTTCGTCGACAATGTACATTGTGTCGGTCAGGTGTGGTCGCATGGCCCGCGTAGGTTGCCACGGCCCCTGGCAGGTTTGGTCGGTCCGTGGGTCCTAAAAAGACACCAAGCTATGTCATTATTTCATCACGAATACATGGTAATGTTTGTAATGGCAGTCTTAACGTCCAAATGATATGTTAAGTATCCCATACATACACATGTATCAACAAAACCCAGCACGGTGGACAGAATAGTGAGAGACATTGGTTTTCGATGCTAGCCCTGGCGCAACATTAAAGCCGCTTGGATTTTTGTAGACGTTCCGTTGTAAATGCGATTCAGATCAGTGTACCTGATGTTGGCTATGGGTGTTTCCCCTGTTGCGTTAAGAAACAATCACACCATATTTTTTAGAATGGGATCGTGTGACGCCAATATCGCTTTGACCGTCATTGACGACGCATACGTAAATACTGACATGTAAGTAATACATGTTAAAATTGTGGCATTTAAAACCATATTACTTTGTTCAAAGCGCAGTTTAAATGTCACGAAGTAGGTCACCAGAATGAATCTACAGCAAAGTAGACGCTGGCAGAATACATATGACATCATCAAAGCGTTAGCATTGAATATGCGAGTAGATTGCAGTTAAGCAGTGTTTAGCACCTATGTGATACCATAAACTTCTCTGAGACCCATACCATCCGCCTCAAGGTATGCCAGGCCAATTAACACGTCGCAGCCTCGATTTTTGTTTGTTTGTTTACTATGAAACAACAATTTATTTGCAAAGGAGTTTTGTGCTAAGGTATCATGATAGGCTCAAAGAAGATAGCTTCCTGATCCTCATGTCCATTTGTGCCATGCCGCTAAAGTATGCAAGTACCGGGCTCAACAATTGATTTTGAATCATTGTCCATTTCAAGGAAGGTTGCATAGTCATATAAAGCCTGGTCAAATATGACCTACATGTTAATCCTTAACAAGACAAGAAATCGTGTACTCATCAAATTGTCGAATTATCTGTATGCATGTTATATGCAAAGTTATAATACAGATAGAATCATCAGGTTTTCTAAGGTTAGCAAAACAAATATAAATGACCTGATGCATCATCTAGTCCCGATTAGAATGATTACATTACAGCACGTTAGTCATAATTTGTGCGTTATGATATCTGCCGTTGAGGCAGAATCCAGAGTTTGCTGACATAAGTAATGGGGAAGAATGAAAAGTAAGATAAGTCTAGAAAACTTGGTTTTTTTTACTGATATCAGCAATTTCATCTCATTCGATTTAAGGTTTGTGACATGTTTGTGGTATGCTTGAATTTAAGACAATCTGTTTGTACTTATGAATACAAGATTAAGTTTTAGAAATCATATCCGCACAGTTGGTGTTAAATTCGGATGCTTGGTATCACGCACTAAGGGGGATGGAGCAAACTATGGTATGGATATAATTTGGAGCAGTACGACTTACAGTGTATCTACGTGTGTTGATGGTACTTCCTGTGCCTTGTGGAATCATAATGGGCAAATCCCCGCTCTGAAAATAGAGGTTCCACTCGGGAAAGTGTCATTTGTATGTGACAATACATTCGTTCTATTTGATTGTCATTCACAACATTTCCTTTTAATGCTGGATTTTGTTATTTCTACGTATGCTCATCTGCAGCTCATATCATATGAGCATTAACATCAAAATCAAAACTCGAGCAAACACAGTGTTAGTGGTTGAGATTGACTTTCGCTGTGCCAGAGACTTCTACTGCGAATAGAACATATCACGTAAAGGTGAAAATGACGCCAGGAATGAATGGCAGATTCGTCATTATTGTCTGTGCTAAGCTGTGGCCACGTTGTAAATGGCGCTCGTTACTTTTCTACATATTCCGTATTATGGACAACAATTGGGCTGCCGTGAACGTTGCAGTTGGCAAAAGTACGATGATAGCACCGGGTAGTTAGTCCTTCGGAAACAACAAAGGCCACATTAACATCCATGTCCTACCGAACGTACAATAATTACCGCCCATTGTCTCCCTCAACAGCCACAACTCACACGTCCCTCTATTCAGTACCCTTCATGCACGTTACCTCAATAAGAAAGCCACTCGGCCATGTCAGCGTTTGGATTTGACAAGTTTCTATGTGTAGTTATCTTAATCTGCCACGTCGTCATCACGCATTACTATCATGGAGTCACACATTATCGAATGGCGTGTATGTGATTATTAAACCAAAGTTCAACAGATATAAATTCTAAGTATTACATTATTGTTATTGGTCTAGGATAGGAGTAGAGCCCTGAGTATATCAACCTTGGTTTGAACTGTGCTAAACGTGATTGATGCCAATTAAGACATCATACTTAATTCACGCTGCTTGTTCCGGCTTATGTCACATCCGATAGATAATGCACTTAAAGAGGCCTTGATTAGAAAACACCGCCAAAATGTGGGGAGCTCTTTAGTGGTGTTCAATAACTATAGTTAGGTAACTATTATCTGAGAAGCACTGTATCCGCGTACATAGATTTGTTCGTTTAAACAAAATACATACAGCGGAGATCAATCTCTTTCTATGCCATTCGGCAGACATACATTAAATTTCGAACAGACGCATGAGAATATTATCCGCAATAGGGTGGATGAATTACTCAAGAACATGATTCATTGCTTATTGAATTTGCAATCATGCATTGACTAAAATAACGTAGTTCATCAAGTGTGTTTGAATCGTATAACGTTCACGTTAACCATTATGTAAACATAATGGAGAGAAGATGTATAATCAATCACATCCTAGTTTATTCATTGAAAAGCTTGCAAATCGAGCATGATATTTTGATTACCTCATCAAATGTGTTGTCGCGCTGAAGCAGGTAGATTTCGATTGGGTCACATTACAGGGATAAGATACAAAAATAAAGTGCGTCACATGTCTGCCTCTGTGCAATGGTGCAAACCTAACTACTAGGTCCCCTAGGCTTTGGCTGCGGGCCCTGTTTACATGTGAATGATATTCAATATTGCGCGCCAAGGTCTACGCTGACGACATCCCTTGAAGTGGACCAGCATCCCAGATTTTGGCTGTTCAAAGTATAAGCCGTGTCTCTGGAGTACTTTTGAGTCATTGTCTCTGATTGGTCAGTGTTACATTTTCCGATGATTCAGCGCAATATTTGTTTTTATACGCTTCGTTTTAGACCTTTTTCACTGAAGTTTATGCTCTTGCTTAACATGGAAATGACTCCGTGGAATTGAAAGACTTTTACAAGGATTTTACACTCTGCTGCTTGATGGGTCGTGACTGCTTTGTGAATGTGCCTGCTGGGGCGGGGAAACATTATACTATACCTTGTTAGCTACTGCTCTCGATGCAATGCATGGAGTGGGTCAGTGTTCGACGCCAATGTTGTCCCGAGACAAGTGATTTGTCTTGTCGGACAAGTGACTTGCCTAGTCAACTTGCCCAACTGGACCAGTGATTTTAATGAGCCGGGCACGCATTCTGCAACACCCTGATTAGTTGTTTCACGCTGAGCAGCACCCTTAATCACACAGTCGGCGAGAGAAGCAGACACATAGCTGTTCTGTTTAACTTACGGTATTACGTAAACATACTGTCATCCTGTGTGTTCTTATTGGACGCAGACCACAACTATGTAGATGACGTCACAGAAAACCAAGGGTTCGAAACACAAATCAGTTTCATGAGTTGGACGCGCTAAACGAAGGTCATTCCGGGTCCCAACCATTGCGTTCATTGGTCAAGTAGGAGCTGTCACGATAATGAACGACAAGTCTAATGAATATTCGGACACATCAGTGTTAGATCTTGTCTTGTCATAGACTCTAGTGCGAGAAGCGTAGAGGAGCCCCTGGAGTCTGGGACGCAGACTACCTAACTACATTTGAGACTTCATTGGGCGATTTATTCATATTGAAGATAGGCTCCACCTTTACCTTTAGTAAGCTCCACCTTCACCTCGAATAGGCTCCGCCTTCACCTCCACAAAAACGATTTAATAAGACATTTATGTAATGATGTTGCTATGGATATATAATTGGGATTGTCCAAGCGCTGTCTTTATATTTATGGTATGAAGTGCTCTTCAGAATCGGATTCAGTGATCGATGCCGTTTTTATAAATAGTGGCCATTCCACCGGAAGAATGCGTGGTATATAAAAGCATATGTTATATTTTACGTCCCGACGGTTGTATTCAACTTACGTCTTGTGAATGATGTCGTAGATGGAATGCATCAAACTTACCTGATATAGACAACAGTGACAGTAATATATGAGTGCAACGCGCATGTTAACTCTGCCTCGTTTAGGTCATCATTCTTGGCACTAGGATGAGAAGATACTAAGCGATAGCCACGCAACAAAGGTGGCATTGCATGCACGGTAATGAAATAACATCGGTTATTTGAACGATATGATTTCAGGTTCGCGTTCATTGGTTATTTGTCCCTTTACTAATAGATATTTATATGCGCACACATCCACGGCAGCCTAGTAAACACGACGTTAATTACCAGGCTACAAAGCTTGTTGAATCCTAGTCGCCATATCGCCCTATTAATTACATAGATGTCCTTCTGATGTGCCAGCAAGCACCCGGTATACCGACGCAGTTGCCGAGCAACATGCTTGAGTGTTCAAAAGAAAAACAAGATACGTAATTTGCTTATTACAGTAGTTTTATCAAAGGAAGGTGTTCATTTCATGGGATTTAGTCATGAACATTGTGGCGGTGATGGTATACTATGGCAAGTAACAGATCCTTTAACTATGTAGATCGTTTGATCAATGATTAACCGCAGAATACATTACCTTGCATGGGGAAAATAAGTCTTTATCATAAGATATTCGCAAATCATATATACGCAGTCATAATTTCAAAAATAATAACGGAGATGTTAAATGTATTATCGGAATGGTACAGAAAACGAGGACGCATGGAAATGGCGGTGCGGTGTTCTAAGGAGTGTTGTTTCAATGAAAATGTGATTTTAAAAAATTGATAAATTCATTACCGAACACCATTATTCTGGACATAATTCCGTGGACAAATAACCGTATTGGTTTATCACAGTTAACCTTAAGGATATTTATATGAAGACACAACATATTCCTTTTACCCGGTTACTTAGCGCCGGAAGCGCCGGCGTCTCGATCAGGGAGTAGTAATCAGAAACCGAACGTGGCGCCACGCCAATCAGACAGTTGATTGCAACCGTTGCCGATGGGGCAATAACGATTGAGTAGTTGTAAGTACGCTGGTCGGACGTCAATGTTCCGTGGTGAACTGATCTAAGACAATGCTGTTAAAAGCCAGCGATGTATCGATTCAAATGCCATAACAAAACAGCTAACGAGCTCTCAAGCGTCAGTGTTACAATATGACGTCGTGGTAATCCTGTCTCTGATGGCTACTCAAAACCAGCAATCTAGGCAATTATTCACAACGCGAAGAAAACCATGTTTCACCTTGCTTTTATCTTACTATCTAGTAACTAACTTAATGTCACACAGTTACGATATATCTTTGTGTAAGCCAAACTGATGCATGGTGATTATTCCATTGTGTGGGTCACTTACTCATGATGTTACCGCAAAATTGATGTACAGTCTTTAACTGCAAGGTTTTTCCCCCGACATATATCGTGGCAATATATTAGCCATTCCATATTGTATTTAACTTATCAATAGAATATTCAATTACTCCCCCCTGAACGATATTCATTTGTCACGGCCGTTGTTTCATTGGCAACCTCTACCACATGCTAACCAAGGAAATCGTAACTTTTGCTGAGTCTACTGCCTTCATCGATGCCTTGATTATACGATCCAATCATTACCACCAATTTAGGATTTTAATTGTCCTAAAGTAACCCATCATTCGCAATCACAACAGTACCATTGTTTCTTCGTAATAGCTTTGATTAACGTTAGACTGCGTGGTAAATCTCACGTCATCGATCAAGTGTTAAAATAGTTTTATTTAACAGCGATCCAAGACAGTGGCGTAATTAATCTGACAAACTAAAATCCCTCTCCTCTTTCATTCACGCGCACTCTATGTACAAACCTCGTACAACTGAACAAGCAATGCAATTAAAGCGGAGCACGTCAAGTGTTGAACACGTCTCGCTCCCCAACAACATCAGGAAATGTATGATAGGCACAAACTTACCTTGAGAGCGATGATAGCAGAGAAGCTGGGTTGAGCTGCTCTTACATCCTTCCAATAATGTGTATCCCATATAAATATCGCACGTTACTCACACACAACATTGCCGCCACCATGTACAAAACCCAGTAGTGGTTAATACCATTTAAAAGTAGACAATAACAACTTGGTTGTACAGTTCTCACAACACGCTATAGCTACTAATACACAGACATGGCTTATTCGTAATCGTGGGAAACAGCCAGAAACATCGACTCTCGTATCTGCAAAAATAATAATAAGAATACCTCTTATAAGTATTTCATGCATACAGGGGGAGGGGGCAATGACAGTAGATCAGTGTTAAACAACATATCATTTATCCACTAGCTCGAATGAGAGTATGCTACAATAATGAATATGCATATCGACCCACCCCAACTCACCGCTCCCCGTGAAGTAGTCGTCAGCCGCACCATAAGCTAATTCAGGTGAACATAAATGGCATGTTCGGAGCGTTGGTTGACTTGAGTAAGATAAACGGACATGGTATGAGACCCAAGAGAGGCTTAACTGCACACTCAATTAGACTGGAAAACCAGTCACTCACGGTAATGCAGAGGTAATCGGAACTGTTAACTTTTGACGTTAACCGCCCGGGAACGATTATACCTGCTAATTAATCTAACCGCCTGACTCTTTCTGCTGAATATAAATGTATTAAATGTGACGTAAAAGGAGGCTCTCACAGGAGGGAAACGCATGCGATCATTGCACATAAATACATGGTAAACCAACCTATCCAATGTAATGATGGTTCAATTATGACAACCGCACATTCCTGTAGTTTGAAGTTATTATACGGCTAGCCCCGCTCGGGTAAGTCACCTTTGCGTAGCATTTCACATGGCGGTGAGCTCGGCGGCAGTGTATGTAGTAGCGCCATTGGGACCCCCGTAAGACATGCGGGCAGACCATTGCTTGCCGTTAGTGTTACTACTCATGCTGTGAGCCGACCTACGGTTGAAGTGTTGCAGACCTTGAAAGAAAGTCAGACGGGAATACTGGCATTTTAGGGCTCTGTGGAAGCCTTTACGGAACTGCGTGGAGAGGAATGCGTAGATGACGGGATTCATGGCCGAGTTGGCGTAGGAGAAGACGTGCGCCGTGATCTTAGTGTAGTAGAACGTGTAGGTGTAGGTCCAGTAGGACGGATAGTAGTTAGTAGCCAGCCAGATGACGTGAGACGGCAGCCAGCAGACGAAGAAGACCATGATGACGACGATGACGAGTCGCGTGACCTTGCGTTTGGCTCGGATTGACCCCCGTAGTCCGGGTCCCTCGGCGCCTGGCAAGGTCCACAACTGTCGGATAAGTAGGGAATTGAATATGAGAATGACCATAAAAGGCCAGGCGTAACCAACGAGGAAAAGGATGAGGTAGTAGGTTCGCTTATGAGGGCGAGCTGATCCCCAATCGTCGGCGCAGACATCGGTGTCGGTCGAGGCGTAGAAGCGCACGGTGTAGTAGCGCAGCCAGGGGGCGGCCATCGCGCACGAGGCTACCCAAATGACAACGGAGATAGCCAGCGCGATGGTCGGCGTGCGGATGTGTTTGGTACTCAACGGATAACTCACAGCCATGAAGCGGTCCACAGACATGGCTACCAATGTGAAAATACTGGCAAGCATACTGGCGTATTGGATAAAGTTGACGATCTTGCACATGAACTCCCCAAATGGCCACCAACCCATGGTATAAATAAACGCATGGAACGGAACACAGAAGAGCACAAAGAGTATGTCAGCGAAGGCTAGGTTTAAGATGAATAAGTTGGTTGTGTTTCTAAAAACTTCTTTGTTTTTCACAACGACGACAATGACCAACATGTTGCCCAAACAGCCAAGCAGAACAATGATAGCAAATACTACCGGCAAAATGATCCTTTCCAATCCCGGATAGCAACATCGATCCGTGTAATTCATTCCCATCAACAGCGTCTCTACGGACGAATTAAGCGTTGAGAGAGAAGCATTAACAAACTCGAATTCCATTTCACTCGCCATTTTAATGTCAATATTCAGAATCCGTCTACAGACAGATGTTTCTATTTTACAATATCGTCACGCTTTCTGTTATCTTCTGTTTGACTATCTGAGAGGGATTTGTTTCGGCGACTCGCTCGCTGCGTGCGTTGAACAAATAAAAGCGCAGATTTCTGTCGCGTTACAAGCGCCTGTCTCCATAATAGATTTCTTAGGATGATTAATCTTCAAAGGCGAGCGTTAATAATGGGTTTCCTTGCGCTGATTGAGAAGTGCTCCAGGGATTTTTGGGATTTCCCCTGATGATTACCACGAGGTTAGCCGTCCTCTCATTTGCGTGGCTGTTATTTAACAAAATAATTTCCGACACTAAATGTTCTCCCCATTTTCTCAAATGTCGCAACAAGAACAGATCCTGCGGGGTTATGGATTTTCGTCACTTTTTGATAAGTCAGCCTGCGTACAGATAAAGAGCGTGTAATCGCGTTGTCCGGTCGCTGCCCACATTCGTGACTACTGTAAAGAAGTTAGCTTGAGCTTCTGTAGCTCCCGCCAACAAGCTTACTCAGCCCCGCACTTCACGGCTAGATGCTACTCAGCTGTAGCCGCTAGGAGGCTCCGAGGCCGATAACTGAATGGGTGGCGCTACCAGCGGGCGCCTTATAGGTTATTCAGCGGCCGCTAGGTGTCTCCCGTGTATGCAGTAGGTGATGCCAGGCGGAGAAGCTACTTCTGCAGTCGCTCTGGTCGCCTCATTAAACAGCACCTGACTGCTGTAATTCCGTTAACTGTGCCTGGTATCTGGTGTCCGTAATGCTTATCACGAGTAGTATATTTACGTGCCCCTTCACACCTTGTTTTTGACATCGAACACTGTACGACGTGGACGAAGTCGATTGTGCAATATATGTTTCGTTGGTGGAGCGTTGGCGGATTCGGTGCGCGGTATTTGGTGGTGACATCATTCTATTTTGGGTGTTTTCGGCTGATGAAATTCCCTCAGATATTTCATCATCGACCTTGGGTAAGTGAAGTAATACCTCATGTCAATACATTGTGATATTTGGATGACATCATTTTCGACAGGTGTATTTTGGGCTGGTGTTTGCTGATCTAAGCTAAGTGAAGTAATACCTCATATCATGGGGAGTATATAAAAACACGAGAGTGTCTCAGTTCAGTTATAATCATGGCTGAGAAGCGGATGAGCGATGTCGACTTGTTAAAAGCCGTGGCGCAAATCGAAATGGAGGAAGTGAAACCACTATACACGCGTTACTTTGCACAGTATTCGATAGTGGTTTGGAATAAAGATGTAGTGTTTTTGAAAAACAATTTCAAGAAATGCCACATAGAGTTGGGGATGAACTGTGTATTGGACTGTGGTTACGAAATAGCTGCTGTCACAGAAACAATGAAACAGTTTAGAAGCGGGAGAGGAGAGTCGTGTCGAGGTCTCTATTGGTGCAGACGTGACCATGAGTGTTCGATACCCGGTCCCTATGGTGCTGATAAAGAAGGGCCAGGTGACAATGCAAATGGACAGTTACTCGTGGTATATGTTTGTAGAAGCGTGGGACGAGTTGAAACTGCTCTACGGAACCCACGTGGTGAGAGCAAAATTAATGGAGGAATATCTGATGGTGGTGTACACAGACACGCTTGTCGACCCTAATACCAGAAAAATGCCATGGATGCCAAATAGACCACCCAAGCCACCGACAGCATAATCTTTGTTTGATGGCCGAACCTGAAGAACAAGTTAGGTTGTGTATGGGGGACGCCCTCGAACGTGTTGATGAACTGTATGTGACAAGATTATGGGAATTGAGTGTAGGTTTAATTGACTCCTGCCCCTCGTGGATGGAACGTAGCAAATAGTTGTGTGTGGACTATAGGAAATATTGGTTAGAGTCGGTGAAATCAGATATTGAAATACGTGTAATTAACAGATTGTGTAATAAATGAGTGAAAATACAGGACGGTGTTTTTTATTTGGAAAGTATGTT
The DNA here is from genome assembly GCA_034190875.2 of Urechis unicinctus. Lineage (NCBI taxonomy): Eukaryota > Metazoa > Annelida > Polychaeta > Xenopneusta > Urechidae > Urechis > Urechis unicinctus. The sequence continues at coordinate 2,401,877 of CM067344.1, forward strand.
ATAAAGAGTTAAAATTTGTTGGGTGGTCATTTACGACTAAGATAGTCAGAGAGTGACATCAACATGACGGATGCGTATAGCAGGTGGTCTGTTTTAAAAGACAAGTTACAGATGCATGCACAACTTACTCAAGAACTGAGAGACAATAAGATCTATAGACAAATTAGTATAAATCAACAGCGCTTGATGGAGCATGGTTACGATTTTGATACGGCTCTTAGTAAAGCGATCGAAGCTAGAGAGTGTTTAATGGATCGTCAGTTAACTGCGTTCGTGTCTGAAGATGAGGTGGATTAAAGTAATTATAAATATCGTTTAACAACAAGTTCACTGTCAGTAAAGGTTAAATCTTTAAAGCGACGACATGGATACTTGTGTAGAATGTGACGAATGTCAGAGAGTCGCTGAGACTCAACAACCATATAGACCCAAGTCACCTGCTCAGGGTAAACACAGAACCCTGAGGTTACGGCGTTGTCCTCTGTGTCAATGTGGGTTTGTAACGAAGGCGCTTTTGACCCAACACTTGAAATATCACTGTAATTATAAGCTCTACATTCACAATCGAAACTTAAGGAAAACAACAGCCACAACAAAGCAGAGGAAGGTTGTGACGTAATCGGAAAGCTAAACTTCCACGTTCGAAGAACCTCACAACCCCGGTGTGCGTGTGTGTGTGTGTGTGCGTGATTTACCGGATCTGAAATTAATTTGTCACGTGATCATGACAAACCGCTGACTACAGCTAAATCAATTCGTCACGTGATCATGAAAAAAGCGCTGACATCAGCTTAATTAAGTCGACACGTGATCATGAAAAACCCCTTACATTAGCTCGATCAGGGGATAAATAAGCGAACACGGACAGCTTTTTGTTTCATTCAGGATGGCAGAGGAGAAAGGCGAGGAGTGTGATTACATTGACGGACCGTTGTATACCAGTCGTCGTAGTGGTCGCTTTCAAATTTCACAGTGGTGTAGTAACCCAGATGATTTGATCAATGATTTACACATTCGCGATCGATGGAGCGGACATCAAATAAAATTACCCTCAAATGCCTTTCTCAGAAGCGGGACGGCTCTTACATCACTCACCTTATCGTTGATTGACGCGGAAGCTGGCCAATCGGACGTTGATACGGAAGAAACCATTTGTGACGATGTAATTGGTCGAGTGAAAGCCCCAGTCCCCTATATTGAAATTACCCGTGAAAGCGTGACCATGTGCTTTGATAGTTTCAATTGGTGGCTGCTCATAAAAGCTTACCAAGACCTATCAGCACACCCACAAAAGATGGATGACCAAGGAACGTCGCCTGATGGGTGGGATATGATAATTAGCCTTTACAGTGGTTTGATGAAGCCATTGTTATCTGACATAGCTCAAGAACCATGCGTCGTGTGTGGAACGGGCGTATGTCAAGCCGAGAACCAACAAAAGATGTATTCACATTGCGTTGGAAGAGCCTTGGATAAGGTGGACGAACATCACGTCACTTTATTATGGCGCGTGTTGTGTGAGCAACACAATTCGACTGAACTGTGTCTTTTGGCTCTCTAGAGAGTATCGACGTACCATGTTAGGTTTTTGTGTGACCACCGAACACTGGTCTAAAGTCTTAATGGGGGAACCTTATGACTGTAAATATAATAAAATTATTAGACGCATGAATATATATGATTGGTGATTGAATAAAAAGTGATGATATACTTTAATTGAATTTCTTTTTGAGTTCTACTTATCACGACACTATTTACCTATCCTATCTATAAAAAGAGTGGGGAACTGTGAATGATAACTCAGTATAAGAATGGATCGAGCCTTAAAACACCCCCCCTTTAGTTGCGTGATAGCTGGTCCGAGCGGCTGTGGAAAAACTTACTTTGTGAGTGAGTTAATCAAAGGTAGTCACATTGAGCCACCACCCGACCGAATCGTGTGGTGTTTCGGAGAGTGGCAAACCATGTACACTCAACTACCGCACGTGGAATTTGTAAAGGGATTGAATTTTGAGACAGACCCCGAACAAAGAACCTTGTTGATCATCGATGATTTGATGGAAGAAACTGACGAACGCGTCACTCGCCTATTCACCAAAGGGAGTCACCATGGCAATCTTAGCGTGTTGTATTTAGTACAAAATTTATTCGGAAAGAATAAAGAACATCGAACAATCAGTTTGAACGCTCATTATTTAGTGGTATTTAAGAACCCTCGGGACGCTTCACAAATCATGCATTTAGCCAAACAAATGTACCCGCGAAACATCAAGTATGTACAAGAAGCCTTTTCGGATGCTACTTCGCAACCCCACGGTTATTTGTTTATCGATTTGAAGCAAGCAACGCCAGATCACTTACGGTTACGAACTGACATACTACGACCCAATCAAGTTGTATACCTACAGAAATAAATACCGTCGATCATCGGGCGACCGCCATTCTTATCGTTAGACATAGACCATGGCAGAGCGTCTCAGAAAACACGCTGATACATTACGAGTGATGGCTAAAGCCAAACCCCCTGTCAATAGGGCTTTGATTCACACGGCTGACAAAGAATTGATGAATTGTCTATGTGAATGTGCCCTCAATGTTTTAAAAGGAAACGTATCCTTGACTTCAGTTCAGAAGCGTAAATTAACCCGACACAAACAAGGTCTGCGCGCTTTGATCTCACCTAAAACTAACGTCAAGAAAAAGAAAAGAGTTTTACAAACCGGTGGTTTTCTTCCGGCGTTATTAGGACCTATTTTAGGTATCGCTGGTCCGTTGTTAGGTAAACTGTTCGGCTAATTATGGCTAAGAAAAATGATGTTGGTTGATCCCCGAGTTCTGTCAAGTGCACGTTACGATCAAGCTCCCACTGTCGACGTGTTATCCAACTTGGATGCGGAGATGAGGGATGTCCTGAATCGTAGTGATTTATCAGAGGAGGCTAAAGTAGAACCAGATTTTAACAAAACACCGCGAGTATTACCGTCAGCACAGAACCCCGACACCTCACACAGCCTTAGCTAAGGCCCCGCCCCTCACACCCAAACAAGAAGATGTGTCTATTGCGGAAGTTGTAGAAACCATCCCTGATAAATTTCAGAAAAAAGGGCGTTTGTTATTAGAACGCTTTCGAAAAAACCCACACGTGGGTTGGAATGAACGAGGGGAATTAACGATTAAAGGACAAGCCGTTAGTGGAACTAACGTGGCGGATTTGGTTAACGATGTGTTGAGACGACGTAAACACTTTGAACCACAGGGTTGGGAAAGATTTGCCGAAGCGTTGCGAGACTCCAACATTCCTCAAGATTTAGTAGGTCACCCCGATCGATGGAACTATATCCGACAGGGTGCGATGCGAATAGATAAAAGACCTGGTGAGGAGGAGGCTGTAACACAAGATTGGACGTCATGGAAAAGTTAAGTGTGTGTATTTCGACCCTGAGGCACCGGCCGCGTATGGAGGGGTGCAGCCATTGGTTAGAGCTACGAAACTCAAAACAAAGGCGGTCAGACAATGGTTGGGTGAACAAGATGCCTATACATTACATAAACCAATCCGTCGTCGATTTCGAAGACGACGTGTCATAGTCGGGGGGATTGACCATCAATGGCAAGCCGATTTAGTGGACATAGCTCGCTTAGCCAAACAGAACCAAGACATGAAATTTCTCTTGACCTGTATTGATGTATTCTCGAAATATGCGTGGGTGATACCACTTAAAAATAAAACGGGAGACAGTTTGATTCGAGCCTTTGAGAGTATATTAAAACAAGGACGGTAGCCCCTCTGTTCACAGACCGATAAGGGTGGAGAATTTATCAACCGTAAATTTCAGACATTTCTTAAGCAACAGGGGATTCGCTTTTTTACCACCCACAACGAAGAAACCAAAGCTAGCATAGTCGAGCGGTTTAATCGTACGTTAAAAACTAAAATGTGGCGTTATTTTACCAATCACAACACCAGTGTTTATCTACCGGTTCTGGCTTCGCTGGTGAAAGGATACAACGTCAGTTATCACCGCAGCATCAAGCGCACCCCGATATCGGTCTCGTTGCGTAATCAAGAAGACACGTGGATGACATTATATGGGGAACGGTCTGATGGGGTTAAACGACCTCAGTATAATATCATGGATCGTGTCCGTATCAGTCGAGTACGGGGTAAATTTAAAAAAGGTTACACTTCCAATTGGAATGAGGAGTTGTTTCGGGTGGAGAGTGTTCACTTAGGTTCCCCTAATGTGTATACGATAAAGGATGATAATGACGAAGTGTTAGAGGGAACATTTTACGCGGAAGAATTACAGAAAGTGAATGACAAAGCATGGTATCGGGTTGAAAAAAAATTATCAAAGAACGTAAACGGAAAGGACAAAAACAATATTTGGTCAAGTGGTTTGGCTACCCTGCCAGTTTTAATAGTTGGGTCAGTGGTGTGGAGCTGTATAAAAACTGAGATCGGGAACAAAGGCGTCATTAGGATGGAAGATCAGAGAAGCGATCGGGTGTGGACCATATTTGGTCGGGATATTCCGAAAGCCGAAATCGTGTTTTTTACACAAATCCTCATTTTATATACCGTAATCATCGTCAGCATCTACAATCTATCGGCGGGTAAAGGAGATAGTAATTTGTGGACTGCTCTGTTAAGCAGTAGCTTAGGGTACATTCTTCCCAACCCCACTTTGAAACATAAAGTGACGTCATGAGTTTCTTTCTGAACCTACCTTCCAACAGTTCAATGAATTACCATCCCAACAACACGTTGACACGTTACTTTACTCAATTGCCTAAACCCATACAATTAAAAGGTGATTGGGAAGTAGGATTAGCGGAAATTCAGTACCCTGTTTCCTGGTACAACATCGGGGACAATGTCGGTTTTGTCATAGTGGATCAGCGAGCTGGGTACCATACGATAGACAGACCCATAGAAGGGGATCCTTTGGTCGAGTCCTTGGTCGTTCACCTGACCCCCGGTTCCTACAGTGCTGATCAATTGATAGACACGCTCAATATGCACATCCGCAAATCGCATCTCAGAGGCGTTGTTCGATTTCAATTCAATTCCCACTCACAGACCGTGAATGTAAAAATAACCGACCCCAAACTTCAAGTGGTCATGACCGAAGGTCTTCGTCAAATATTGCGGAGTGAGGAATGTCTTTCGCTTTACGATTCTCAAACTCAATACAAGACTAATGTATTTTGAGGGTTGTACGCACTGTACGTTTATTGTAGTATAATCGAATCACAAGTGGTCGGTGACACGATGGCTCCCTTGCTACGCACAGTTCCTGTGGACTACGACCGGGTGCACAAAATGGTGACCCAGACATACGAACAGATATTTTATTACCCTGTGGGCACCAAAACTTTTTCTACCATAGAAATTGATATAAGAGACGACACGGGTCAGTCCGTAGCATTCGAAGACGGTCATGTGATGGTGACTTTACATTTCCGTGAAACCAAGAAGAGCTTTATTTGAGTCTCAAGTCATCACCATCATGAGTTTCTTTCTGACCCTGCCTTCCAACAGTTCAATGAATTATCACCCCAACAACACGTTGACACGTTACTTTACTCGACTCCCCAAAGCTGTACAGTTGGAAGGGGCTTGGGAAGTGGGATTAGCGGAAATTCAGTACCCTTACACGTGGTACAATGTTACAGGGGACGAGGGGTTTGTCGTCATGGATCGCGTGGCTCGGGCGTTTAATCTCCCGGATGTCTGTTGCAGCGAGCGATATGACATTGTGAGTGAATTTGAGGAGACCCGTCCCAAATATTTTCACATTTCCCCCGGTTTTTATACGACTAGATCGTTGATAGAAGCCTTTGCAGTCAAGTTAAAGGAGCAAAATGAAGAGCGAGTGCGTCTCACCTACAATCAAACACGACAGACAGCAACTATGACCCTAGACAATGAGTTAGTTGTAGTTTACATGGACGAGGGGTTGCGTCAAAGACTCGGTTTTGAAATGGGGATTTTTGAGAATAGTCAAGTCGGTCAGCACATTGTTGACCCTGATCGAGGTTTGTACGGACTTTATGTCTATTGTAGTATAATCGAAGCTCAGGTGGTAGGAGACACCTTGGTTCCCCTTCTGCGTATTATTCCAATCGATCACGATCGTCTGGGGCAGTTGATCAACCTCACATATAAGAGATATTTTATTACCCGATAGCCACCAAGACTTTTTCTACTATAGAAATCGATATAAGAGATGACACGGGTCGACCCATTCCATTCGAATCTGGTAAAGTGACAGTGACGTTACATTTCCGTAAAATCAAGAAAGCTATATTTTGAAAACCATGGCTGATATTTACACCCCGTATTATCTCAACCAAGCGGGTGGAGGGCTCCCCGTGTTTTCCGGTGCTAGGAGTCAGCGCGGTCATGGCCTCGGTAGTATGCTTGGGGGGTTGGCTAAAATGGCGTTACCGCTGGTTCGAAAAGTTTTACCTGTCGTTAAAAAAAACACGCCTTGAAAACAGGAGTGAGGGTGGTCGGAGATTTGTTGGAGGGAAGTCTCTGAAACAGTCGGCTAAGAAACGAATGTTACAAACCGGAGAGGAAGTGTTCGATCAAATAGTTAAATCCAAACAGCCGCGTCGCCAACCAGCAGTCTCTATAAAACGACTCGCACGAGGTAGGAACAGTAGTTCACGCCGTCGACGTGGAACAACTCGGAGGTTGTCAAAGGATATTTTCGGTTAGATCATGGCACTGGTACACCCCCAATCTTGTCCCTGCGTCAAAAGTGAATTAGACCTATTTTCAATTCCCCCAACTCAAAGCAGTGTCGATCATGGATCGTGGATCGAATTCCATCCGGTAGCTGCTTTAGGTTCGGGTCCAGTCGAATTCTACATCAGCGGTTCGGGTGATGATTATATCGATCTGAACGACACATATTTACAAGTGAATGCCAAAGTGGTGAAAAAGGATGGGGAGGTTTTGGAGGCTGACAGTGCAGTAGCACCCGTTAACCTATGGTTACACTCACTCTTTTCCCAAGTCGATGTCTCTCTCAACGAGAAACTCGTTTCCTCGTCCACCAACACCTATCCGTATCGCGCTTATATGGAAACGCTATTGAGTTATGGTTCGGAAGCCAAAAACTCTCAGTTAACAGCTAGTTTATGGTACAAAGACACCCCAAAACACATGGACGCCGTGGGTGGTACTCACAACAAGGGGATGTTAGCTAGAAAGACACGAGCTCAAGAGAGTCGCATTGTGGATATGATGGGCAAATTGCATTTAGATTTATTTTGTCAAGAACGTTATTTATTAAACGGCGTAGATTTGAAGTTGCGCTTAGTACGCAGTAGTAGTGACACCTTTGCCCTTATGGCCGATACTGCAGAGGGGTTTGCCCCTAAAATAGTGCTACAATCCGTGACATTATTCGTACGCAAAATAAAGCTGAACCCCACTGTGCAACTAGCCCACACAAAGGCTTTAGAACGAACCCCAGCTAAATACCCCATAAGACGCATCGAAACCAAAGTGTTTTCTCAAGGAGCTATGACGATCAATCAAGAAAATTTATTTTTGGGACAGTTACCCAAACGAATTGTAGTCGGAAGTGTTGATAATAGGGCGTTCAACGGTGATTACACTCAGAACCCCTTCAACTTTAAGCATAACGACCTCACATTTTTAGCTCTGTACGTTGACGGGCACCAAGTGCCCGCTAAAACCATTACAACCAGATTTCAATCACCATATATACACCCGCAGTTATGCTAATTTATTCATTAGCACTGGACAACTCTATCAAGACGAAGGCAACGGGATAAGTTGGAGCGATTATCCCAATGGCTATACACTATTCGCTTTTGATCTGACCCCCGACCTGGCTGATAGCGGGACTCATTTTAATTTGTTGAAACAAGGAAACGTGCGCTTGGAAATGCGTTTTGGTACGGCCCCTAGAACGTACCATTAATGTCATTGTATACGCCGAATTTGAAAATATGATTCAAATTGACCGAAATCGTAACGTTCTGTTTGATTACGCTGCCTAACAATGGATACCAGACAATTACACGAGCTCTTACAAAAAGACGCTTTCACTCGAGCTACTGCGTGCGGAGTGTTTGCACGGAATAAAATTACCCCGCCATGTCAACTACCCCAGCGGTTTTGTTTGTAACACCGATCCTGCTTCCAAAAAAGGCGAGCACTGGGTCGCTATTTTCATTGATCATAATGAAAGAGGCGAATATTTTGATTCTTATGGACTGCCTCCTATACATAACGTATTTGGGAAGTACTTGAACAAGCATTGTGTGAGCTGGACTTATAATTCTAAGACATTGCAAGACTTAAATTCCAGTACTTGTGGACTTTATTGTTTGTATTACTTAAAGAGACGATGTCGTGGAATAAGTTTGAACCAATTGCTGGATATATTTACCGATGATTATTCAACCAACGATAAGCTGGTGACATGTTTAATTCAAGGCAAATAAACAACGCGTGTTGAAAATATACGATGGGTGTTTTTTATTCTTAGTTTCTCACACATCATTTAAACATCAATTTCTTACAGAGCGCACATCCATTGATTACATAACACCTTAACTTCAATTTATTACATAATAAAACATATCAATTTCTTAAATAGCATATCAATTTATCACACATCTAACGGTTTAGTGCTTACACTATCTGCACTCACAATTCTCTTGGGGTAAAAATAACTTAATCCATCTCTAATTTGCGTATACGAATACATTGTGTTATTGTTAACGCGAAAGCCACGGTTCACACCACGACCCGATTTTTGTTCTCTCAGCACATTCATATATTTCTCCTTGTTCAGTTCGTTTTGACGTTTATTGAGTCCTTTACACGAGGTTTTATCCGTAGTTCCATAACAGTAATAGGTTTTACTGCACAGTCCGATAAAACCATCTCCACTCCACTCCTCTTTAAATAACCCCTGGGGTACGTTTATCATATTTTTGGCGGGTCACACAGCACGGTTGAGGTATCCAAGGGGTTCCGTTCGTTTTACACTGTATAAAGTCTTTGTTGTGATCATCACACGCTACAGCTGGCAACCACTGAGGGTATTCTCTGTAAAATTGTTCTTTCATGTTGGGTCTGATGACATCTGTTAGATGACTACTACTAAGAGCGATATAACTACTATCAGTGTCCATCTGTACATAGGCAAAATCACATCTCGCGACATACTTATCAATAAAATCATAGTAAAATTCCAGCATTCTTAATTTGGCGTATTTACAAACAAAATAGCCTATTTGTTGGGGTAAGCTGAGATTAATGGTGGTTTTGGCCATGTCGATTTCAAATAGGTTGGGGGTTAATTTGTTCAAGGCTCTAAATCTTTTGTTGTTGATCAATTTCTGACCCTCTCAGTAGTCGGCGTATCTGACATCACGGTGTTTAGTTTTATCCGTGACGCATTTACCTACAAACATAGACAAATTAGTATAAATCAACAGCACTTGACGGGTATTTTTTTAAATTTTTTTTTAAATCATAAATTTGAAATAAATTTGAAAGTAACAATTAAATCAATATATTTTACAATAATACATTTTAGTATATTTACCATAGGCCGAATTTCCAAGTAGCTTAAAAGTTTCGGCTATAACGGTCTGACTCGGGTCGACATCACCCCCACGTCTACACACAAACAAGAACATTATCAAAAATAAAATTCAACGCTTGAAAGAGTATATCACATATAACTATAAGAGTATATCATATATATATTCGTACATACCTGGCGTCTGATACGGTCTCGGCAAATCGTTTGAAACAGGCTGTGGGTTCATACTCCAGTGTTTGGTATATCTTTGTGATCACCAGGCCATGTTCCAAGTACCATTTCAGTAGTGGGCTAGCAAGCAATATTTTCACACCTTTGTAGCTCCCTATCAACGTCCGCCATTCCGTCTATTTGAAAATAAATAATGAAAATCGTTATGACATCATAGTGATCGCAACAAAATACATTATGATCCCACGCCTCTTGTCACCCTTATTAACTCACTTTCATAATGTCCCGTTGTTCAGCATAGTCTCGCATAAAAGGGTCTGATTTCATCTCGGGTCAGTTCAGTGTTTTTGAATATAGGGGTCATTTCACTGAAATAGTCTTTAAGGGTTTCTGGTACGTGTATATCTACTTCAGCCATTCCAAAAAAGGTTCCGTCACGTATATTGGCTATGAGCTGTTTTTCCGTCAAACCGGTTCGTAGTGGTTGCGGTCGACTGTACGTGAACGCTTTGATCTGAGGGTCTGTTTTTCGTTTTTTCGTCCATTCACATTCCCACACAGCTACGACATCATAACCTAATCCTCTCAAATACTGGGTATTTCTTTCTGTTTCGGTATATAAATCACTCATTAGTTTTCCACTGATGGGGCTATGGGTCAATTTCAGACACGGACAGCCATGCCATACACATCCGTGAAACTGATATACTGTTTGCGTTTCTTTACACCACCCGTCTACGGGTAATCGCCGGGCGCCAATTCTTTTTTCCCCTCTGTTTAGACGATGTTGTATTTGATTTTGTGAGCTGTGTGCTATCCAAGCCAACCATTCATCCGCTATTCCGCCTTTTCGGGTCTGAATTGGTTTAAACTCAGGCGCGTGACGTCGGGTCGGAAAGTTGGCTGGCATGGGTTGAGCCAATGCCCATAGATAAAGCGCATTCGCATCATAACCTACGATTCCTTCACACAACTTCGCTTCATTTCCGTTCTGTTCACGTCTTATGTAAGTTTTTCCTTTTTCGTGGTAACGATGAAAGATGATTGAGGGTCCGCCCACTATTCCATTTTTACTCAACCAATAGATGTCGTTGTTCTTTTCGTCGGGTAAGGTAAAATAATCTTCCAAGTCTTGAAAAAAATATCGCATGGTTAATCCGGGCACTGATATTCCATCCTTCAATATATCTATACCTCTCTCACTGTAAAAACGACTCTGTTTCTCTATGGCTTCCAGAAACGGTTCGACATCTAAATTGTTGTAATATATCAAAAAGTCTTTAAAAGTCTGCATATGACCTGCTTCCCACGCTTCTTGACATTCAGCGTATTGGTCTGCTGTAATGTTTTCTTGTTTTAACGCACTGTAAAAAAGCTGCATGGGGTGGTAATTCTGTATTTTTCAAACGATCGAGTGTCACCCATTCATACGGGAAATATCCCTTTTTCTGTTCGCATTGAAAGGCTCGTAGGTATTTGTCGTATGTATATCCAGGTGCAATAAAGTTGGTGATATCCAAAAACCGTACATGGTCCGTTTCAATGCACATGAATGAGTTATTTCGTTTGATGGTATACTTGATTGATGAATGTTCTTGCAGGTAAGTTGTCAACGGTATTTTCACTACATTGAGGTCATAATTCGATGAGTTGAATCCGACTAACGGTAATACATGTAAATAGTTGTCGAATTTTTCTGTAATTTCTGCAATGGATGTTCTCCCTTGACGACCGGGTCCAGTTGGTGGGCTTCATCGATTTTCTCTTGTAACTGGGTTAGGGTAGCTTCGTATTTAGCAAGCATCAGTAGATAGGCGGCGTTTGATATCTCCTCTATATACATCATCATCCTGTCAATCAATGTTTGTGCGTTTCCTTCCGTTACAAAGCATTTTGGTTCTGTATAATCAGGTACATTGCTGCATACACTCACTGATAACGGTACATGTTTTTGGTCCCAGGTGACTTTGGGTGAATTGACGGGTAGGTTGTCTTCTCCAAAAATAACTTTCAAAATCATAGGTGGCTCTGTAAGGGTAAATACCGTCTTCTATTTCGATTCCCTCGTCCCGCAACGCTTCAAAGATAGTGGGTGGTAGATGAAAAACACCACCTGGGTACTTGTATTTCGTTTCCACAGTACATATGTTTTCATGGCGATGTAGTTTTTTCTCACTTTTCCACAGCTTCTGACAGGTACCACAAATATATGATTTGCTATAAAGGTCAAAGTTTTTGATGTAACTAAAGTGATTTTCGTACAGGTTCAATTTCAAGGTCGCGGCGAATTTTGTGCGCGTTCGCTTGACCAAAGTAGCTACCTGAAACACATATAACAAAACGATCACATCTCATATTTCCATTTCGATATCAAATGATTACATCGTTTATGTTGTTACTTCTGTTTAATCACTACAAGACACACTTACTTGATTCTCGTCTAGCGTATACACGGTGATATTCACTTTGAATTGTTTTGCTAGTCTTTCGACGTCTTTAAGGGGTACACCTGCAAATGTTTTTTTTTTTGTTTTGGGTAAGCAGTCTTTAACAATGTTTTTGCTGCATTCTCTAGACTCGTGATCTTCACTCCTCTATGTAAAGCCAGGGCCCTGAAAAAGCACAATCGGTCTTGATACGGTTTACCCGTTTGTTGACTTCGCTCTAACAAGTTGATGGCTCTGTTTGTTTTCAGGTGTGTTCCGGCATAACGGGTGGTGGGTAGCCGATCACGTGATCTTCGATTGGGTTCACAAAGATGGTCAAATTAGTCACTTCCTCTACACTCCATTTCGAATCCGGTCGTTGGTTCTGGGCGTAGGTTAAAATGTCTCTTTGTGTTATTTCATCTATAGCCCTCTCAAAATCATCGGCATTCCATACGACTAAAGGGGTTGGTAGCATTCGATGGTTGTTGACGGACGAGTGAAAGTACCGCAATTCATCTGTTTCTTTGTGGCGTAATAAGAATCCATAACTCCCGTTGATTTTAAAGGCTGAATCGCATTCCTCAAATATATTCTGGTTGAGTTTGGGTACGTCTTCAGATAAATTATAGTTGTAAACAGTTTGTAGCCTTCCAAATCGCGTATGAGTCCGAATAGCTCTTTCATTAGCAGCCAACACAGCTTCTGTCGACATAAACATCGATAATCTGTCAATATAAAGATCACCCAATGTCATAAAGCTTTCCGTTATGTCATACCTCAATTCTACCCTGTAAAAGACCTACCCTTGGCATTGTCGACCGCAACCCCAGCTCCAGTTTGTGTCAGAGCTTGGTTCAAAGAATCCAATGCTGTATTCGCCTGTTCGATTGCATAAGCGTCCATAGCAGCGTGTAAAATATCTTCGTCTCCCGTCAACACTAAAACACACACACGCGTAACAAAAATAAATAAATAAATGACGTATACCTGGTAATTCTATAATTCAGATATAGAAAATAAAATCATACTTACTGCTTTCCATCTCGATTTGTTCCACGGCTTTTAACAAGTCGACATCACTCATCTGTCTACTGCGTTTGTTCACATCGTTGAAAGCTTCCGATCGCCGCTTCTCAGCCATGGTTATAACTGAACTGAGACCCTCTCGCGTTTTTATATACTCCCCATGATATGGGGTATTACTTCATTTAGCTTAGATCAGCAAACTATGACGACATATCCGACGAAAATTGTGAAATCACTTTCCAAAAATAGAATGACCTCATCCAAATAGTGCCCAGCTCAATGTATTGACATGAAGTCACCAAGGTCGCAAAGATTTCAAAGACGAAAAATATTCGAGCAGATGATGAAATCACTTTCCAAAAATAGAATGATGTCACCACCAAATATCTGAGGTGAATGCGAAATCGACTGACAGGGGGGGGGGGGGGGCAACTCACAATGACTAATTTATCAAATCGTTTGACACGAGTCGTTATTTAATTAAGATAGATGCGCATCGTGAATTCAACGATCGGTAAATCACATTACCAGCTTGTGTAATTATACCACAGATTCATCAAGTCCGATTAATAACACAAACACCAGTATAACATTTATATATTTATATTTATTTAATTTTAAAAATATTTAATTCTATTTTCTTCTATCTTCATCCTACAAACAAAAACAAATTATTTTTGTTTTAATCTCTAAGAATAAAATAAAATTCCAGAGAATCTTAAACATTTGCGGTACTCACTGTTTTTTAATAAATGTTTGGGTTCCCTGCAAACAAAGAAATATAGACTTATAACAGATACAAAAGTCAACGAATCTATACTATGATATAGCGTGCTTTAAGCAAATACTCACAGTACGGGATACGCTGTTACGAGGGACCCACCCTTCGTAATAGCTTTCACCCACTTGGTAGGGGCTGAGTCATATCCAGGATACGATCCTGTCACGCCAACTACATATTTGAATCGCTTATAAAATACTATTTTATAAAGTCCAAATTGCTCCTCAATATCTGGAATTTTTAACGTTTCGTTCACTAATTCCGGATAGTCGGAATTATTAAATTTTGATTTGGTAGGATCCGTAGAAACAAAATGATTTTTATAAATGTGCTCCATGCTTGTTATTTGGAAATATTCCAGAGGAAAACTATTTTGAAGTAAAGTTACCATCCGCTATTTGTAACCCATAACTCCACCCCAATTTTGAGAAATATCCAATGGTCAACTTTTAATCCACCTGCAAGTTATTAGAACACACTTCTTTCAAAGTAAAATGTATTCAATAGTTAATGACGTTTTAATATATCACCTTGTTAATAGCCCCATTCAATAAAGACCATCTTCATATCAACAGAAACAGGTGAAAACTCACATCACCAATAACACTACCCTTGTCACCCCAATCTACCAAGAACACCACCACTTGGTAAATACCTCATAACCTGGCTAGAGGAAATTAATGATCACTTACAAACTCCTTTCAAAGACCCCACACAAAGTCATCATTAGCATATCTTCAACACTTTATAAAACTTTTCAATAGACAACTTATCTCATCAACCAAGAACACCAACCCACCAGCCCAAAATACACCTGTCGAAAATGATGTCATCCAAATATCACAATGTATTGACATGAGGTATTACTTCACTTACCCAAGGTCGATGATGAAATATCTGAGGGAATTTCATCAGCCGAAAACACCCAAAATAGAATGATGTCACCACCAAATACCGCGCACCGAATCCGCCAACGCTCCACCAACGAAACATATATTGCACAATCGACTTCGTCCACGTCGTACAGTGTTCGATGTCAAAAACAAGGTGTGAAGGGGCACGTAAATATACTACTATCACGCACAGGAAAGCCACGCTGGGGCGAATTCTAGTTCAATCAATGATGCCACCCAATAAACCACAAGGTCTTACTGGTGAGCTTAATATAGCGATATATATCGTGGGGATATGTGTTGGTTATCGCATGGTCATGTGGGAGATATGGAGTAAGAATACGAGGACGCGGAGCTTCCGAATGTCCTTCCCCATATCATCCGGGTGACCATGCGATAACATACTTATCGCGATGGCACCTACACGCGATAATCAAGCACGACGCTGTCTCCTAATAATGGTAATTAGCGTGAACCTATGTTATGTAAGGTATCTTATTGGGACCTGTAAATATGAGAGGTAGATGTTAATCTCCCATTCAGCCTCAGCTGCCTGTGTTTAAGTGATGATTAGACAAATACTTTTTTTTCTATACTTGTTTGTTTATTTGATTAGAATATGCTTCGATAGTTTGTTGGGTGCCATCCGATAAAGACAAATACTCATAGACTGGTGTGTTTTCCTAATCGGAGTTTCTAATCAGAGATAAACCATCTCGCATATGTGCGTTGTAAGTGTGCATGAAAATTTCTCCATATTCCTCTTTCATTTCCTTGATATGCTTCAAAATGGAATGAAACATTGGATTTTTGAGGCACTTCACCATTGCGATGAGCTGATTGCGAAACCTCGCTGCAAAGACGAGAGCCAAAAACGAATTGATTTAGTCGCCGGGGTGGGCGGGAGAGGAGGGGCGGGAGAGGAGGGGCGGGGTAGATGACACCTGATGCAAGTGGTTATGGTATGTTAAGGTGGTAGGACCAACGTATGAAACCATTGAAAAAGATGTCCTCTGTGGCGCGGAAAACATTCTTCCTGCTCACAGGGATTTGCATTGGCCTGCCGGCCTCTATCTTCTATATATACATAAACCCACGGCGGACAATGATTTTGCCACCAGCTCACCAAAAATCTCACCTTAGCCATCTTTAGTCCCGTTTACGAGCCTGGCGCGCCCCATAGCGATTGAGATTATGTTCGTCGACCTAACAAAACCATCCGCCCCGACATTAGCCACACATAAGAGCAACACTAATTTAGCTGTTTAGACGGTTTACTTTACCCAGAAGTTTATTGCCCTTCGTCTGGAACAAAGTAATATCGCGAGCTCTGATTGGACAATCTAAATAAGAGCGCCAATCAGAGCTGTGTCTCACTAACTCTCTGTGATCTTGGCCTCGGCTCGCGCCCGACGCAGCTGCAGTACCTTCCATTTCGATCTCTAAGACTTCGAATGATGTACCAAGGCATCCTGAAGGAAATATACGGATGTTCATATGTTTAAATTTTAGGCTGTTTTATACAATTTCTATTTTGCTTACATTTTTTTCCATTTTATTTGTGTATTGGTATTAAAGATAAAATTGAAGTCGCACTTAATGAGTGCGGGGACTGGCGTTTTATTATGAGTCATGTTGACTAATCACGTAGTCATTATGTCGGGATGGTGATTGGGGAACCGCCACATAATCCACACAATAGCTGTGTCATTTCCAGCCACAATGCTGCGCCGGTTCTATTTCCTTCAGTGTCGTTAACTGTTGAATATTGCCTCATATCCACTGTGATATCGCTTGCATGGAGTCATCATCCGATGATAAAAGCAAACACAATGGAGCGAAATTCACAGCGGAAGACGATATCGAAGATGGTGGGTATAACTACATGCATCACATGAGATCCATTGCCGTATTCGGGAATGATAAATTAAGGTGATGAAAGCACCATTCGAAACCTTCACTATTATGATTGGCTGGTTACAAACGTATGCATATATATATATATAGATATATATAGATATATATATATATAGATATATATATATATATATATAGAGATATATATATATTATAGATATATATATATATATCTATATATATATATAGATATATATATATATATAGAGATATCTCTATAGATAATATAGAGATATATAGATATATAAGATATATATATATAAGATATATCTCTCTATAGATCTCATAAGATATATATCTATATATGTAAATATGTATAGAATCTATGAGATATCTCTATATAATATATCTCTCTATATATATATCTCCTCATAAGAATAATAGATATCTCTCTCATATATATATATATTATATCTCTATATCTATATATAATATATATATATCTCTCTATATATCTCTTTCCTCAAAAATGACAGAGAAATTGTTTATTATCTCCGAACAAGGACCACTGTATTGGCCAAAAGAAAACTTATACAGGGGCTGCAAATTAAATGGTTCATAAATGAATAAGACATCATAGATCAATAAGTAAATCAAGTCCTCTGAATCTTATAGTTGTCAATTCAAGAAAATGACGGAAGATTCTTCAATATTTAAAACACAACGCTAAGTCAGGTCAACAAGCGGTAATATTGAATATGAGCAGGAAAATAACTAAAACAGATACTTATTTTGCTGTGTGATTCATTGAACTTGATTGAGTTTTATTTTGATCATTGCCTTTATAATATCCCGGGGTTAAATCGCTTGATGTTGACATATGGTATTGGCTAAGCCGTCAACAATGCGGCGGTATATTTATAAATATAAATAAATATATATATATATAGATATATATATATATATCTATATAGAGTATAGAGATATAGATATATATATATATATATATATATATATATATATATATATACATCAATATATATTTAAATAGATGTATATATATGACATACATGCAAATCTGTATATATATATATATATATTCATATTTATATATATACATGTATATATATGTGTATACATTTATATTTTTTATATATATACATATATATATATATTTACATATATATATATATAAAAAATACATGCAAATATATGAATATATATACATACATATATATACATATATATATATTAATATATATATATATATATTTATTTATGTTAATACATAATAATATACGCATACATGTAAACATGTATATCAGCAAGATTATAATAATATATGAAAATTTATATATATATATATTTATATATCTATGTAAATAAACATATATATTTATCTTTGTATGAATATATATGAATGTATGAATATATGTAAATGAATGTATGAATATATGTAAATATGTGAGCGTGCATACATTAAAGCCATATATAATCAAATTTTTGTACATGTTTGTATGTGTGCAGTAATAATGTTCTTCTCAGTGCATAAAAACATAGATGTATTTGTATATGTTCATATTTATCAATATGTATTTATATAGATGAACATATATATGCATACATACAAATCTGTATATATATATACATATATATAAATATATATATATATAGAGAGATATATATAGATATATATATATATATAGATATATATATATACATGTATATATATATGTTTATATATATATATATATATATATATATATATATATATATATATATATATATATATATATATATATATATATATATATATATATATATATATATATATACTCACATATAAATGTATATTAGCACGAACACGACCTTTAGTGGACAAACCACCAACTTTCGTAGACTTGGTTCCACGAAAGGATATACCAATATGTTCACATAAAGTCAACGCACATTTTCTTTAAAAATAATTGAAAATACTTTGGTTTGACCATTCCAATATGATAATAGTCTACTGTAGGTAACATACGAAAATAAATTTTCACGCGTGATTTGTGGAGGTATTGAATATTTTATGCGTGTATAAACAACGGACTTCTCAGTATATATAAATATAGATTTGTTTGTATATGTTCATATGTATCAATATATATTAATATAGATGTATATATATATATACATACTTACAAATCTGTATATATATATAAATATATATATATATATATATATATATATATATATATATATATATATATGTATATACATATTCATATTTACATATATATATATATATATATATATTTATACAAGTCCGACCATTTTGGTACAATTCACCAACCATCTTGGCCCATACTTACATTTTGGCCGATGATCATGGGGCCAAAATAGTCAGCGTCATCCCATAGGCTTACACAGCTGCGCTTCCCCACAAAATCGTAACTTTATTTGCTTCTACTCCTCCTAAGGTTGGAATCTTATTATTCGGGATAACTATCCACTTTTTCTTGGCGTTAAATGCATTTGCCTGAATTTACATTTTGGCCAAAACGACCATTTTGGCCATGTTGAATAATCGGTCATTATATGGCTTTGTTCGATGTATATTTGCTTCAAACTTATATTCATGATTTGTGTGACTTTTAACTTCAATGAACAATTCTTTGTTTTAAATTATCGCTTGAAATGAAAAACATACAAATTTTGAATGAATATATAAATCAGCAGATTAAAGAATAACGGGCGGCACACGCTCAAATATCTTTACGGACGGATATAAAAAAAATGGCGATTTTACTGGGAAATACTAAGTTGTAAGTCTTTGTCAACTCATTTGGGGTGTTTTTTTCTCAGTATATATCCGTCTGATAATGTTTAATTTAGATAAATAAGAACAAATGTAGTACTTAAGCTGGGAATTCTAGAAGCAGATCAGCATTAAAAATGTTTTGAGAATCTCACTGAAATGAAATACCGGTTTTTTCGATCTATGATGTGTAAAGTTTCGAGTAATCAATGAAAGCATATCGTATCAACGAACTGTTTTTATCAAGTGTTTAATTAAAAAGATTGTTCTGTGTAATCAGTTTGCTCGTGTCGTAAAATCCAAATGTTCCCACTAACGCACCCGCGGGCTCAAGCTGAAGGTATATTTTGGGATTGTAACTATTCCAGCCTGCCATACCTCGTGGAATTTCCGGTACACGAGCGAACATAAACAAGACGATCGGTCAGCCATGACAATTTTACACGCACTGTTTCCATGTGATTCTCGCTCGGTCAGTATGATTCTAACGTTTATAGATTGAATATCATTCATGTAACAATGAACGTTATTGTTGCGGAAAGAAATTTCATGTACGACAAATTACGAAATACCCGTAGTTTACAGTGGTTAGCGAGCTTCACCAGGCTGTTCCGCACGTGGGGCAATTGCGTGGGCTCTACCGTTCACTGGTTCACACTCACACTTTCCGATCACGAACACCATTCCAAGGGCCAACAATACCCAGATACCACGTTAATGTGACTAGATGCCTGCAGTTTGGTTGGATAGATCTATCGATTACCAATGATTTTTTTTTAAATGTATTTCCTAACGTTCATTAAACCGTATCGACTATTGCCTACGGCTTTTGCTGTCATCTGTCAGATGTAAACATTGCCTAATCCGCTCCGGTATCACAATAACCCAAACAGACTTCAGACTTTATGCCCTGTAACTAACTATGTTGTGTGGTGGACTATGACACTAGCCACCCCTAGCCTCGTGTCATAGTACACCATATAAGTTATAACTACTCAGGTGGTAGTGCGTTAGTGGGGGTGGGGTTACTCTTTCAATGTTTTTTCAAAGGTTGAAGATTGATAATTTGCTTTCAACATTCTTGAATAATATACTTACTTGCATCAGTAATGTGACCTTTAACCTACCTTCTAAAGTACTTTTATTGGACATGGAAATAGCATGATCTGCTAATATTATGTATCATTGTAATACACTAAAACATGAATTCTTTATTACATTCCTATAAGTTTGATTATGTGTTATATGATAGTCACAACTTTTGTTATCAATAAGTCAGGAGAATGATCCTATCTGTATCTCAATAATAGCTATCCAAAACAAACTGTGCTAGTTTTAGCTGCCAGCCAGGTTCAACAGTGGCTTGCCAAATAATTAGAACCTAGGTGGGTTTTTGAAGTCCAGAGCCTCTTTTGTCAGGGTATCTGCCACATCAATATTGGTAGTAAAATTGTTGTCAAATGTTCAATGTTCAATAGTACAATCACATCATTTGAATATGTCATGTATAAGCTATAAATGCCATGGTCATCTGTCAGTTAGTCTTAAAAGCTGTGCATCTGATCTAGTGTTGATAGGGGTATTAAGCATATCTGAAATCCCAAATCACACATGACACAGTACAGTTTTGCCCTGTCAATCTGTCTGCTTGTAAACGTTTGGTGTCACATTTTCTTAATAATGCAAGTCACTCATATATTGATTGTGACATTATTGAAAAAAATATTTCTTAGCTATGTTAACCAAATAGGGAATACCTGTCTCAAATTAAACATGAACCACTCTTATATTGATGATCACTTACAAAGTAAATATCAGCGCTGCATGACCTTTTGTTCCTGAGTGATTTACTCAATGGGGAATAATTCTTGATGGCACGTTTTCTTATAATGCAAGCTTGCAACTTCACATTGACCAAATCTTGCAAACTTTAACTCATAGCTTTATGGCTCTTGACCTCTGACTTGCTAAATAAAAGCAAATTAAAATTGCTTGTTCCAGGAAAATGTAGCTAAGTATTATTAGCTCATGGGTGTTAGGGTGAATCATTTCTTAATAACTTAAATAATTAGGCTTAAATGCTAAAACTTTTTGCATACTTGGGGATGGACTATTGTTGCTAGACAAGTGGGTTTGGGAGTTATTATTCAGCCCTGGTGTGTCACTGAATACAAAGATATACTATAAAAGCTATGATTAAATGCTGTCAAAAGCAGCAGAGTTCAATAGCCATAGGTCTTCTGTCTTTATTGTTAGGCAGTGAGATTGACTAGGTGTTTGTGATGACATTTTGCTCAGCAGCACTCACAATCTGGTAGTGATTAACTGCTTTACCTCCTGTTCTGGGTTTAATATTATGGACCCAGTATCTCAATTGAATCATATT
The DNA here is from genome assembly GCA_034190875.2 of Urechis unicinctus. Classification (NCBI taxonomy): domain Eukaryota; kingdom Metazoa; phylum Annelida; class Polychaeta; order Xenopneusta; family Urechidae; genus Urechis; species Urechis unicinctus. The sequence continues at coordinate 2,423,825 of CM067344.1, forward strand.
GGAGATTAATATCCTCTGTGTTGGTTAATCTGCCCAATTTAGGAAATTTATTTTTTCAAGATGGGCAACAGTATCAGCTGTCCGAACATCTCAATTATGCTCATCTATCTCTGCAAGACACCTCCTCATATCAAATGGAAGCCGTGTCTTGCTGTAGGGCCACTAGGCTCTTGCTAAGTGAAGAGAAATATTCTTTAGTCTTTTCATTTCATGACATTTGGTGATTTGATATAAATGAATAGTTAAAGATAAGAATAGTGAGGAGGTCATGTGGCTTCATCTTCATTACTGACAGTAATGTAGATGAAGCCACATGACCTCCTCACTATTCTACATAATGAGTTGCATGTGCAATATTAAGGTCCATGTGCCTAACCACCATGAAAACAAATTTTATGTTAATGGTAAATTCACAACTTCATCAATATTGTGGTTTCATCATTTTTGTGGCTTTACAATATTGTGGCTTCACCAATATTGTGGCTTCACAAATACTGTGGCTTCAATAATATTGTGGCTTCATCACTATTGTAGTTTCACCAATATTGTGGCCTCACCAATACTGTGGCTTTACCAATGCTGTGGCTTCAATAATACTGTGGCTTCACCAATATTGTGGCTTCATAAATATTGTGACCTCACCAGTGCTGTGGCTTCATCAATGTTATGGCTTCATCAAAAATTTTGCTTCACCAGTGTTGTTGCTTAACCAATATTGAGGCTTCACAAATACTGTTGCTACACCAATATTTTGGCTTCACCAATGTTGTGACTTAACCAGTGTTGTGGCTTTACCAATATTGAGGCTTCACAAATACTGTGGCATCACCAATGTTGTAGCTTCACTAGTGTTGTGTTTTCACCAATGTTGTGGCTTCACCAATTCTGTGTCTTCATCAATATTTTGGCTTCACCAGTGTTGTGGCTTCACCAGTGTTGTGGCTTTACCAATATTAAGGCTTCACAAATACTGTGGCATCATCAATGTTGTGGCTTCACCAGTGTTGTGTTTTTCACCAATGTTGTGGCTTCACCAATACTGTGGCTTCATCAATATTTTGGCTTCACCAATGTTGTGGCTTCACCAGTGTTGTGGCTTTACCATTATTGTGGCTTCTCAAATACTGTGGCATCACCAATGTGGCTTCACCAGTGTTGTGTTTTCACTAATGTTGTTGCTTCACCAATACTGTGGCTTCATTAATATTTCGGCTTCAACATTGTTGCGGCTTCATCAGTGTTGTGGATTTAATGATATTGTGGCTTCATCAATATTGTGACTTCACCAATATTGTGGCTTTACCAATATTGTTGCTTTACAAATACTGTGGCATCACCAATGCTATGGCTTCATAACATTTTGGCTTCAACATTGTTGTGGCCTCACCAGTGTTATGGATTCAATGATATTGTGGCTTCATCAATATTGTGACATCAATATTGTGGCTTCACCAATACTTTGGCTTCACCAATGTTGTGGCTTCATTAATACTGTGGCTGCATCAATATTGTGACTTCATCAATATTGTGGCTTTACACATCTGTGGCTTTTCCAATACTGTGGCATCATCAATATTGTGACTTAACCAATATTGTGGCTTCACCAATACTGTGGCTTCATCAATTTCTTGGCTTCAACAGTGTTGTGGCTTCACCAGTGTTGTAGCTTCAACATTGTTGCGGCTTCACCAGTGTTGTGGATTCAATGATATTGTGGCTTCATCAATATTGTGACATCAATATTGTGGCTTCACCAATACTGTGGCTTCACCAATGTTGTGGCTTCACCAATACTTTGGCTTCACCAATATTGTGGCTTCACTAATACTTTGGCTTCACCAATATTGTGGCTTCATCAATATTGTGGCTTTACCAATTCTGTGGCTTCTCCAATACTGTAGCTTCCTCAATATTTTGGCTTCACCAATGTTGTGGCTTCACCAGTGTTGTGGCCTTACCAATATTGAGGCTTCACAAATACTGTGGCTTCACCAGTGTTGTGGCTTCACCAATACTGTGGCTTCACCAGTGTTGTGTCTCCATAAATATTTTGGCTTCACCAATATTGTGGCTTCACAAGTGTTGTGGCTTTACCAATATTGTGGCTTTACCAATATTGTGGCTTCACAAATAATGTGGCATCACCAAAGTTGTGGCTCTACCAGTGTTTTGTTTTAACCAATGTTGTGACTTCAACAATATTTTAGCTTCAACATTGTTGTGGCCTCACCAGTGTTGTGGATTCAATGATATTGTGGCTTCATCAATATTGTGACATCAGTATTATGGCTTCACCAATGTTGTGGCTTCACTAATACTGTGGCTTCATCAATATTGTGGCCTTTACCTATACTGTGGCTTCTCCAATACTGTGGCTTCATCAATATTTGGCTTCACAAGTGTTGAGGAGTTACCAATGTTGTGGCTGCATCAATATTTTGACTTCATCAATATTGTGGCTTCACCCATTCTTTGGTTTCATCAATATTTTGACTTCATCAGTATTGTGGCTTCATCAGTACTGTTCCTTTTCCAATAATATGGCTTCATCAATATTTTGGCTTCACCAATGTTGTGGCTTCACCAGTGTTGTGGTTTCACCAATATTGTGGCTTCATCAATATTGTGACTTCACCAATTTTGTGGCTTCACCAATATTGTGGCTTCATCAATATTGTGACTTCACCAATTTTGTGGCTTCACCAGTGTTGTGGCTTCATCAATATTTTGGCTTCACCAATGTTGTAGCTTCATCAATGTTATCCCTTCATCCAAATTTTGGCTTCACCAATGTTGTCGCGTCACCAGTGTTGTGGCTTTACCAATATTTTGGCTTTACCAGTGGCTTCACCAATGTTGTGGCTTTAGCTGTGTTGTGACTTCACCAATATTGTGGCTTCACCAATATTAAAACTTCATCAATATTGTGGCTTCACCAATATTGTGGCTTCAACAATACCGTGGCTTCACCAATATTGTGGCTTCACCAATACTGTGGCTTCACCAATTTCGTGACTTCATCAATGTTGTGGCTTCATCAATGTTGTGGCTTCATCAATGTTTTGGCTTCTCTTGTTTATCATATTCCGTTGAGATATATCAATCACTGGGGCTTAAAAAGACATATTATGTCTAAATGTAATTTTTGTTAAAACCATCAGAATGACCAAAATGACCGAAACAATGAGTATTATCTGTATTTGTTGTGTGTGGGGTATGGCTTCAACAATCTGATAATGTAGAAGTTTTTTATCAGAAGTTCTGTTTACCCAGTATGACTGTTAAGCTCCACCTGGTCCTGATTGATGGTCTTGCAGTTATGATGTATGCACCTGTGTATAGTGTCTCATTGTTGTACACTTAATCTGCTCTGTTTTTATCTGCAATTCATATCACCTCCTCATCGCCAGCCCAGCATGACACAGACCTGGGGTTCTTTTTATTACCAGCCAGTCGTTACACTGACCTGGGGTTCTTGCCACCAGCCCAGTATGTCACCGACCTGGGGTTCTCCTAACATGGCATCATTTTTGTTTGGAGGGGTAGTATTTCTTGAGGCCAGTTAACATGTAAAATGGCCACCCGTCACCAGGACAGGTCAGGACGGGTGGCCATTTTAGTTAAGTTCCAGCCCTGTTACTGATGACTGAACTAAGCTCTCTGGGCTGTAGACTTATTCTGAACATCTGGCTTTGTCACATAATCAACTCCAGATGAACATCAGATATGTATGTCCTCATATTCACTATATACTGATTTTCAGATGTGTACAATTGTAAATGTGACCTCGGGTTAAGGGTGAAGAGAGCTGGCTTATGTGGATGAGACACCATTTTATTAAGTGACAGAAGGAAGTGCACCATAGCCAACCCAGGGGAGCAGTCAAGCATTGAATTCTAGTATATTTATCAATGCTAAGCTCCATAGCAACCTTCCTGGTGGTCACTAGTCAATGCCTGTTATCTGGATACCCATAAAGAGAATGTTAAAGTTGCCATCAGTGGTCAATGAATGAAGGTAACATTAATTATTGATGGGTGGGCGGTTTGTTATTTGTTATAATTGCAGTGCATATTGATAATATCAGGCTTACGATGTGTTTTACCAATATTCTATTAGTTTATATTCAAATGTAGATTCAGTTTCTGCCACACGAGAGGGATTAGTTTTTACTTCCTTTACTTAATTACAAGAGATTGATTCATGTGACATGTTGTATTTTTATTCAACCTTATCAGGTTGGTAAGAATTAATGTTGTGTAATGTTTTACATAGACTTCCTTTATTTCCTATGATATAAGACTGATTGGCAGTTTGACAAGTTAACTTTGTGTGTGTAACAGAATGTGCAACTATAGCTGGGGCACAGCAGGAGAATCATCTTTAGCTGAATCATATGGACAAGCTGTTGTATGGATTCACTAATTGTGTCCTAATGGAAACCCACCAAGACTGGCCCTATTGAAAGTGTATTACTGATAGTGCAACATAAGACGCTGTTGTCAAAGTTCCTGCTGATCATGTTCAAATTTATCTGTAGATATGCTTTGCTTGATAATGATATCCTGATAATTGATTTCCTTATATTGTTAACCCTTATGAGGTCAATACATTCAGTCCATTAAGTCAATTTATTCAGCTGAATCAACTCTGAATGCCTTTATTGTGGAAACATTTTTTGTAGAATTTAAGTGACCCTAGATAGGCAAGTGAACAGCAATCAAAGTTTAATCATCAACAAATTAAATTCATCCTCTGCCTACTCCTGACCTTAAGAAATCCTTCAGCACATTGCCTGCAGATGCTGCTGTTTTTTTTTTTTCATTTTGTAACTACATGTTATTATGTGGCAAACTGAATAAAGGGTGATATATTTAAAGCTTAAAGATTGTTTAATCCATGTTTTAATCATGGTGTCCTGAGGGGATTTATATTGTTCACACTAAAAGATGGGATTCAGTTTAATTCTCAAAATAAATATAATGTAAGGCAAGACAATGATGCTCTTTCATGAACAGATAAAACATGCAATAAAGAATGCACAATTAATCAATTGGAGATCAGTTTGACACTTCATGAAGCAAATTGTGAATAGATGCATGAACATATGCAATTGGACACATCATTATATGACATGCACATACTTTGTGTGCTGTTGCCTAAACTTCTCGGCTGGTTTGCATTATTGCAGTTAATATTTAACAATACGAAAATAAATTATTGAACCATATAATATAAGAGCGAGGAATGGGTTCATAACGCTATGTGATGCTGCCTCCACTGGTCCGTGTCATTCAGTGTATAGCTAGCTAGCTGATCAGAACTTCACAGAAGCCTGTCAACGCGACCGATTTGGGAAAAACACCCAAATAGCTTCAGTCGAAAGTCATTTTCTCTCAAATTTCCATATCTTATTCGCCTTTCATTTACTATATATAAACACTTCTTCTTTCATTTAATTGAAACTGATTTAAGATTATCACCTTGTTGTTTTGTTGCACCAAATTTAAGCGGATTTTGCAACTTTGGCCATGTGCGGCAAAACTGTCGCCATATCGCAAGGAGATAAATAGTGACAGCTGTTTGAACTCTCCCGATTCAAGGGACGAGGTATGTTGTCCGACATCGTTGGCAGTCAGATTACAGTGTTCAGAGTGGTTAAATAACATTAATCTGCCCAGAGCAATCGAAATGTATAATAGTTACAGCAATTACTTCAATGATGGCAGTTTAATTATCCATGAATCAGAATATAAATACGTTAAAATATATGACCTACGTGCATTTTTGACTTGGAATCGTCCGTGCTCCAATATTAGAGACGACAATCTTCAGAATGTTAGGTATCACTAATTCTTATTAAAACTCGCAGTACCTAAGTATAAATGTGTATCCAAATTAATAACGGGTACGTTGAAGAACTCCCTTCCTTAAAATAGGTGACTTTAATGCATATTTTCTCTGTTCGACCGGTACACCTGCCGCTCGGCAAGGTTCGGAACTTTTCGGAGCAAGACATTGCGTCAGCATGTCGTGGAATCGCGCCGATAATTTAACTTCACTTTTTTCTTCATGGCTCGTTGAATATTGTGAATGTACAGTTCGAATTATGTTTAAACAATGAGAAATCGAAAAAAGTTTCTTTCGGTTCCCGAAAGACCTAAAAGCGCGCAATACATTGTGCAAGCTTGTTTGTAGGAATTAAATTTTAAGTCGTTTATGGTTTCATTGACCTAAGCTTTTCATTGACTAAGCTTTGTAACCCAAGGTTGTATAAACGATGGTCTGTCAGTAGTAGGTTGGTTGGGATAATAAATGTTGGTAATATCGGAAGGCAAAAAGGGCTGGTCGGCTCATTTGCTTATTCTAATCGCCAATATGGGTAGATATGTAAAATGGTCAAAATGGTTGGTTATATAAAAAGGCCAAAATGGTTGGTTTTATAAAAAAAGTTCCAAAATGGTTGGTTTTTTGCATGACAAAACTATCATGACTATTTTGGTACAACCATTTTGGCCTAGGATTTTTATAATCTTCTAAAATAAGTTTTGAATGAAGATATTAACTCAAAGCTGTACAAGGCAGATGTATAATGTTTTACATCCGTGATATCACATAATTTGAGCTCCAAAAAGCGAAATAATCGAATGACCCAAAATGGTCGGTTTTGTCGATATTGTCCAAAATGGTTGCAATTGTAAGTATATATATATATATATATATATATATATATATATATATATATATATATATATATATATGCATACGTATATGTGTATATATTTATACGTTTTTTATATTATATACATATATATATATATATATATATATATATATATATATATATTCAGGAATATGCATATATATATATAATATATATATACTATATATAAATATATTCAAAGATATATATATATATATATATATATATATTTTTAATATAAATTTATCGATTTTATATATGTCTATATATATTTATATATATATTTATATTTATATATATAAATATGTATATATATATATAGAGATATATATATATACATATATATAATTGTATATATATATGGATATATAAAAAAAATATATATATACATATATATATATAGGTATATATATATTTATACATATATTTTTTATGTATATACTAATAAAAATATATATATACATATAAATATATATATATATACATACATATATATAAACATTTGTATGTAAATATATCTATATATATATATATATATATATGTCTATATATATTTATATATATATATATAAAATATATATACTTATATATATATATATACATATATATACATTTAAATGTATTTATAGCTTTATATATATATATATATACATATATATATATATATATATATATTTATATAGATGTATATATATACATACATGCAAATCTGCATATATATATGTATATATTCATATTTATATATATACATGTATATAAATATGTGCATGTATTTATGTTTTTTTTGTATATATATATACATATATATATATGTACATATATTTATATATATATTTGTATATATATATAAATATATATGTATATATAGATATATGAATATATATGAATATATATATATATATATATATATATATATAAATATTTATATATACAAATATATATATATATATAAATATATATATAGATATATATATATTTATATATACATATTATTTATATATATATGTGTTCATATATATATATATATATTATATATATATATATATATGTATATATAATATATAGATTGTTTGTATATGTTCATATGTATCAATATATATTAATTAAGATGTATATATATATACATACATACAAAATCTGTATATATATATAAATATATATATATATATGTATATATACATATTCATATTTATAGATATATATATTATAAGTGTATATATTTATACGATTTTACATATATATACATATTATATATAGTTTACATATATATATATATATATATATATATGTATATTATAATTAATATGCATATACATGTATAAATATTTATATAAATATATATATAAATATATACACATATATACATATATAATATTTAAATATAAATTTATCCATTTATATACATATGTCTATATATATTTAGATATATATATATTTATTTATATAAAAATGTTATATATATATATATATAACATATACATATATATATATATAATCTATATATACATATAAATTGTATATATACGAATATATAAGATATATATATCTATATATATTTATATATATATATATATTTATGATATATATATACATATATACTATATTAATCATATAATAGATATATATATATATATATATTAATTTATATATATACTGATATATCTCTATAAAATATTTTGAATATCAATACATATATATATAATCTATAAATTCTTTAGAGACATATGAACATATTTATAAATATATATATATATATGTACATATATATATATTTAAATATATTTTATAGCTTTATATATATATATATATATATATATATATATATATATATATTTATATTGATGTATATATATATACATAAATAATCTATATCTTATATGTATATATGTATATTTATATATATATTCATATGTATATATATATATATATTTATATATTATATGTATATATGTATATATATATATATATATATACATATATTATATATATATATATTATGTATATATAATATATATATATATGTATCTATGGAATAGGTATATGAATATGTATATAGAATATATATATCAATATAGATGTATATATTAGATATATAGATATCATATTATATATATATATATATTATATATAGGTTCACAATATATATTATAGATATATATATATATATATGTATATATATATAGATATATATATAGATGAATATATAGATTTTTTGATGTAGATAAAGCATATATATATAATATATATTATATATGATATATATGATAATATATGGATATATGATGATAGATTAGTATACATACATAATATACATATATATATATATCTCTATGTCATATATCTCTGATATATGATATATATCTCGCCTATAAATATATATTGTCTCTACTCTCGATTTCTTTTAAGTCTATAGAGATATAGGCTATATATAATAGTCTATTATATATTGAGGCATATCCTATGTTATATATATATATCGTTATAAATTGTCTATATATAGTATTTATATATATCTATATATCTCTGTATTCTCTCATATCTCTCTCTCCTGATTATTAAGCTGGCATAGAATAATATACGAGTTATATCTATATATTCTCTCTGAGAATTCTTCATGTACGAGAGATGTGATCTATTCTAGATAGTTATATAGAGCATATAATTATACATTGGATATATAATATCTTTAATACATTCTATATATCTATTATATTTATATATATATTAATAGAGTATATAAGTATACATATTTATCTTTTTAAATCTATATATAGTCTATCTCTATATGTATACTAATATATGTATCCTTCTTTCAGGATTATACCCCTGTCTCCGCTATAATATATATAGTATATATATATTATCTCTTTTATATATATATACATAATATCTATCTATATCTCTCTGCGTTTTTCTCTTTATATTTCAATATCTACATGGGTCTCTATCCACTATCTTATATCTAGTATCCTACACATATCTATATATATAATATGGGGTATAGACATGTATATATATCCCTATATCTCTATAAGGAACTATACATATATATGTAGAGAAGATATATCTTTCTATATTAGAGTCTAGATTTTATCTATACTTTATAGTATATATATCCCTATGTCTATATATATAGGGAGAGATACAGGGAGATATATATTATGTATATCCTCGATATATATATATATATGATAAATATATTTAATATATATATACCATATATTTATAGATTATATATATATAATATATATATATATATATATCTATATGTTTTATATATATATAGGTATATATCTATATATTATATATATATATACTATATATATAGATATTATATACATACTATAGATAATATTTATATATATATATATATCTATATATATATATTATATATATATATATTGTATATAGCTGGCATATATATATATATATATATATATATATATATATAGATATATATGATTATGTATATTAACATGTATTAATAGCTTAATATACATATATATAAATAGATATATTTATATATAATTTATATAGAGATAGTATATGAGGATTTATTTATACATGCAAATCGATATTATATATATATGTATATATTTATATTTGGCTATTATATATATATAGACATATATATATGTGTATGATATTTATATGATTTTTGTATATAAATAGATATACATATATATATATATAGATATAGATATATAGATTAAATTTGTGTATATATATAATGATATTATATATATATCTAGAGGGCGGTATAAGGTAATATATATTCATATATATATATGTTGGATATATGTAGAGTATAGATTTATATATATATATATATATTATATAGATATATATATATACATAGATAAATATATATATATATAGAGATACATATACCATACCATATATAAATATAATGGTATATCTATATATGTTATATATATATATATATTATATATAATAATATAGATGTCTATAGTATATGGACATATATATATACATAAAATACCTAGATATTATATACTAATATATAGAGAGACCTATATAGAGACTATATTATATCTATAGCTATAGATATTATAGAGTATCTGATATATACCTATATATATATATATATTCATATATTTATTACATATAGATATAGATATATATATATATTTATGTATATGTATATATATTATGTATATATATTATATATATATATATCATGCATATATGCATATATATATATATATATATATTATTATATATATATCTATAAATATAAGATATATATATATAAATATATATACATATCTATATGTATATAATATATTTATATATTTAATATATTTTATATAGATATATATATACATAAAATATATATATGTATATATATGTGTATGTATATATATATAAATATATATGTATATATATATAAATATATGATATATATATATATATATCTCATATATATATATATATATATATATATATATATATATTATATATATATATATATATATATATATTGTTATATACAGATATAAGTTATCCGGTTGTGAACCAATATTTTGGAAAGACATTTATTAACGAATTCTACAGTGCCGGACCTATATGTTTCTATGATTGTTGAACAAACTTTACTATGAAGTTTAGTTATGCGGGTCTTGTCAAACTTAGTTACGTCAATAATCGATGCTGTTATCTTGCGGACTCGTGTAGTTGTATAGCATTGCCATCAGTTGCTACATGGCCCAGTGAATTTTATTTAAATTCTGAAGTGCGAGATGTTGACCAGATGCACCAAGTCTAGTCAGCTATGCTAGGTAACGACTACGGTTATAGCAACATAGTAACGGTTAGCCGGTGGCAGAAGGGGATGCAACCCGCCAGCTTTTGCATACCTAGTCTTGTTCAGAACGCTAACACCGAAGGTTGCACCTGCAAAATGACATTCGCAATTTACGTCATAGATTACTGTCAATGCAAACAATGAATAAGCACAGAAATCGCAAAGGGCGTTAGGCTTGGTTTCGTCGCCTGATTTATTCGGCTAATGGATTATTGATGCTGATCCGGACTCATTCGGTTGTGCATCTAATGGAAGCAGCGCTGGATTCTGGGAACTATTTCTATGTGACTGAAATGCACTAAAGGACATTCGATTGTGCCTCTCATTGACATAATTGTGAACATATCATGCGGATAGGGAATCACATTACCGAATAGGTAAAGTCGTATAGTTAATGTCGGTGGATACTAGATCGATTTCATTTATTTCCACAGTACATTCAAGTGTTATTCATATTGCGATAATCTTAGCATATTTGTAGTAACAGTAAGTTTTCGAGTTACATTAACAGGACGGGGGAATACATAGCTAATTATCATATATTGACGATGTGCATTATATGTAGCAATGGTATTGTTCTATGTACTTAATTAACCAGAGAAATATATGCATCGCTTTTGTAATTGCCTCACTTGTATTTACATAAATCTTACCTCTGTTTTGATAATATAAGGGCTTCCTTCGACATTGATCGTGTTTTTACAGAAAGAGTACACCGCTTTGCCAATGCTTCAAAAATAAATGTTGCAACAAAATATGATAGTTATGTGATATATATATAGCAACCAATAGCATGCTAGCTTGGTTGGGGAATCCTACTGTCCACACAGTTTAAACTAAGTAAAACACGACTGTCCGACGTCATTATAAAATAATAGTGGCTTCTGACAGCATTCCGCCCGTTGTACTGCTGTGGCTAGTTAAGCCCCAATGTCATCATGACATGCACAGCCCGATGACGTGAGGTCACTTATAATAGTATGAGGAAGTGTTGCCATCGATCTGAACTGAGAACACAAAGAAGCCTGATCAATTGGGAACACTCCATTTGCATTTTGTTACTAAAAGCTGATCATTCGGGCCTGAATCTACTTATCAGCAACTAGCAAGACAGAAGAGGCGATCTATAGCACCATAGTTGAACAGGTTAACTTCAGTGGTTGGAAATCTTGAAAATAACAAATATATCGCGATCGAAACCGATAGATGGCTAATATAGCCTTTGTGTTATCCTCTTTACCATTCTTATTCGATCATAAGTCGTGAGTAAAAATGTTGCAATTGAATCATGTTTACAATTGTACTGAAATGATGATATTCGGTTCAGAGGAATGTTTTTTTGATACGCCGAATAAACACAAAACATTATGGACACGCGCCAATATATATATATATATATATATATATATATATATATATATATATATATATATATATATATATATATATATATATAGATATATATATATATATATATCATATATATATATATATATATATATATATATATATATATATAGATATATCTATATATCTCTATATAGTAGATATATATATATATATATATATATACATATATATATATACATATGTATATATATATACTATATATATATATGTGTATATATATACATATATATTGTCTATATATATTATATATATATAATTTTATACATAAATATATGTACATATATATATATATATATATATATATATATATCTATCTATATGTATATATAAATATATGCATATATATATAATTATGTATCCATATATATATATATGTATATATAAATATACCTCTATATATATATGAATATATATATATATATATGTACATAAAGATAAATATATATATATATACATATCTAATAGATATTTTATATACATACATAAATATATCTATATATATATATATTCATATATATGTATATATATATATAGATATATATATATATATATATATATATATATATATATATGTATATATCTATATGTATATATATATATATATATATATATATATATATATATATAACTGTACATATATTTACAAAAAACTTTATATATATACTGAGATGTCTATTAATATACAAGGATTGAAACGTCCTTATATAAGTACGTATATACATATATATATATATATGTATATACAATGTATACTATATACAATGTTCACAATGTGGGGTTTATTGATTAACGATCTAGTATAGGCTGGCCTTCTATATAAATGCTACATTCCTGATCAACCGATTCAGCTCTAGAACATAAAAAAACATATACGCAAGTTACTCTACCATCGTGCTATTGTGCATCGCACCTCAAGGTCTGACGACTATTGTTACTTTCCTAAATCCACAAAGAAACGTAGGCAGTTGAACCCATTTCTTCCAAGCAACCTGCCCCGATTAAGATACATCGCTTGGAAAACCGCAGAGATGACGAAATTGCGTGTTTCACATTAATACCTTATTTGTACAGATGATTCAAATTACAGAAGATTAGAAACATGGGATCAATATGTCAACATAACTCTCCCTATATTCACGCAAGACAGACTATAGAGGGGCGGAACTCTTTTATCAATCGCAAGAAACAAAATGCTGGAGGCTGAAAATTACCTGACATCATTGCCTCTGAGGGTTAGTGTTAGGTAAGGTTGAATATCGCTATATCATGTTCCGCTTCGGATTGCACGGTCCTTTTGATTGCAGACTGCGGTGTTTTCCATAGCTGTTTAAATATTAGTAAAGCGAAGCCTGTATTGGTTAAGGTTGCTTACGCAAACTGTGATTGCATTGCAGCCTCACGTAGGGATCAAATCAATCGCCTATTCAGATTATGTGCACCAATCGATGGTTGCAGTGGGTTATATTGCATCTATAAGCTCTGCAGCGCGTAGCAATCTCGTCACATCAACAGCACTTCCTCGTTATTGTCTTATGCCATGCGGTGTCTATGGATTATTCAACTCAATCCGAAATCCACATAAGAAGGTGTGTAAGAAGATCGTGTAATGGGACAATGCTGGGGGAAACTAGGCCTTAACAATATTGCGTTTCACTATGAAATCTATTTATACGAATGATATCATCATGACTATTATACATTAAAAGTTATGATAACAACTTATCAGCGTAGAATTCCTGCACACTTTACTAATTACGCAATGATTAGTTCACGCAATATAAAATTATTGTCATGTAATTTGGTTATGTTTTAATATCGAGATATGGAAATTTAATTCTGATCTAAGTGATGTCGTTTGTGGTTGAACAAATAAACACAAATCCTTATCTATGGTGATGCTTACTTTTCAGGGTCTTGTCATATCATGTAACATCAATTGTCGTCATAGTTATCTTGCAAATAGTTATACAACACACACATGGCATTATCATAACTAACTACATGGCTCAGTGAATCGCATATCGCATGGACTCCAGCTAGCAATATCAAGGGTCAATCCCCAAAGCCTCCGAAGAGCGAGATTTTTACCAGATGCGCGAAGTCTAGTCCTCTATGTTGTTATGATGCGTTAAGGCCACACGTGTTAGCTGATAACAGAAGGAGATTTGACCGCACGTGGATGTATGAGATTAACTTATTACAAACTGCGAAATTTTGACTCACAAAATGGCATTGGTAATTTGATGCATTGATTATTGATATTCAAAGCCATGTTTTACCACAGAGATTGCCAAGGAAAGAATTGCTTAGTATGAAGTCGCGCGATGTATTCGGATAATGGAATGTTGATATTTTTACGGATCCTGTTTCATTCGGCTGTGCATCTAATGAGAGCAGCGCCAGATTCAGGTGATACTTTCCATGTGAGTTAGATGCACTACGCGACATGTTTTTGCCTTTCATTAAAATAATCGTGATACCTCTGACGAACATATATTGCGGGATAGGTATCACATTACGGAACAGGAAAGGACGGAGCATTAACTCTTATTTCCGCACCATTGTCTTCCGTTCCAAGAACATGTGAATGAATTAATTAACTTTAAAAAAGTAAAAACTGCTGTAAATGTGCCGGCCAGTAAACATCATCAATACATTGATTGCGATCTAGTGGAATTAAACGAGGAAGTAATATTAGACAGTTCAAATATCTTCAAATTGGTGTACACTTGCTTATGCAGCTCAAACAACTTTCAGGCGACGCTATGTCCTTGCATTGTGGAATGTAATTAATGGCGAATGATAGTGTAATTTAAGGAAGATGCCGCTTGGACGGAGAGCCATATAGCGACAGAGTTAGGAATTCGAACCAGATGAACACGAACTAGGTTTGACAAGCTGTAGATTGCATTGCTGGTGGGTGTGCTGATAATAATGTGTCCATGCTGGAGGTGGTGGCATTCTCCGCACTCAAGGTCAGGTGGCTCCCTGGACGTTGATTTAGTAGTGGATCATACTTTTGTCGGTGGGGGTTGGGTGGATTGATAATGGCATTGAGATAAATGAATATGTTGGCCTTGGGAAGCAACCCGTACGTGTTGTACTTTTACGGACTTATGCGTAGCAGAACGAATACGTGTTTTGATAGCATTAGTATGGATATATGGTATTTAGAAGCTATATTGCACGTTGCTTAGTCGAAATTGATATATAAGAAGAGTTGGTTTAGTGTTTTACACTACCCACTAAATCATATAGATGTCATTGTTTTTGCTATAAAACTGTAACTAGTCCGTCGTCTGTAAAGTTCAGATTAGCAATGTGGGGATACACATTCAAAATACCCCCATACCTGCAGTGTACGTGCTCTTAATCTTCTTAATGGTTATTGTTTCATGCGATCTAAGGTTGGTTAATCACTACCTGTATGCTTCTCTGCTTCGACTAATTTTCTATGAACAAGTGAACCTTATATAAAGTCTCATATGGTATTTAGACTACAGTAGCAACTTCTGCATCCATTGGTATAACACAGAGAGAATACCGTTGTAGAATGTGATGGTTTTATTGATTGATTCAAGACAAGTAAATCTCTGTGTCCAAGAAATATGTTCGGTCATTGTGAACGGAATGAATAAGATGCGATTTTTGATAACGGTTCATTTGGGTAACGCAACATAGCCCGTGCCCAAAATCAAGACATTTGTACCTGTCCTAATCGTAATAATAAGGACGATGGGCTGGGTTCTTACATGCTTTTTTGGCTTGTATTGTTCCTTGTTTGGACACCGCTTTCAACTTCGTTCTTCTCCACCGAGCCGTCATGTCTCAATTGTATGTAGTCTCGTTTTACTCACAACACATGTCTACACATTGGCTGTGATATATTGTAATCCACGACTTTGCGACATGTTGTAACCTTGATGGATGTTGAAAGGGTAGAGCAGAATGCCCATAATACTCCCATATATTGGTCGCCTAATACATCGAGGCAGCAGTTCCGTAACAACTGAGGGCATTTCCGTTCATCACAACGTCAAATGTTGTTCGATTAGCTTACAATGAGTGTTGAGTTGATAAGAATGACTGCAGATGTTAGTTCCAATAAAAATATTTGTTGAATCTCATTATAAACATCGAGGTTTCAGCAAACACGGAAATAAGTTGGGGGTAAATTCTAGTCAAGTGATATGCAATACACATAGTCGCATTAATTCCCAATGAATATGGCTAATCATATTGTCTCATAAAGATGTCAGGTCTATCAACTGCCACAAACCAAAGCTTTGGTACAAAACAGATATCCGCTGATATGGTGTAAATACCACAAATGTCTTTTTTAGATACCTATCATACCAGGTTTGGTATGGATTACACTCCTGCCAACAGGATAGATAAGGGATTTATTCAAGGCAAGGAATCAATTCCATTTCCTTCATGTACAGCCTAATCAAGCACTATAGATGCTCAACGCATCCGGATTCACCACTCCAGGTTGTATGTCGAGGCATGTAATATATCACGCATATAGTGTTTGCACCTTGTCGCTGTTGTATGACATCCTTTGCTAATCTGTTTGCGCTCGACTCGTTGGCGCTTGATACCACAATGACGTCATCTACACCACACTTTCCTAAGACAAATAATTGTTCAATGAATTGGCGAAAGGCTTGCAAGCACAGGAAATCAAGGGCCCCAGCATAGGAGGTACACATCCGGCAATACGGCTTGCGTGTATGGTATCCAGTCATTGTATCACACGTATCATGCATCTGTGATCTGAGTACAAAATAGACGTATTATCTTGGGATACATTTCTATATCATATGAGTGATAATCTGCTGCCTAATATGGAAAATTGCATCGTTTCGTTAGATTGAATAACCTATTTGTTATGTTTGTCCTTGAATTGATGCGATGATATACAGCAAAGTCTGTTCACATTAAAACGATGTTTGAAACCGTGTCAGCTCACAAATCAGACCTAGCGCTGTATACGGCTCTAACCTCGATCACGGGCAAACTCAATAATATATATGTGCACGGGTATGACATCAGCCCGCTAGATGGCGCAGTAGACCCCAAGTTGCGAGAAATCTGCCTGCAATCACAGCTTAGATTAGGATAATATCATCCATACAATGATCATCACATCTCTCACAATACTGATGCTCGGGTGCGACATGGCTTGCATGCTAAGTACCGGTGGGATTAATTGCCAGCAAAAGCCTACGTCAAATAAGATAAGATCGGCGGTCATTAGCTGGTTTGGATGTCAATCAATAACGTCACTGGACCACAACTATATCAATATTGTGATTCGTGAATGTTGCTTCTGAATTAACTAACTTTCCATGGATGAAGGGCGTGCTATATCCTGACGAATAGTGCATTGCTGGTATAGATATATATGTCTCTCTACCGAGGAAACATATTCGCAACATTAAACCTGCAGTGCGTAGCGATTGCGTCACCTCAATAGCACTACATCTATACTATAATATTCCAAGCGTCGTCCATGGATTGAACAACTAATTCCAAAATCCACTAAAAGAGTTTTGTAAGCCGATCTAGCACCGGGGCGATGCTCAGGTAAACTAGACCTCAACAATATTGGACACAGTGCTGTTAAGTTGATACTGGTATATATATATTTATACGAATGATATGAACATGTGAAGTTGACATTAAAAGGTATGATATCAGCTAATCAGCGTAGAATTCACGCACACATGGCTTGTGTTACGTTTTCAAAGTACGCAGTAATATATTTAAGCAAGGTAAAATAAAATTGACGTGATCTGCTTGTGATAGAATAGTGAAGAAAGAAAATCTATTATTAGATTAGCCTAGAATTTCAACGCACATTGTGTGTAATGTTTCGGCTAATTACGTCATTCTACATTTAAGCAAGATGAAATGATATTGATTAATATTACTTAGAGGAGCTTTAGACCAATGGCATTGCCATCAATAACTACGTAGCCCAGTGAATATCATATAGCATGGATTCAAACTAGCATTGCCAGGCGTCAATTCACAAATCCTCTGTGAATTGGAGTAATCTGAAGAGTGCGTCTTTGACCAGATGCACAAGGCCTAGTTAGCTATGCTGCTATAACGAGTAACGGCTACACGTGTTAGCCGATGACAGAAAGGGGAAGAAACACCTCAGCCGTTGCAAACCAAGCCTTGTTCAATACGCATGTGTGACAGCGCGCTGATACACTAGATCAACGCATTACAAAAAGTAAAGTTTGCAAAACGGCATTCGCAATTTTAGGCATTGATTATTGTAAACATAAACTTTGTTTCAGATACAGGTTTCGACAGGGAAACATTTGCCTAATATGAAGTCTTGTGGTGTATTTGGCTAATAGTTTATTGATATTATTACGGATTCTCAGCTGTGCATCTAATGGTAACAGCGCCAGATTCTGGGGACTATTTCCATTTGAGTGAAGAATTTAAGTCGGTGGATACTGGATCGATCTCTTTAATTTCCACAGAATTGTCGTCTGATCGAAGGACATTTGGACACAGCATTACAATATTGAGATAATTTGAACACATTTCTCATAGCCATTTACACTTAAATTTCGAGGTAAATTAAAACAACAGGGGAATATAAGTTTAGTGATTAGATACTGACGATGTGCGTTACACTTGACAATGACATATTTCGACGTAGGGAATTCACCAAACCAATGCATTGCGACACCTTCGTAATTACCTCACTTGTGTATACATACACCTGACAGGATAGAGCATGTGAAGTATTCACCTCATCCAATTTAGTCCATCCTTTCATATCACCAAAAGCATCTGCACTGACGCCAATATCGCCTGCACTTCTGACGTGATTAAGTTCACTTAGCAAATACAAGACATGAATAGTAAGCAGCTGCTGCAACTGGGCCGGCCAGTAAACATCATCACTACTATTAATTTAGAAGTAATATCAGACAGCGTTAAGCAATGACAACCGACAGAGCTGACAGGCGACGTGGTGCCCTTGTATGGTGAAATCTAATTTATTGGGAACGATAGTTAGATTCCACTCGGACAGAGCGTCATACAGCATGACAAGCTACATATTGTGTTAGAGGTGTGTGGGCTAAAAATAATTGGTCCATGCTGGAGGTAGTACCGTTCTCGGCTCTTAAGGTCAGGTGGCTCAATGGACATTGATTTTGTCGATGGGGGTTGGGTTGATAATGGCATTGGGAAGAATGACACGGTTGGCCTCGGGATGCAAACTTGACATGTTGTTAGCGTATACAGACTTATGCATAGAAGGAAAAGTTCGTGGTTCGTGTGGTTCTTGATGCCGGAAGTGTTAATATATGTACCTGCAGTAGATATCCTGTTAATCTTTTAATTGGACATTGTTTTCACGTGATGTGACGTCGGTTAATCACATTATTTATCTCACTCTGTGTCGTCGCTTTCCGAACAAAGACACAATAATCAAGGGGTGTCGATCGTCAATGATTTCCTCGAAAAGTTTTTGTTTATCGAACATTTTAGATATTCAGCCGATGGAGGCTGTAAATTTTATTAACTCAAGGACGGACCAAGCATTGCCACCTGAAGCTATGCTAAATACAGAATATTTCCATCGTACATCGTTCTCATGCATCCCAGGGACTGATATAGAGACAAAATAAAGATGGATTCTTGACCTCAGACGAAAAGTATGTTATACAACGGTGTCATGAGAGGATACCCAAAGTCAAAAGCTACTTGTTGAGAGAAGGTTACGAACAAAACCACAGGAACATTGTAAATTGTCTTTGCTCCTCATAGAAACCGAGATGCAAAGATATTGAATAAGAATTGAGAGAAAATGTAGAATATTCGGCCCTGTGTGCTCGTGGTATAAGTAGTGTTAATGCTATAGCAACCCACATTTGAATTGAATATCGAATCTGGCAGCTCTCGTGTTTGTACGCAGGGGAATGCTCGGCAAAGCCAAAAACTAGCAGTAATTTTGTTAACCTTACAATAAACAGCAAACACAAGGGTATGCTGTCTCTCTTACTCTCTGTCTCTCCCTCTCTCACATCCTCTCTCTCTGTACATATACATGCATCTATATATATGTATATATATATATATATATATATATATATATATATATATATATATATATATATAGAGAGAGAGAGAGAGAGAGAGAGAGAGAGAGAGAGAGAGAGACAGAGAGAGAGAGAGAGAGAGAGAGAGAGAGAGAGAGAGAGAGAGAGAGAGAGAGAGAGAGAGAGAGAGAGAGAGAGAGAGAGAGAGAGAGAGAGAGAGAGAGAGAGAGAGAGAGAGAGAGAGGGGGGGGGGAATTGTGCACAACACAATCATATAAAAGAACTTTGTTATGGGTCGGTCTTAATATTGGCTTAAGTAATGAAACGTACAGGACCTTACAGGAGCATTTCATTATTGCCAGCGACTGAGAGTACCGCATATTTTCTACAATTGTCTCATATTCATGGCACTTTTACGGTTCATCTTTGTCCCGATGTTTCAGGATATACATCATATATTGTCATATGATAAGTTTATATTGCTTGATATATTTTTACGGACTGCATACTGAATATTCCCTCGACAACTATCAAAAACAATTTTGTTACGTGCAAGATACATTGCTAAGAAGACAGATGTGCCTTTACAGCGGGTACCATCAGAGTGTTTAATAAATTATCTACTAGCTGTACACGAGAGCAGAAGTTTTGAGGACCAATATAGTTAAGCGGGTTACACAAAGCACAGAGGCAATTAAGTCCATCTCATCCCTGCATTATGACCACTTATATTGTTCAATTTGGTTCTGTCGATAAAGAGATTAAATAAACTAACTTCCTATAGTCATGTTTAACTGGCAATGTTGGCAAAGCAGACTAGCGAAGTATTTATCATGAGCGAACAGCAATATGTTGGATGTTGTTCATGACCTTACGTCAATGCCTTCGCAGGTTTAAGACCAATTAGCTGAAGCTTACTTTGTCAGTTTGCTGCATGCATTTCACAATGCGCCTGGATTATGGGCAACCATATGTCCTCAGTAATGCAATTATGTCTCACTGTCCGTCCACATTCTTTCCTCGAGACAGGTTCTCAGCGTTTGCATTCTAGAACACCATATGTGGATAAGTGCAACCACCTGTATAGATTATCTATATCGGCGCCAGGTTTCTGTAGGTTTACCCATAAGCCGTGGCAACCTTGTCATCTCAGCAGCGCTGTATCCATACTGCCATATTTCCAGCGTCGTCCACAAACTAATTATGTAACCGACTAAAAGAGTTAGGTAAGTAACGCAAACACCGGACGACTACAGGACTAAGCTGTATCAAGTATAAACTCATCGTAGGGTATCCAAGCTAGATTTACGTTATATTGCAGAATATTTAGTTTGTTATATCATACCATAGCTTAGTGCGCCTAAACTTGCGATGAAATCTTGTGGTAGGAATGGTATCATCATGTTGTTGCATCGAAAATTGTGTGAAGATATCAGTTAACACAACGATATATGACTATGCAGCTCATTTATTACAGCACACAATGCCATCTAACGAGGCATGGGGATCCGACTGGAAAGGTAATAACAGCTTAACACAGGTAATAGTCATATTTATTATCACAACCAATGTTCAGCGATCGGAAGAAGAGAAATGTTTTAGTAAATTGCTTGATCTGCATTCTATGATCTGGGTGGTGACTTGGGTGGTTCAGCAAATAAACAAGCATTCTGAGATTATGTTTTGTTTTAAGGGCTTTGTAATGCTATGGTACATTTGGATAAGTCTAAGGTGTCTTGCAGACTTAAATAATTATAAATGCAAAAACAAATCAACTTCATACTCCTCGTAGTAGCATTCTCATTTCGAGGCAAAAGCCAGTAGCGAGCCCACAGAGCGAGCGACCATGCATTGTGGAGCAGGATGTCAACAGATTGTACACTTTCTAGCAGGATATTCTCTGGTGGCCCATCCAGCAGCGGCATTACGTTGCGTACAAGATCTACAGTCATGAAGCTTGACAGCAATGCTACTCGAGTCAACGTCCGCTCATGCACGATAGAGTGTATGTGGGTGCAGGGAATACGACTGTTATCAGTTGAATGTGCCGTTATGACTGGCGCACGACACATTGAACTTTTAGGTCGTCAGCATCTTTGTTTAACTTCCATTTTTTGTTGCACGCACATCGTCTTACTCATATAGTGCATATATTTCATATAATAGTGTCCGGCGGTATGACATTGCAGGGGGTTGTCGATTACCACAGTACGTGTGTATTGTGTAGAGGTATCACGGGCGCTGTATACAGCACATGCCGACGAACACCTCCAGTGTTCCTAGTTGTAGAATCCCCCCCTTTAGTGGAGAGGATAGGAATAGGACATCGCACATGGGCTAGACTGTGTGTGGTTGATTTCATACAATATTCAGTGAAGGTGGAGTTAGAGGGGAATTACCGGGACCCCTGTGGTCCTGCTGAAACTGGACAGCAGTCGTCATCCCACGGGCGTTTACACTTTTTCTCTATGAGAGGTACTCCAGTGGCCTGTTAGTAGTCCCCAATATAAACATAGGCCTTGGCTACATAATCAGATAAGTCTCTTTCTCGTGACAGTGTAAAACGCCGAACTTACCAGTATTCCCTTACAATAGTTGAACACAAGAGGTTGCAGATGCATTATAAAGGATATACAAGCTTGGGCCACTGCATTAGTCTTAATTGCTTCAGGTCGGCCCTTAACCAGCTGCTGGCCAAACTTGGGTTATCCGTCATCCGGCATGTGGATATCAATCTAACGCTCTAACCTCACACTTGCAGAGCAGCTCTTTGGACACCGGTACGCCGTTGAGTTATAGCTTTCATCTGGTGAATTATCTCGGTTGCAAGCAGTTGTCTCTGCAGTAAACAATGAGAGGAAACCTATTGACTGGAAAAAAAACCTAAAAATGCTATCAAGGCAGAAAAAGTTGCACATAAGCCTAGGGCAATTGATAGGCCTCAAAGAAAAACGGTTCCCTCTGGATGTGGCGTTTGCTACCTCTACCAGCCTTGTGATCTGGAGTAGGGGTGCTATCGTGCAACTGACCCTGTGTGGTCAGTCATTGTCTACTGGCGTGGATGATCCGTCATTCAACTCGATGAACCTGTGCTCTTCTAATTGATGGACCTCTCTGTGGCTTTGTAAAGGAGGAGCTACTTGTGGTTCCATCCGAAACCCAGCTGCCACCAGATGGTGTTCATAATTAGACATTTGATAAAATGGACACAAAAATAGTGGTATTTGCAAACAAGTGCCCTTAGATAATGCTAGGGACCCATATAACAAACCATATACACAAGGGTTCTGCAATATGCACCGGCATCGCAACAGAAAGGGAGCTGTTTATATTCAATATAAAAGCCGTAAAAACAAACTAGGAGTGTGCATGGATTGAGGGGTTCGATAGGATAAACCATGTCACACTCAGCAAAAAAATAATCAACGAAATTTATTATGTCGGTGCTTAGTGTATCAACAAACACAAAAATTTATCAAATAGAAGTATAAAATATACTGGATATGCTACAACTAGTTATGACACATACAACGGTCACGTTCTGAAACAGGGGAGAATCCTCCTCATCCCAGATCACATGCAATTAAAAATAAGGATGATAATTTTCTTCGATGGTCTATTCTGGCTGCCGATCCCAAGAGAAAATCAACTATTTAAATAACCTAGATTTCACGGTTATTGAGGAGCTAATGGCGATATCTCAGATTGGAAAGATCGAAAAGCAATACAAATTGGCACAAACCGCTTCCAGTACCCTACAATATGTACGCCGACTTAGAGACGCTAACAGTCATATTTGAAGGACCTTCATTCGACCTATAATGTATTCAATGTTGCTATACGATTCGGAAGAGATTAGTTAAGCTAAAGGTGTAATGGAGATTGTTGTTAAAAATTAGCTTTGACACGAGCACTAGATTGAGGCCCTGTTTGATCAGAAGAAACTCGGGTAGGGCATGTATATGTCACACAGCGAGGACCAACAGATAGATGACATGCGTATAAACAAGGTGTCCAGATCCCCGTTCGAGTAAAGGAGGTAGATGGACGCAAATGAGATAGCCACATTGGTATATGGACACCAGAATATACTTCAATACGTGAGATTTATATTAGTGTTCTCTATTCATGGTCGCTCGCGTATAAGCCGGTTCCAGTGGCGTGGTGGTTTTCTGCCTCGCCTTTTGACCCAGAGGCTGTGGGTTCGACTCAAAAGTGTGACAACCTGACTGGTTACTCGTGATCACGTAAAAATGGCGCTCTCATCTCTGAAAAGGGATGTAGAAGATTCTCTGAGGATGACGTGGTCCCTGTCAGTGACCACCCTTAGAGTTACACACTCACTGCTAGTCGTACATAGCCTAGTTGCTAAATACGACTATAATTCGATGCACACACACACATGGTCGCTCGCCCTGTGTATGTGGGCTTATTACTGGTTTTGTCTCTTTGCTCCCTATAGGCAATTGGGGGAGGGACAAGGTGCTCCAGAGACGTTTACTATTGCACTTTGCATCTTTGTTGCATAATTTAGTTGGATAATCTTAACATGCCGAAGCTACACAAGACCCGCTTATAGTAATGAAATGTTGATAAAGTACGATATGATACTTGTATTGTGTGGGAGACTGTAAAGATACGCATGGAATAAAAGGCTTGTGAAATCACTGCAAACCAATTATCTCAGATTGTCTGAGTTTGTTGTGGCGTACAATTAAAGTAATCAGAAGAGATGGGAGTTTTGCAATACGCCTTCTGAGGGATTTCACATAACGTTGCAAAAGCTAGGCCATTATTTGTTCTTTCATGTTTTCTTATGGAAGAGTTTTCTTTATTACCATGACTAAATACGACTGATCATACTTAGGGTTCCGTAAAATGCCAGGTTTCTTTACTGCTTATAGAAACTCAGTGTTAAGTGACTATGTCGAATCAAATACAGTCATGCCATTCAATCATTCTGGGCATACTGCAGCAATTGGTAACAGATGAAAATAAGCATCTGGGTTTATCCTCAATTTGTCCTGTTTGATTATAAAACCGCCCATAACAAATTTTATCAGTATATTAATACATTGATTGCTAGGTTAAAGAACGGAGGTCATTCACATAATGATAATGCAATATAGAGTTGATGTATCTGGAATTGATTATAACTGACACATATAGACTTTAAATAATTAGGTTATGATACACCAGCAATATCATAACAACTCATTCGTTTTGCAATAAATCGCTGTCCGTAAACACCATCTACTGAAATCATTCATTTGTACACATCTATATCTACTCTGCGACATTAGATTGCTTTTCCTTCAATAGTGGTCAATAGTTGAAATTCACAATACTTGTGGGGAAAAGATAAAAAAACACTGTTATTATATGGCAGGCTCTTGGTGTTTGACTGTTTTCGACTGCATTTTTATTCCAGTACACCTGTTTCGGCCGGCCAATTGTAACTATATTAATCACATTTCAATAATTCAATAAACTGTAAAACACGCAATCAGTAGTGGTATGCTTGCATATTCAAAATTCACCGTTTCACAATTAAGGACGTGAAGCTGACATGAACACTTGATTGAGACAGTTAGGTTGGGCATGGTGTTTTAGAAAAAGTAAACCTCGCAACCGCATTAATGTTGTTTTTGGCCCAGCTTAACGTTTGCACCAGCGTTTAAGTGACTCAGCCGAAGCAGTTTCATGTTTTACACAACGCAAGCCTACACATTTACTGTGATGTATTGTAATCAGCGACTCTGTGACATGTTGTTACCTTGATAGATGTTGAAGGAGAAGAGCAGAATGTGTTTAATAATCTTTGTATTGGTCGAAAACCATAGTGTTGCAACCTGCGCGGTGCATTGACTTGGATTACGCAGATTGTTGCGACGCAGCAGTTCCGTAGAACCTAAGGACCTTTCCATTCCCCACCATGTTCAATGCCGTACAATAATTTGATACATATGCTTGGTGATTTAATGACACAGAAGATCCACAGTACAAATAGAAGTAATCACATTATATACATGGAGGTTTCAGCGAGCAAGGTAAGTTTTGGGGATGCGGGGTACATTTTAGTTAAGGGTGCAACTAGTATGGGATTGTATACTGGGCATTAATTCACTATAATAGTGGCTAATGAAGTTATCTAATAAGGATGTCAAGACCGTCTGTACAGAATCACACACAGCATGCCAAGAACCTAGCATTGTTATCAAATGAGAAATATCACATTTATTGTAAAAATACAATTAGCGCTTTGTCCAGCCAGGTTTGGTATGGATTACACAGCTCTGAATAGCAATCATTACAGGTAAGGGATATCAACAAGGAAAGAAATCGGTTACCTTCCTGTGAAGCCGACCCAACGCGATGGATTTGAATCAATCCTGTTGCACAACGCAATCACCGCTACGGGATGTGTGTCGGGGCGTGTAATGTATCACCTTTAGGGTGTGTGCACAGTGACGCTGCTGTTTGTCATCCCTTGGTAATCTGTTTGCGCTGGACCAATTTCATCATGATTCCACGCCTTCGGGCGTTGTGTTGAGGCCAGTGGCGACACCGCTGACGCGTATGGTAAACAGCATTTGATTCACACACTCATTGTTCATTGCCGATTTATACGAATATAAAAGACGTGTTATTTTGGCTGGCTGAGTATCGTGACGTATTTCTATATCTTGAGGGCGATAATGTTCTACCTGATGTTTGATAAAGTGATCTGTTTTATTGAATAACCTCTTTGATATTTTTATCCTGGAGTTGTTGCGATGATATACCATAGCATCCGGTCATATTGAATACGGATCGCGGAAACACAGCTGCCATAATCAAACGGGCATGCACAAATAATGCCCCTGATATACCCGGCACTAAATAGCAGCTGGACAATCATGTCAAATGCTGGGGAAAATACTGCGCAACCCCAAATATATTAATTGCGCTTAGAATCACCTCACCTCACGGCTTGAGAACATGTCTGCATTATTCACTGCATCCACAATCGATATATACGTGGCCATTAAGAGAGGCTATTTAGGAGATAATACCATTAATAAATGCAAACCACTCCGTTCTAGCTAAACATCATATGTATACTGGCCTTCTTTATCAGACACAGCAACGTAAACGGGCATTCCTTTATCGATAACTGACGACTGAGTGTCTCACTGATTAACAACTACAGTTGTTTTATTTTCCTGAAGTACCATGTAAATGTCATCGTTGCAATAAAAACCCGAGATACTGCGGTATCGTTAATTTACGTGCAGTCCAGGTGGCTTATATACTATCTACTCTATTGGCAAAGCTTCGCTCCTGTTGTTACAAACTGCTGTTCAATGATTGTGGCTAATTTGTGCATTGCACATGCAATACCAGTCAATAAACCTGCTATTGAGACGTTAAAGTTATTTGCATCTCAACTGCCAACGCGGGTATATCGATAAGCTGCTTCCTCATCTCCATATATCTGCTCGGTTGAGGGGTGTACCTGACAGCTGACAACTCACAAAGATCGAGTTATATTGCGAAAAGGCGAGGTTGTCCTTGGGGCCATGAGATGGCGAGGAATCAATGTTATTTCTGAGTAGATATTAGAAAGTCTCTCTCTGCCAGAGGATAGCTCCATATATATATATATCGGTTGATATATATATATATATATATATATGAGAGATAGAGATAGATATATATAGACAAGAGATCGATTAGATATTATCGATAATATATATAGATATGAGATATATATATATCTTATATATCTATATAGATAGAGAGATATATATCTATAGATAGAGAGATATATAGTATATATAGATATATACATCACATATATATGTATATATATATGTATATATATACATATATATATACATATATTTATATATATATATCGAAATATATATATATATATATAATCTAGATCTATATATATATAGATATATATAGGGATACACATATATACAGATATTTATACTTTATATAGTTTTATATATATATGATATATACAGATATATATAGATATATATATTTATATAGAGATATAGATATATAGATATATATATATATATAGATATAGATATATATATATATATATATATATATATATATATATATATATATATATATATATATATATATATATATATATATATATATATATATATATATATATATATATATATATATATATATATATATATATATATCAAAATGGTACAGCACACAGCGATGAGGGAGATTATCAAATACGCCAGCAATTTATTGATCTTGGGTTTCATTGACTTTTTCCCCATCCATATCTGTCAATATTCAAATGCAGCCTCAGTAGGTGACTTATTGTTTACCATTTGGCGGAGCTTATATCAGGCTTAGATATAACAGATGACTGGTCAGACCTACCTGAGATGACAATACTATCAGATCCGATAAAAACAACGCTGCTCGAAGCAGCAGTTCGGACCCAGTGTCGGGTATAATGGAACAATGCGCAACAATAGGTTAATGTTAATGATGTTGGTTATCAGGATATTTTGGTAAACTTCTTGATGGTAATGTGTCTAGATTTTGTTGCAAAACAATCTTATTCAAGGTTTCCAATTCAAACAAGCATTGCGCCTAATTGCTAGGCTTCAATTATCGCAATCATGCGGTAGGATATATCAGAATGCGTCCTAAGTAAAGAGTACGATAATGGGATCCTCTCTCAGATTTCACTTCCTTGTTAGCTCTGGTGTTTTCTTTTGTCGTGGGCGAGCGGTTGATAGCAACTGTATGGGTTCTATCATGGATGCCGGGCCAGAGCTAACTTGTCTGATACAAGCTTCTTGTGAGTCGCGCATGAAACGTTTAAGGTGAGTAATTCCGGGTGATTGAATAGAAAGGGAATAATTTCATTTCGTATAGCTGCGATTGGTACTGTAAATTGGTACAGGGCAGCGTATCTTCCGTTGGTGTGACTGTCAAAGTAACACCACTCCTAATGGTTATAATATCACCATCTTAATAGTGAACTGACATTCCCAAGCCGTGTCAAATGAACGCCGTATTTTGAATACATATGACAGATCATTCATTGTGTCTCTGTGCAAAACATAATATTACCTTTATTAAGCAATTGTTTATTCTCAATATGTCAAAACAATTATCCATGTCAAAGAGCATAACGTCACGTAGAGCTGTATCAATGCTGTGGGTTAGTTACCGAATTCTCCTCAAGGGTGGCAACATTTATAGCAGTTTAATTAACATGGGACGATTCAACGTGATGCTGCTCTCCTTATCAATTTATGTTTGATGCCTTATATACAATGTCAGTGGGTATGCACCAACGTTGATCTTAAGCACTTAATCGTGAACGCAAAAAAGCGATAGTCAATTATTGATTTGTCATTGTCTACTTGGAAGTAAGCAAAGTATCATTCAAGGTAAATGACTTTGGCAAATAAGTGCTTAGTGTTGTCAGTGATACTTTGCATGATTCAGTATTAATGCCCCAAAAGCAGCTTCGTACATTTATAATGCTGGCTATATGCACATGTCGAATGATGCTTCATAGACCCATTATATTATCCGTAACCATTTCATTTATATAGCTTAGGGGCTAGGTGTGATTAAACATTAAAATTACACAATGATGGTCAGAGTAAGAAAGTAAATCAGTACCCTCAGTATACATAAAAACAAATTGAGTAGTCTCCGCAGTATCCACCCTACTATAAAATCTGTTCTGTATGGGGAATGGAAAGATTTTCCCCATATTATACCGATTTCGATTATTATTTCTTGAAGCACTAGACCTCTACCGAAACTGAGGCAAGGCAGCACAGCTTAATTATTAATCCAAATGCTGATTGAAATTGGGTTGCCCTTTTGTAACACATGTAAAGCGTCATCATCCACCACTCCACCATCATCGCTTCTTATGCAACTCCTATCAGTTCGAGAAGAGCGGAAACACGCTCTGCTTACTAAAGACCCTGCAGCCATTGATAGTAATTGGGATCAAATGTACAGCGCTTAATAATTCCCCTAAGATCCACAAATTGCAGAATGATAATTTCGCATGGTAATGATTTTATTTGTGCTTTCATCCACCTGACTTGGTATCTATTATTCATATTTTTAAAGTTAATTTACTCGTGGCTATCTAGAATCAGAGGCAATGGAGGCATCCGACTCATGTACATTGGTGAATGAATTACATGACCGTAGCAATTACTGTCATTGTACAATTCCAATTTTGTTATACGGCCTACATAAATCTAGGTTTTTGATACGTTTGAACGGGTCAATTACGATACGGTATGGTGCTTTTGTGTTTACTCGATATGATAAAGGTTGATGTTCCCTAAACAAGAACGAGGTGCATGCAGATCATCTAGGGACAGAACCTGTTGGTTATAACTTGGGGCGGTATATAATGAAGGCAGCGGGAATGAGACAATGTAGCTTACCAGGCAAGCCAATTTGCATCATTCCATAACTTGCTCGAGTGGTACGGTACGATACGGTTTGATACGGTACGGTACGGTTAAGCTGAAAAATACATTGTACAACAAATCAGATCTTTAAATTGCAACAATGAATTTGCATATAAATTTAGCCCTTGGCGATAATATAGTTGACATACTACAAGTAAGAAACACAAAACAATAACGTTTAACATTTACTACTTTAAAAAAATAACAGATTGTTCTTACCACGCTGGGAACATATAATAAATCACTGGGTATATCTGTATGTATATATATATATATACATATATAGATATATATAGAGAGATATATATAGAGATATATAGAGATAGAGAGATATATAGAGAGAGAGAGAGAGAGAGAGAGAGAGATAGATAGAGAGAGAGATAGAGAGATATAGAGATAGAGAGAGAGAGAGAGAGATATAGAGAGAGAGATCTATCTCTCTCTCTCTAGAGAGATATATATATATATATCTATATCTCTATATAGATATATATATCTCCTAGAATATATATATATATCTATATATATATCTATATATCTATATCTATATCTCTATCTCTCTCTATATATATATCTATCTATATCTCTCTATATATATCTATATATATATATATATATATATATATATATATATATATATATATATACATATAATGGTGCTTGGCCTTTATACCCAGGAATGATTTGTCTGCTTTTCCGTATGTGCGTTGCAACATAGTTCATGAAGAATACTGGACGTGCACAGATAAGCTAATATCTAAGAAACACATAATGTGACGATCCGGTTCTGATTTGCTTCTGTGATTTTGTATTTGAATTGGTGTGAAGTAAGTCACGTATTTATCTATTAAGGGTCGTTTTGGCAAAGTTTGCTGCCGATTAGTAAAGATTGTTATGACGAGATTGGTCGGCAGTATTGATCATGATGCTGTTGCTATCTATAGGTACATTAATATCTGCACAGTCTGCTTTTCGGTTACTAATCGTGGTTGCCAAGGAGTTCGTGGCTGCTAAGGAGTTATGGCATATCATTTTTGTCTGGCCTTGGTGGTTTGAGTGTTGTATGCATAGCAAGTCAACCCTCTGACCCAACCGACTGACTATGCTTCATCTGCCATACCATTATCCTCGCCCTCACCCCAACTACTATCTGATTCAGATGCCTAGTATGATACATATCAACGCCATCTGTTGGATGAGGAAGTAGCTCTTGGATGGTCGATTATTACTTTCTTTATATGAAGGCGGTAGAGCCTTTTTTAGGTAAATAAGATCCATGAAACAGGCTCCCGCTAAGAGAAACTCCAAAAGAGACTCACTCCCTTCGACTCCAAGAAGATCACTCGTACCTCGTTTTCAGTTGGCGGTTTAAACTGAAAATAAACCAACCTTAGTTCCTTCGTTTACCGGTGCGTTTATAGACCGTGTTGGTAAATAAAAAGTACAAAGGAACACGCAAGAAAAGAATCGAAAACGCGCTTTTGGTATTTACACACATACATGCGGATATCTTTATAGTACCAAAGATGCGTCACTTGGTGGACGGTCTTGACATCCGCATGAGGCAAGATAATAAGCCACACTTATTGTGATTCACTGCGATGTACATGTATACCATACCGGGTGTGACTTTCACCATAATCTACCAACCAACATTTGATGTTTATTTGAATCTATATTTTAATAATGTGTATAAATCAAGTTTCACTGTAAAATTACCCTCGTCTGTCATCATAAACAGCATTTGACATGGTGGGTAACGACAATGGCTTGCTACGGAACTGCTGCCAAGCAGCAATCTGTGTTATCCAATGCAATGCTTCACACAGTTCGGTTGCGCCATGATAAGCAACAAATATAGGATATTATGATGACTATTCTGCTTTACCATCGAGGTAACAATATGTCACACAGTCGATGATTACAGTTTTTTCAAAGTAAATGCTAAGACAAGCGTTAAGAAAAAAAAAAGACCACGTCAAATCACTGCCTAATGGCTCGGTAGGAAAGACGAAAGTTAAAAGCCGCATCTCAGTCATGAATGTTAAAAGCGAAAGTAGCCAACGTCAACCTTTCATATTTTATGAAATTATGCTAGGCTAAAAAAACATTAATTTGGTAACAAGGCGTCGTTTTTCTACCATAGCCTGCACAACCGTACTGTGTCAATCAAGTGGTCTTGTCTATGTCCAGCTATAACCACTTTACATTACATTGAAACTTTTTGTAATATATCTATATTTGGCGAAATTGCGCCCTGGAAATTTATATGAAATAGTGGCAGAAAACAGACAAAAGTTAAGATAATATAGGGTTACGTTTCCGTATAATACAGTGTTTTCTATTCAAGAAATTGTCATGTGAACCATTTCTCAATAAGTATTGCTAATAACAACTGTTGACGACAAATAAAGGAAAAGCAATCTAAGGTCGAGGAGTTGAAACCGATATGTACCAACGTACGGCTCTCATACATAGGGTTAACTGACACCGTTTTGTTGCATAATAAATGTTTTGTGATGATATCGCAGGGATATCATCACCACAATAATGTACTGTCATTATGTTTCAATTATGGTTTATTCGAGATAAAACAACTCTCTCGATCATTATCCTCGGTGAATGACCTTCGGCGCTTGTCTAAACATAAACATGGTGTGAGCACAATCCATGACCCGACCTAGTTTTATCGATCCGTCGATATGTGGCTACTGGAGCATTTACCACACTGAGAGATTATATGAGGATAATTCTGACTTGTTTAAAGGGATCAAAAATTGGACATAACGTTAGTCTGAGAACTTACTGTTGTATTGCGCCTCTTTAGCTCCAAGATGGCAAAAGCATTATCAACAACACAGGTATATGATATCAGTTAATGCATCACATGCGACGGTTTGGATGCAGCACAGTCTCTCACTTGAAGTCTAATGCGAGGTGATTCGTAAGACTATATGATAAGGGGGTTTGGCAAAAGACTTACACACTTGAAACGAGCAGCGTTTAGCGTTCATGGCCCATCACTGTCAATATAAATGATTCCTTATTAGAGAATTCCTGCCGCCACAAGTACGTATTACTACTGTATATATACAGCGATTACATGGGAATAAGTATAGTAATACATTAAAAATCACCTGCGTAATGCGTGACGGTGATTAAATCAACAGACTGCAGATGAGTGAATATAAACCAATAACAAAAGAATATGTCCTAATATTTGCTCTGAATTTGCATCGGTCTGTAGAAGTCTGTAATGAGCTCCATCTTTTGTTTCAATATCAGTCTCTATTCACACCTCAGTTTTATATTTAAAGGTCAACTACAAAGATTTTTTTTATTCCATTTTTCAAAAGTTCTATGTTTTAAAAGGGTATCGTAACCAAAATAAAAAAATGATTTTTAAATGTACATTTTCCACGTCGAATCTGACAAGATACCGCTCGGTAAAATTCGTGAATTTCCGGACAGTGACGTCATTCAGGTTGTTCGCGAATATTCCTCGCCATCTTCAGCCTTCACGGTTGGTTGACAGCGTGTGACTTACTCGTCTTTCTTCACGGTCTGGTGCGTTTCTTGTTGTGGATTATGCCTTATTGTTGTGCGTTTGGTTGTCGGAACAATGAGAAGTCAGGCGTGAGTTTTTTTCTGTTTCCAAAAGACAGCAAAATGCGCCGCATATGGGTGTCGAAAGGTCAAACGTAAACACTGGAGTCCTACACTCACGACGGTTCTATGTTCTGATCATTTCGAGAATGGTGCTTATGATACTGACCCAGAGCTGCTCAAAAGTCTAGGATTTCGTAAAAAACCTAAGCTCCGAAAAGAGGCCATACCAACTCTCTTTAGCCACGTTGGAGTTGATGACAGTCAAAGTAAGCTACGGAGTGCCTCGGAGAAAAGGCAGCGACAACAGGTGAGATCTGTTGGCTTGAACCTTTAGGCTAGTCCTGCTATGTTGACGTATACTCATTTAGATGTTAATGAATTTATCACCAAGTTGCCAGTATATCAATCTAGCTGTTTCTTGTCATGCAGGTAGTAAATGAAATGGTATTGGCAGCTGAGCAGAAACATAAATCAAGTGACAGTGGTGAACCACAGACTGAGGTTTCACACCCAAGCACTGCCGACCTAGGCGAAGAAACTTCGCTTCTGACAGCATCCGCGTTGTGTGCTACACCAGGGGCGAGTGCCTTGCCGTCTGCAGAACATGAAGCTTGCTCTCACTTGTCATTTGGGGTGCAGGCAAATGTTTCCGTGAGTGTCACAAGGCAACTGCATTATTATATTTGATGAAATGCATTGGCAGGGATAACTTCTGTTGAATGTATCCATGTGTCTTTTCAGAGTCAATTTGTAAACATTTACATCCTGTAAGGGTATGATGAATGAAATTGTAGCATACTTATTGTATTGATACCACAGATGGCTGACAAGTCCCTGCAGACACAGAGTTCCTTCTTTCCTGGAATAAAGAAATATTCCAGAGGTGCCCAAGTTAGCCCATCTCAGCACTGCATCGGGACACAGTGCAATTTGCTGATCCAAAGTGTCACCAGGGGCACCCAATATGAGCCCCAGGAGGAATTTGTTCAACTAGTGGACAGCGATGATGAGATGGAAACTGACCCCGACTATGACTTCATTGATGTCAGTGATGATGCCGAGATGGACACTGATGATGACATGGAGTTTGAAGAAGTGTAAGGAAAATATTGTTTTGTTTATAGTGTAACCACAGGGTTTTATTTGATGGAAGAAAAATTTAGCTCACAGAATGCTTATATTGTGAATTCATTCTCATTGTTCACAGTGGTGTTGATCTGGAGGATGGCCCTAGTCAGAATCAAAGAAAATTTATTGTGTTTGAGAGCTGCTTGAGAACCCTGCTGCTCTCATGCTTCCTGTGCTTGGGCCCCTGCAGAGTCATCATCAAGCAGATACGGGGGAGTTTTGCTTGTTTTGAACAAATCTGCGTGAATGGACACCGTAAGATGTGGGATAGCCAACCTTTTACAGTAGCTATGCCTGCAGGGAATTTGTTAATGGCTTCAGGAATTTTTGTTAGCGGCAGTAGTGCTGTTAGAACACTGAACATGTTCAGGCATGTTAATATCCCAACCATATCTATGTCAACATTCTATCTCATTCAGAGAAGCTATCTTGTTCCAGCTGTAAGACGACTCTGGCGGACCCAAAAGACATCACTGACAACTGCTCGCCAAGGTACACCACTTTCTGTAGGAGGGGACGCAAGATGTTGTTCTCCAGGCCACACTGCTAAGTATGGCAGTTACACCCTGATGGACCTAAAGACTTCAAAGGTTCTAGACATGCAACTTGTTCAGGTATAAAACTTACAATTTATGACCAGTATATGATTCTTTAATGTCTATTGTACCATCAATTGCCTGTTAATTTCTTTCAGAGTAACCAAGTTAAAAATTCTAATGCTATGGAGTTAGCTGGTCTGAAGCTTGGTATGAAATCCCTGTCTGAGAATGGATTGACCGTTGAATCCATCACTACTGACAGACATTTGGGGGTGAAAAAGTACATAAGGGAAGAGCAACCTACAGTCCAACACTGGTTTGATGTGTGGCATGTTGCCAAAGGTTAGTTTCTTTGTGTGACTTAAGCCGACTCAAAACACTCTGTGTAACATTTTAAAGAATATTTAACATGTTGGCATACCAAATTTATATGATAGCATTAAAGACAAACACACACTTATTTGTAAATGAAGGGATCAAGAAGAAAATACTGGCCAAAGGGAAAAGAAAAGACTGCAACATCCTGGGTGAGTGGGCCAGAAGCATTTCCAATCATGTTTAGTGGTGTGCTGCCTCAAGCGATGGAGATGCAGGTCTGGTCAGAGCCAAGTGGCTCTCTGTCACTAGGCATGTCGTCAATGAGCACGTGGGGCATGGGGATCTGTACCCGGAATGTGAGCATGCACTACTAGAGGACAGGAAGTGGATACTGAAGGGTCAGTGTTAGTTTTTAATCATATAAGTTTATCTAGAAATATTTACTTCAGTGGTAGTGTAATTAAATGAGTCGTAATGGTAAAATCCATGTCCCTGTGGTACTACTTTACCAAAGAAATGTAATCTGTATTGATATATGTGTTAACCATAAATAGGATCGAAGCCACACAAAGAGTTGGAGTTGATAGTCTCCAGCAAGCATCTCCTAAATGACATTGGCAGGCTTTCCCCATCAGAGCAGACATCAAGCCTAGAATCGTATCACAAAGTGGTCACATTCTTCGCACCAAAGAGTGTCCACTATCCCTATGCCACCATGGAGGCCAGGTAATACCAATGAAATAAGTTTGAAATTCGGTTGTGTATATTTGTTGTATGGAAGTTTAGCACATTTGTGTACTGGCAGCTGTAATGTTCTTTGTATAATTATGTGCTCAAGTTTCAATTCTTACTTAGCAATATGTTATCAACCTGCTATATATATCCAGATTGCTCCTAGCAGTAATTCACTTCAATGAAAACTCGAACAGAGCTCAAGCCATCACTGAAGGAGGTCAGTCACAATGGAGAGTGTCTTATCCCAAAGCCAGACAGGGAGACCCAGTTGTCAAGCCGGTCAAAGTACCAATTACTTTTGGTGTGTAGGTGCATTAATCTAAAATGAAACACATGTTATTTTGACATTTATTACCGGAACCTAAATAAGTTTCATATGCACAAACATTGTAACCCTATTCAAATGGGCATATTTTATAACTAACTTGTTTTATGACTATCATAAAATATGAATATCATTGATTTCCTTCAGACTATGTACATCAGTTCATTGCTGAGGTGCTTGATCTCAGGCAAAAATACCCAAGCTACAGACTTGCTGATGTCCTTGCAGAGGAAAGGAATCTTCCACCTCCTATTGCCTCCCAGTACGAGAAACCTGCAAAGGATCTTCTCGTAGGTGCTCACAGGTGTAGATTTAACCTGACCAAGTAATCTTCCACTCCTGCCAGCACTTTTCTGTTTCTTTTTGCCCAGTCTGTGCCATATCCATAATGTAAACTGGCGGTAGGCTAGATACCTGAATTATCAGAAGCAATATGTCAATAAGTTGTCTATGGTTTTGAAATAAGTTGCATAGTTAAAAAAACAATTGTCATTTGTCAACCATTCCCTCACTTTGTAATTGTAAGCTCTGCCTCTGGATTTCATGTTAATGGTTTTATTTATTCTTGGCTATGTGAAATATATTGTAGTTTATCAATATGAACACTGAATGTTTTACACAGCGGGATTGATGTTCCCTTAGTAATAAATATGATTGTTCAACCTCAAACCGTCCTTTTTGGTAGCAATAATGGCTAACTTACTCATTGTAGAGACCTCATCTCCAACAGGTCCATCCATTTGAATAGATTCAAATTTGGAAGCTTCCAGCACATTTTATTCAGGCAGTTTGCCAGGAATCTTGGCTGCTTGGTGATGCATGTCCATTCCTCTGTTATAGCCATCACTCTCTCCAAACCTCTGATGCACACTCTGGCTTCGTCCATTGGGATGCAGTGCTGACTGAATATAACAGGAAAATACTTTATATACTGCATGTAATCATCTGTCAAAAATGTTTAATGTGCTGAGGGTACAATGGCAAAGCTACATTCACTAGCCAAGTTCTATCTGTTGTAATAGTTACATCTGTCAACATACCATCCTCAACTTACAGAATGTGTAAATCTATTGGGTAATTGATACTAACGATTATTTTTTACCAGTTAACGTAGTTCAATAAAGCTGGGGAAGGGTATTCTTAAACTCACCATTCGTCGAAATCTTTTGTGGATTCTTCATCCGAAGCGAGTTAGAGCTCCCGGTGTCATTTCGAAGTGTGACTTGGATTTTTCAACTCCCGTCCGTATTGTCTCAAATAAATAGTCATGGACATAATTTGCCCCAATTTTATGCTATGGGGCCTCGTAATTTTCATCAGAAGACGACATGGCTTCATTTAAAAACAGTGTAATACTAAAATCCAAACAATCGCTTTTCGCTTCGCTCGCTCGATCGCTGTCAAATTCTTTCTGAGGCCTCGCAGCAGGAATGACGTCACGCAACCTGCCCCTAGCGGCCAACTGAGGCAAAATGGCATCGAGAAGATGGCTTCGTATTTTCTTCCGAGTGGAACCTTATCGGTGGATTTTTAGTAGTTATGCATAGCGGTGCAATGAATTATGAGTACCCGTTGGTTAATGAGTTATTAATCTTCATTTTGAAACACAAAATAAAGAAATGATGAAAATCGTTGAAGTTGACCTTTAAACGTCCGGTTCCTATATATGAAAGGTTGCAAGACAAAGAACCACTAAGTGACAATATAAAGAAATTCGCAATGGAAAGATTATATAATTATCAGCGTATACTGAGAGTCGAAATTCCGTAGTGAGGGAAAATCCGGATATTAGCACAGCGGAATGTACATTTATTTCGATTTGCTCCGCCCTCGAACATTGGTAGCTTACAATGAATCAAGTAGCTCTGATAACAGATATGATGGCGGAGCGTTATGACATTACCAAATACTAAGATTACTTGAGTGGTTAATTTCAATGGACACTTTTCCCATCGCCTTGGGGCAAACGTTTTCAATTTGAAAGTAAATTTATCTCTTTGTAGTTGGTGAACTAATGACAGAGGGTGTTCAAGGAGTCAGTGACCGGCCAGTGGCCCACCTAAATAAAGAGACGCAGTTTGTTATATACTGATAGCAATTAATGGGTCATCATGGAGTTAAATGAACTGTATCGTAGTCAGCAAGAAGGACATTCATATCAGTTCGTCCATTCTCAGGCACACATGATATGCTCGATAAACATAAAATTCTCCGTTAACCGATAATCAATAACTACCAGTATCTAGCTGAATAAACAGTTCATTGTTCGTTATTACAAAAATAACTGAAGTCATGAAGGAGTTTTGTCGTTTGTCGTAGCATAGAATTCATCCTCTTGTCTTATTTGGAGCCTTTACCAATTGCTAAGATTAAGTGAGTGGCATAATTGATTTGAGTCGACATAGTCACATAACACACAACTTCCATAAATAAAACACCCGTGCAACATGGCATGTTCAAGCACACCTAGTCATGAAGAAAAACAATATCTTAAGAAAACTCGGAAGAACTAGTGCTGGCCAAATGTCTTTTATGATACTTATACGTTCTGCAGAACAAAACCCCAAACGGCGTATTTGCTAAACATCCTTCCTTTCTGAACACTTCAATCGTACGTTATGACGAATTTACGACAATACGAGTTAACTGTTTGTAATATTTGCAAAACGCCCATAACTTGTTTACATGAACACCCTCACAGGGTCCCTTACGACAATACAATTTTTCCGACCTTATCAACCGTTCATTACTGTGAGCGGATCGTATGTATTTTCTAAATACTATGACTAACTAAAAAATAATGTAACCTTAGGTAACAAGACGTATTTCTTACAGTCATTGCACATACCAATTTGTAGACGATGCAGGGAATATGACAGTATGGATTGTCACAGCCTCTCGGTAAACCCCCAGAACCCTGATGTCGATATATATTAGCTATACAGTTAATTAAACACTGGGAACCTATCTTTAAGAAGGATCGTGCAGGCAGAAAACTGACAAGGTAGGCTTTAGGTTATTGGTCTAAAACCTGCCGAGGCATGGACGTAAGGTCACGATCCACATCCAGCATATTGCCGGTGGCTCACTTCGAATGACTCTGTGGTGATCGCTTCCCTTAGTATAAACACTGCAATCGTATGGCGGCGTTACCGTGACACAAAAAAGCACAATGGAATACTTGGCTGACATCACTGCGATTGATACGAGAAGGAAATAAATGTGGTTTTGCAGAGCTTCTACGCTGCCAAAACACGTCGCACAATAGGCGAAAAAAAAAGCGTTCACAATTTGATAAATGTCATCATGATGAAATTCCCGGTCTGGGATATAACTATCGAGAACAGTTCGTCTTTCACAGCGTCCGCGCAGGTAAGGATTCTCCACCTTTCATACACGTGCTGTAGGTGGTGGTTTAAGAGTGTCTGGAGCGAGGGAATTGGCCTGGGTTAGCCATTGACATTTGTTGGTTTGTCAGGGACATGTGAAGGTCTCCAGCAAAGAGTTTATAGCTATGCTAAGTTGCGTGGTGATCAGATGATAATACCATGAAATCAACAAAAGCCAATAGGACTGTAGTTTCAACGTCTCGGGGCGCGGCGTCTGTTAAAGATGTGGAGCCATATGATTAGTCGCGAGACCACGGCTCCAAATTAAGCCGAGAATTCCACGTGGTTTTAAGGAACGCTATGACATCGCTACGGCATAGCGCCTCGGTTCACAGGTGGCATCTTCACATATTTCCTCGGGCGGGTGGATTGAGTGAGCGCTCTTAGCGAAGCTATAAACTCATTACTGATACGTCCAATGCTTGTATAAGGTCCTGTGAGTTTCATTACTTAAGCCGATATTTATAATCTTTCCTTATATGAATGTGTCGTGCACAATTCTGCAATAACCACTGCTAGTTCTATGAATAGCGTATGTTTATGTTGTTCAACCCGTCGACTACGTGATGAATCGAGCATCACGTTATTCATACTCTGCGCCGGGTAGATTAGCTGGTGTTATAATTATGATTGTGCAATGAAGGTTTCACAGTCATAGTGTCATTGACAACCGCTAGCGCTAGAAACTCAAGGATAAAATGTGATATCCTCTTTCGTCCATTAGCTGGATGTCCACGTATTTACTATGCATAAATAACGCTCGATCGCAACTTTTTGCATTATGAGTTAAAGCCTTTGCCAACAAGGTTATATGAACAAGCTGCCGCCGGCGGCCTCGGTATGAATAATAGTGAAACAAAGTTGTCACGTCACAGATTCATGTTTTCGTGGATTGACTTTTAACTCCTGATTAACATCCCGACAGCTAGCAACATACTCCTGCTTTCTGGTCCACGCCTCAGAGAATGACCTCAACAAGAGCCTGTTTCTTTGTTTTTCAATTGGCGTACATGCCTTTAAAGCTAAAGCGAGGCGCATGCAAAAATTCTGATACTGTAAAATGATGGTCAAGTCACTGTACTGATGAAAACGTGACGTTTTACTAACCGTCAATATATATATATATATATATATATATATATATATATATATATATATATATATATATATATATATATATATATATATATATATATATATATATATATATATATATATATATATATATATATATATATATATATATATATATATATATATATATATATATATACAGTATATAAAACGCTACCATGTTGGCTGCTGATGGGGAGAATAGACCGACAATTGCTAGATTTCGCTGCTAGTTGGCTGTTGCTGTGAATGAGCTGTTTATTACAACCTTTTATGGCCATTCTGCTCAGAAATGGTAACTTAGATTGATAGTTATTTGACATATGTCCGTTGGGTAATTGAGGATAACATCAGGGACAACTAATACCAATGATTAGCTTGCAAAAATGATTGTGATCGGCACATTGATCTAAGCCGTATATTGATACCGAGAAGAGAAAACATTGTTATGATGTAATAGACGACAGGCAGACATTATTTGGTACTCGAACCACCATGGTTCGATATTGGCATATCAAAAATTAGGCAAAGTCCGTTGGTCGCCCGGTCGATGCCATGACAGGGTCAACACATTGGTCGTAGTCATTACGATATGGGTTATGTAAAAGATGGCAATTACGTACATATTCTCTTATATACTATCTTTGCTATATAAAGGCGCAATGGCGTTGATGCATAGGCTCAATGTTGTTGACTACTCGCTATCGTTTAAATTGTTTAGTGTCAGAGAATCTCGCTTCTCTTTTCAAATGCTTCATTGTTGACATCAAGAGCTGCATTTATTTGCAAATTACAAACTTAACAATGGGCTTGACAGGACAGATAAGCAAGCTGTGATCACAATCAAATGAACGTAGAGCTGAATACCCGTGTACCTCTTGGTACCATTCTCAATTTATCTCCTGTAACTCCACGTATCAGTAGGACGCACGGCCGTCAAGAGATTACTCTGTACTTGGTTTAAGTGTAAATATTGAAGATGTAAACGAATTACATAGCCTAATGACATCCTGAATATAATTCACATGAATTGTCCGTATTTATTTTGGCTGCTGTAATCTTATTACGAATTGCAATACGGCAACATTTGCATGAATCCGCAAGTCATCAAGCTATCTCCCCAACTATACAAAGCAAGCACAACAATCTAAGCAGATAGTGCTGTTAAAGTGATTACATGTATTTAGGTTATCAATGGGTAATACAACAGGTTAATTGTTTGTGATATTAATTAAACTTGTGTGTTCTTTAGAGAAGAATAATTCATTAATGTGTGATCTATTTTTGTTCACTAATGGAGTGGATAACGAATTAATTAGAAAAATGGTTGTTTACGTGTAATGCTGTGAATACGATATATGCATAATATCATTTATCAATAATACTTGAATAAGGCCAATGACCTTTTGAAATTTCGGTTTTGGTTATGGTACCACAGCTATTTATGTGGGATACTGCCGTTTGCATCTTTGTTTTGATCATCTCAAGCAATCTACTACTTACCTCATACAGCGCATGCTGAATCCATTCATCACATGGATGTAGATATATATTCTAATAATTGAAAGGTTCTGAGTAAGTACGATTCGCTGGTTTGATGCTGTACACAGCTAGATTGTCTTATTGCCAAGATAGATTGTTTTTACCACCTTTCCACGTGTGCCATTTGAGAGCATGACGAGAAAAGCAATGGCTGTAAATATTCTGTG
The DNA here is from genome assembly GCA_034190875.2 of Urechis unicinctus. Taxonomy (NCBI): domain Eukaryota; kingdom Metazoa; phylum Annelida; class Polychaeta; order Xenopneusta; family Urechidae; genus Urechis; species Urechis unicinctus. The sequence continues at coordinate 2,468,202 of CM067344.1, forward strand.
AAAGTGAAAGCTATTTCTGCTCCTAATCCTGTCCTCGTTCATCATTGATTATGTGTATACACTTGCGTTTGGTTATTGAATTCATGTTGTTTCTCAGTTTATATTTCTATTTGCTTACATCCGTTATTATTTTACATGACAAACATGTTGTCCATACCATCGCCAATATGTAGAGTTTTTTGCCATTTGATCATCATTGGGGCGTAGCATAAGCGGATTCATGGCGGGGCTCATAATCATTTGCGAACCAGTTGCAACAGATTACATCGCATCAAAGATGTTCTAGTATATAAGAGGCAGGCTTCACTGGATAATCTTAAAATCCGCTTAAAATTAATGAATAATCACGAAAATGTTAATTCGTGGGTTTTAGTGAATTGTTGAATGTATCCATTAAAGCATTACAATCACGGGTAAATTATATTATGATCATTTAACTCTGTAAGGAGTACAACTGCTAAGCCATTACACAATTCATATGATACTATGCAAATCGTAACAGCACCAGAATTTGTGAAAAAGAGGCTAATAAATTATCCCTCTCCTTTGATGCAAACGTCACCAACTCGAATATTATTTTTTAACTGCGTTCGTTAGACATAAATATAATTGTAAATGAAAGGTAAGATCACCCCAGCAAATGTTGACATATTGGACAGTGGGACTGTGGAAACATACCCCGGATATCTAAACTGCCTGTATTGATAAGTGGTATATAAATCTTCAGCGTTGAGATAGGAGCGAATAAACGCCTTCCCCTTCTACGTGTTCCATGAAACTGTGAGTAATCACCGCAAACCCTCCAAGGTTTAGTCATACTTGATACTGATACATATCACCTTGAGATCACCTGGGCTTTTTTGGTTAACATTTAATAAGTTCTGACTTACAATTTCTTACAACCTCATCGAGTACATTGTACATATGTGCTATGGAACGAAATGTTCTTACGCTAACGCCATAACTTTGTTATCCCTTTATAGTCGCATTTATTACATGAGCAGCAACTTAGATGAATGTGAAGCATATACGATTATCACATGACCGCAATAGTACATAGAGCATGCATAGAGGCCCTCCATGTCAGATATCTTCCTATTCCCCTCTCCGTTTCGTATATCATACAACCTCGAGCCAATCAAATAGCTATATATAACTAGTCTGGGAAATGCGACATGATTTACTCCTCTCGAAGGGACGGCAAATTATCGCACAGACTTGCAGAAAGCAAATTGCATTTGGTTACATTGTGTATTTTACGTACCACATCATTCCTTGGACGCAATCTTTGTAGAGACAATATATCAAAGCAATAAATGAACCACAAAGTTACTGGGCCGTAAAGCAGCCAATAACATTTTGGCTGAACTAACGCGAAAGCTTGTCAGCACTTCACATCCGGCTTTTTGTGACACGGCGTGGCTTGGAACATGAATCTTGGAGTATCATGCAGTAAGCGATCAATAATTGCTTATGACGTTTATTGAGAATGATACGACTCTGAGACACCTGTGGCTATAAAGATTCGATTTCTTACAAAGATCGAACACACTATTGACTAGTATATAATATGACACCAGCTAAAGGGGTTTGTAATGAAACCATGATAAATGATTCCAAACGTTTGCAAGCACTCACGGAATCGCCCAAAGGTTAACATAAATCAACTACGCATAGAAGCGGCAATATATCAAGGGCTTTATAAAAATTCACTACAGGAACCACAATCCAAGACGAACGCGCCACCGGGAATCTGACAGCTACTGTTTATGACTAGGTGATAATCTATGCGTGGGAGGAATCTGTTATAGAAACGGCTATTCATAGTAAAGCCTGCGGTTTGACTTCTCATCTAATACAGCGACCAGATTGTGAGACATCGTTATTACGCTTCAGTGGTCGAAGTGATAACGACATGTGCATGTCGTAATATGAGGCTGAATCATGGAACCTAAGAGGGAGAACGACAATGATAACGAGATGTGAAAGCGGAACAAGACCAAGACGGATGATAACACGCGTATGTAGCACGCTAACGAAATGGACTGCAGTTCATAACCGGACCGGTGATGGTGCAATGTGGAAAAGGTTCACTGCTATTAGCAAACAACAACACCCAAGGTACTTTAGAACGCCGAGCAAAGCAAAGCCTTAAAGAATACAACTCTACCACCAAGTGAGATGGGTTGTATTGTTTAGGGCACATCTGATGATTTAAGAGGACTATTCGATCAGTGACTCCATGGATCTATTCTTCTGTGCTCAGACAATAGCTGTTGAAGCAATATAGTCGTTTTAAGGTTAAACAAAGATAAATGTTTGCATGCATTGGCTAAGCTGGTTTACCCTAGAACAGCATGACAGATATTGTGATCGTTTTATTGTTATAATACCACAATCTTAGTATGATATAATGCATTGAATTGTATGATGCGGCTGTTTGATGGCCTTTACTTATCGATGGATCATTCAAATTGACAGACACCCCAAGGCTCCTATACCTCAAAAGGTCATTAGCGTTAAAATATGGTGCATTGTAGTCGATGATCATACAGAATGAATTTCCCTTCAAGTACAGCACAACTCAAAAGATCTTATGCGAGGTTTTTATCGCACAATCACAACGCACTAGACAAGTCGAGCGTATGTAGAGATATGCTGTTATTTATAACAAAACAAGCGTATCGGTGTATCGTGAATTAAAATGAGACCTCGGGCGACGCCTGTAGCTTATTTAGACTCAGCGATATAACGCTGCTACGCTTCAACACGACTGAGTCGTCTTGCATTATCATTATGTTTGTTCGGGGATGCGCTATTCAAACTTGTTACAGAAAGATTAACATCGGTGGAAGATGCGATCATGCTAAGAAAGAGTCCGGATTAATGTCCTTTATATTACAATGTTACAGGTCATTGTCATATACATGCATAACACGCTATTCAGCTTTGTCGATATGTAATCGTGACCGTAAACATATTTACACTCACACGTGTAGGTAATTTGGATACATTAGCACTGAGCTCCATTTGAGCACATTTGAGCCCCTCATTCCGTCTCTTGTCAGTTTATTACAACGTTATGGCAACAAGGAGTGATTGTATAGCTGCACATTAACCTTAACCGCTGTTTTCAACAATAAAATATAATATATGATTTGATAAAATGACTGGTCAACACTGAGCGTATCACAAGCATAAATATTTTATTAATATGTGGACAAATATCTGGAAAATATCATGAATGATATATACGTTAACACTTTGCGAACGCCTACCATATCAAGTTTGGGGTGGATTACATTGTCATATTATATTGTTTTGATTATTGCCTTGATTTAAGTCTGTAAATGCTCAAATTCCCTTTTCATCATGCCATGATTGGGTCAACATATCATCTACGACAGCTGTAAGTAGGAGTGGTAGTAGTCATGCCGATATGTAAAATGAGTCAATAAAGATCGGAATCCCTTGTCAATTCACTTTGCTGATATGAAGGTCTAGTGGTACATCCATCATTAATGTCCACGATTAAATAAAAGTAGCAGGTTCAAAGACTGGCCTTGGTCTCTCGCACAAGATGATCACAATATAGCTTACCAAATGAACGCATTGTGTCGCTGTAAAGAGCGGCTCATCAATAGATGTTATATCCATAACTGGTCACATTCAATCATCCAAATGCATTCAGCATTCAGCGTTCTAAATAATCAAACCAGAATGTAAAAGACTTGCCAGAACAGTAAGTGCAATTTCCTTTATTCCGCATTCATTAATCCGTTCTTTTATTTATTCATCTGGTAGTAGAGAAAGTCATTTTATTATTCCCCACAGTTTCAACATCCATCGAAGTATATAATCCCCAGGAGCAAGAGTTTTTGTTTTATAAACGAATCGACAATGTACGCACCCCAAATGTAATCAGGTAAAGCACAGTTCCCGCTGGAAAGCAACTGACAAAGTCTTCCAATTGCCATATACAATGTTAATTTTATGATTAATATTTGGGAACAAATCCTACGATACTTAATATTGCAAGAGTTATGGTAAATACTTTTGCCGGAGACAGTTATATTTATTGAAAGCTGTGTATGACTATGTTACTCAGTTGAAGCGATCTCACAAAGAAAACTGAACGCCAGGCGTTATGTTATTGAACCAATATAACAGACCTTACGACACTGCTGAGTCATGATAAGCTGAACAAACAGCTAAAGCTTTCTCCTGGGAATAAATTGCGTATGATTAATATTCTCTACTCAAACACGTAAAAGTGGGTATGATTTACGCGTCTGGGTAAATTACGGCTCGGTTGTTTAATAAGTTCTGGAAACACGCATCACTTTAAACTAATGTGACAGCAGACATATTTACCTAAATTCATCCATTTTTGCACCCCGTGGACTTCACTGATTCAAATGTCGTTGGTTGATGAACGACTAACATGTCACTTGATGTGTGCAAAAACAATCATATGAAGAAAGCATGTATCGATCGTTCGCGTATCGCGTAATGATGTCCTATCCGCAACAGGATGAGCATTATGATAATTAATCATATTTATTGACATCATTTCGAAAGTCATCAGCAATGAGCTTACCAAATCCGTTCATATTAGTCAATATTGTTTGAAATGTGGCTAAATTCCTGCGTTATGGATTTATCTGAGCAAATATGTAGCACATTCACTGTAATATCGGTACATCAATGTTTCAGCGGGCGTTTTCATCTCACTCTATGATTTTTATGCAATGACGAGCAAATATTAGAACATTTAATGGGATGATATCAACATCCAAACACGAAACGGCTAAAGCAGCATTTTGTATGGTGAGCGTGGATTGAAGGTCAATGACTCGGGAATTCGTCTCATCAATTGAATCAAGGTGATATTCCGCGCAGTTGCTGCGACCATTATTAGTTTTTATACAAGATTTATGTCGCATTTAAATTGTTTTCCTTTCTCAAAATATATACTCAGCATCCACATTGATCCCGTGCAGTCAACATTGTTTACAACGACCAAACTGAAATGAATTGGCATTATTTTATAAAGGCTTTTTTGAGGCTTGAATGGTTTATTGTGAAATAATGTTATTGTAGGTTGCATCTTGGTTTTGATTTCCAATCAATCTCTTACTTGCCTTGCATTGCGTTGTGCTACAAGAAGGATGCTTGTATTCACCAAAGGGTCTTCCAAGGGCCATTTTGGTTAGTTTATTCATTTACAATTTCAATTATCTATGTCGTAATGAATACTTAATAACACCTGCCAGAGTGAATATGAAACAAAGCTTAGGCATAGTAGTTTAGCGTTGCTTGCACCACCATATAACAAATGGTTATCGATCAACTTAATCGCGATGAATGCCACCACGTCGAATAAAAATATGAATGATGCTAATACTAAATCAATTAAGGATGCTGTTACTTCGTGCAGTCATTGATATTGCAACAGTGGTATAACCCTACTGCTCGGACATGCATGCAGTTTTACTGGCCGTCAAAACCATATAAATTAAGATAAATGCCCATAGATGATCAACACAGTTACAACGCGCTGCCTAATTTCTGAAAACAGTATAACTATTCGAACAACGTGTATGCCCATTTAAGTGAAACATAAAACCAGTTACGACTGCTGGTACTCCGATAAATACAGAGACGATGCTCCATGACAAAGTGGAATAGGTAGACGATGCTACCACTGTTGATGATGCATTGTCGAACACCCACGAGAACGGATCTCCCTTTTTTATTCAGTATTCAAAAGAACTGTCCATGTCAAGTGTCACGCCATATCGACCCTTTTTGTCATACTTTTCTTGCTGCAGTCACATTCATCTTAGAAACATTAATTGACAATGCTTCACTCTGTCATTACCTCAACATATTCAAAATGAGTGAGACTTTACTGCCTCACCATGCGTGTCATCTTCCGCAAGTTTCAAGCATGTCGTTAACATCCACCATATCATGTACTGTATGGATAATATCGACATTCTTGGTAACGGACATGGAGGCATTGCATAGATACAAGCTTATCTATACCTGTCCAGTTTCCATCCACAATCTAGTCGCAGTGTTGTGCCATTCAAGCATAATTCGTAAAGTCAATTCAAACGTTATTCCACCAGGAATTTGCACAATAATCTTTAGTTTAAGAAGATGTTATTTCATTTATTAGCCGGGAACAATGTGGCTATGTTGAGCATACCCTTTTGTGCTCAAACACGGGATTATTTCAAGGATATGGTTCATAGCTCGACCACGCTGACTGAGAGATGAATCTTATAATGGACCAGGGCGAAGTTGCTTACATAGCAAATTAGAGGGTGCAATACACGAACGGCCGCATCAATCCTGATTTAATTGACCCACCACAATATGGGTGCCCAGACTTAGTTACCATTTAGTGTAAGGTCTTGAAAGGGAACAAAGGTAGTAAATCCGTACCAAAACTAACTGTGCAATAGTTCATGTCTCCTGAGAGGGAAGGAGTGTCCTTGGTGGTGGCGTAGTAACGTAAAACTTCCCAGTAGTTCATATTTAGCTTCCAGGATTATAAGATCATGAATTGAGTTGTCTAATTACTCTTACTTTCCCAACATCGGCCGCGTATGGTATGATCTATCATCTGATTGGTACAATACTTAAAAGCAACTGTGATGAATAGAAAGTAATATCACAAACCACGGACATAACTCCCTCGTAAGCACAAATGATGCCAAAACGTGACGTTGGACGTCATCAAGGACCAAATAGCAATCATTATGTTACTCTGGGCCTAACATTCTCAAACATTGAAAAAACAAATAAGAAAAGAGTTAATTAAATGCATGTAAATCTCGTATTAGTCTTGAATTCTAGACAAGCCGCATACAAATAAGACACGATTGAAAACTATAAATCATGAATCGCTCCAGAAATCGAGGTATGCCAGAACTTACAAGAAACGTTTGACCATTCATTTGATTTCTTAAAGGATGTCCATTTTGTGCCGCTACCGACTGACGACACGTTTCACAGATGTCCGCATATATCGTTGAAAGTAGACAGCATCGTCTTCCTTACGAACATTTCAGCAAATATTACACAAACATTCCTTGTAAACAGCCGCTGAGAGCTGTTCAGGTAAAAATAGACGTTGACCAATAAATTGTGTTGCTTGTTTCTACATATGTATATTGCCAGCTGTTGGTCTCTCTAATAAAGTCCTCACAGCAATCGGAGCACACGATTTAACGATGGACCTATGGACTGGCTATAATATCAGACCCACGTTACATTAGTTGATTAACAAATAATAGAAAAAAATTCATGTATTTACTCGATAGATATAAATCCTCTGCTATGAGTTTGAATCCTAAACTGTATTGCTGGCCTTAATAATATCCCGAAATTATAATATGCAATCGGCTATGAAGCGTGCACATGACAAATTTTCGCGTTCAGTACAGTGACCCAACCTGTGTCAAAACATCGCACATATAATTTTTGAAGCAGCATGTGTGTAGTGAGCCAAACTGAGCCAGACACGGCCTCGTTTGCTTTTACTCGCCAGCTGCATGATGAAGCCATTCTAAAGAGCATCTTAAGCTCTAATTGCAATGTTTGAAGTTCCGGGTGAAAGACATTGATGTTTGTGAATGAGAGATGGGTAACAAATTGGCGTCCCTTACACTTATTCTAGTTATTAATTGATAGCGACTGAGACCTCAAAAGCTTGCCATCGGGAACCGAGCGCCTGCGATCAAATACCTCAAGCTGATAAGGAGACCCTATGGTCCTGGTCCTCCCTGGGGATACATTTATATTCCGTAGCATAGAACACTGTAAGTGAAAGAACCCCTATCGCTCTAGGATAGGACAGATATCTGGTATGTGTGAACTCAGGTCACCATACCCATCAGAAACGTAATATGCATTGCCTGAAAGTTAAAACATTGCATATTGAAGAAATGAGCACCATAATTGACGTTATTTGCTACCCGCAGGGTAAAGCGTCTGTGTTGTTATACAAATTGATCTCATAGTTATAATTCCCCTAGTACCCTATTCCCGCTGATGACAAACAGCAGTTTGGTTTCAGGCTAAGGCTTGCTAACATATGAGTTCTCATGTTTGAACTTGTTGTTGGTCAGCGGTTTATCACAACAGTTTGCGGCTCCGATTCGGCTGTATGAATAGATTTGATATCAGCCACTTGCAGTCGCGTTAAACTATTACGCAAAATATGTCCTGAGGGATTAGATTGAGAAGAGTATTGTCACCAGCCCATTTCAAATGCTCACATTGCGGTTCGCCACCATATCAACTGTCCTCCTATTGTTAAAAGCAAGGCCACCAGGGGAGAATGAAGGCCTAGCACAAAACAAGTCATTATTCCCCTATCTCTTGCCTGGGTGGGCAACAAGTGCGTAAGACGAAGCGGACCCTGTATTGCATTCTGCCATTTCAGTTAATTGATTAATGCAAGATACAATAACTGTAGCAGCTGTGGAATGTAGGGACCAGTGCATAACATTCCACCTTTTCTTGTGCGGGGGAAATGAATTGCCGGCTTTGAGTGTCACATCAGCTTTGGTATTTGATTGATATAATTGGCCGTCGTCTTCTCTATCAGGACAGGAATAAATTATACTGTCTCATCATATTGTAAATAGAAATCTGCCACATTAATATATCTCAACTCGGGTTCCTATTTCGAAATGTGGTCGCGTAGCTAGTGAAAGGGAATGCCATGCATTGGTTAGCGCAAACATTTGCTGCATCCTATACATCTACAATACTTGTTAATTGACTGATCAGTTGTGTTACGTATGAGCTGTATGTACGCCATCTCACGTAAATGGCGCATTCGCTCTCATAAGTCGCAAAGGCGCATGCTCTTTGATGGGGAGGAGTGAACATTTAAAGCTACCCTAGAAACATAATCAGCCAAATTTAAAAAGTACCTGCGGTAGATATGCTTTTAATCTTCCATTTTTAACATTGTCGTCACACGATGTAACGTCGGTTAATCACAACATTGCCATGTTTCGTCTATTCTACGTGTGTTTGCTTACATTTGAAGTGCACGATGAATAACGCAGACCATGGCCACCAACCACGCCTGTCGTGCTTCAAATGAACGTTCAACAGGCTCACTCTGTTGCGACCTGTTAGTGAGATTCGAGGTTAACGAATCTGATTGGGCTTGGCTTCAACCAAACACTATCAACTAGGACCATTGGGGGATAAGGACCATATCAAGCCATATCTTATATAGATAGATACGAAACGAGAAGACAACAGCACCCTCACAACTATTTCCAATGTCTCGACGTTACATTGCGCTATTATAATTGAATCGGAAAATATGGATGATTGCTCTCCCACGCTTACCGATAAACAACTAACTGAACCAGGGATTTCGATCGTCAATGATTTTGAGATAAATATGTGCCTTCAAAGATTAAGAGATGCAAAAAAAAGAATGAATTCTTAGTCATGATATAATCGTGCTGGCAAGTCTTATCAAAGCGAGCTGACAGGTCCAATCAAAACGTGCTGATATTGAATGTAGCACTTAAATGAACTTAAGTGGAATGATATGATCTGCTTTAATAGAAGCCGCTATACAGACGAGCAAAGCAGCCCCATTATTTTCCTATGAAGTTAACCTCGTTTAATTGCCATATGATATTAAACTTATAATAGCCACTATTACAATCACAGCGCGAATGCCTTCCGAGAAGGTGGCGAAGTAATGCAATGGTTACAAGACTTGTATTATATCTGTCGCAGAAAGTTAATTGTGATCACTGAAAATACGTTGGTGAAAGATTCTATTCGGGTCGTGCCAAAGATGAAGACATTTTGTACCATGGTCAAAATATCAATTTCAAGGAAAGGTGGCTGGATGCTAACACGTTGTAAGGCAACCTCGCCAGCGGTAAGCGGATTTCACAGTAATATTAGAGTCTATGATTATTGTTAGGAATCATTTAGCTATGTTAAAAACAGAATATTTCCTAAGTATATCGATCTCATGCTTCCCAGATTCTGAGGTAGAGAACAAATGAAGAAGTCCCCTTGACCTCGGACAGGAGGTTCGTTATACAACGGTGTCATGAGAGGATCCCCATTATCAACATCTAGTCGTTAAGAGAAGGTAACGAACAAGGCAACAGGGACATGGTAAATTACCTTGATCCCTCAGTAAAAACGGGTAAAATCGACAATTGTGAGAATTGGTAGAATATTCGGCCATATGTTCTCGCGTTAGATGTGGTGTTCATAACATAACAGCGTACATTTTAATTGAATATCGAAACTAGTTCCTCTTTCTCTTTCTCTCTCTCTCACTCTCTCTTTCTCTGTGTGTGTGTCTCTCTCCCTCTCTACCTTTCTCTCGCTCTCTTTCTTTCTTTCTCTCTCTCTCTCTCGCTCTCTTTCTATGTATGCCTATCTGTCTGTCTGAATTACTCTCTCTTTCTATCTCTCTCTCGCTCTCTTTGTCTCTCATTCTGTCTCGCTCTCTGTAAAGAGCCTTAAGGTGTTTTATAAGCAAGGCAAACACCGGGACGATACTGGGCAAAATAAATCAATGTTGGTTTATATAAGGGTAAATGCACAAAGTACTAACTAAAACTACCGATATGTTAAATTGCAGAACATGTCTCCTTGATGGCATACCATAGTTAAGTGGGCTGTTGTTGTCGACAAACCCTGGTGGTACAAACGATATCATCATGTTATTGCATTGGTATAGGTTTGAAGATGCCAGTTTACATAATGCTGTATTTTTGTGCGGGCCCAATTATTGAAAGATTACAGCACATATTACTTTCATACGTGGCGTGAGGGTCCGATAAAAAAGGCAATAATAGCTCAAAACAGGTAATAGTCAAATTTATGATCGCAGCCAATGTTTAGCGGTTGGAGGATAGAAAAAAAAATAGTGTATTTCTTGGTCTGCATTGTTATGGGATTTTGTTTTGTTTTAAAAGTTTTATAATGCTATGTTACATACAGCTTCCTTTAAGGGGTCTTACAGACTCCAATAATTGCAAAAATTTTCGTTTGTAATCTTTGGGGAACTTATACGCAATGAAGGTGAGGAATACATCTCGCTTACTAAGGTAACATTATGTTTTGTTTGGTAATAGTGTGCTCTAAATACACACGCGTATGATAATGAACGGTCGATAATGTCTCATATTAGTTATCATGTGTTGTCTGATAGGAGACAGTCATGATGTGCATAGAAACTAGTAATAGGCTTTTGCAAATATTGCTTATGGAAGCTCTGTTGTACGTGACTATGTCGAATCCAATATTATCATGCCATTCACTCTATCTGGAATATGTTTGAATGTAAATCTGCGAAGTTTGTCCGCAACCATTGGTATCCATTGATTGAAACGAGTTTTTAGTAATAATGAGAAACGCCGGGGGAGGTATGAAAAATTTACCCCTAGGAAATGAATCTTGAAAATAACGGATCCTGTGACTTTTGTTTTGCTGTATTCTCACCAGCTATGTTACTCAAGTATGGGAAATGTCTTGCTTGTTTCTAATTTTAACGTAAGTTTAGAACACACATAGAGTTATATTCAACCCGCTCAGCACTTTTCCGCTTTTGCTTCTTATAACTATTGCATCATGTTTCAGTTTCAGTCTATTTGCACCGCCAGCAGGTGGTGGTATCATTATGATCTGAAGATCACAAATCAGAGCAAAAGCGAGTAAAGCATCATGGCCAATGACATAGCTCCCACCTGACTTTAATTACTTCAGTAACAGCGAACAGTGAGCTATGTATTTAACTAGATATCGCTTGTTGTTGGTCGATTGCTAGCCATCCCAGGCGTTATTATGTATACCTGATGATTGGCGGTCTTGTTTCCTTAGTTTCCCTTATATAAAGGACTATCTTGCAGAACATGATACCGTTCACTGAACTTGATAAGGTCTGCTAATCGCTAACAGTATATAACGAATTGGCTGTCATTATTTAGGCCGCCTACTGGCCCGTCACATTCACCATCTGTCATTAGTTTACTCTTCGATTGAAAACGTTGCACCCAAGGCCTCGCAGAAATTTGCTAGTGAAAAGAATCACATAGCCAGACTCATATAACCTTAGTATTTCATAGCTATTAGCCAGCCTGTTTGATATGTGCTTTATCTGGATTCATTGTAAATTGCCAATGTAAGAGGGCATGGAGATTCAAGGTCCAAGAAATATGTATTAAGTCCGTTATGCTCACATCCCCATGTTACTTTATTACCGAATTCTACTTTTAGATTCTATTGTCAGGTTGTGGCCCTCTGTATTGCAACGTTAACTATCTAGGGGTCATCGAATGAACTGGCGCGATCATTATGCATGTCTCTCAGCGATGTGATCTGCCCATCGTCCTAGCTTAATGTAACCTGCTTACACCCAGAATGGCCCCTGGCTAACGGTTATGCAAAGAGTGCCGATATAAGCCTTGTGTTGTATTATTATATTGTATGCAATTGTAACCAAGACTTTTTGACCATGCTCGAATGCAGTTCAAGAGTAAATTTCTCGCAGAGAGCCCTTTTTGACCTGATAATGCGTTCGATGGGATACCGTTTAACGACAGCTTTGGCATATTAGCAATTTGCTAGATTCTTTTAGATATCGCAGGGCGCCGTCTAAATTTTATGACGTAGTCTCTTTTTTCACAATGCACATTTGTTGTGATATACTGCAAACAGCGAGTATGTGAAATGTTGCTATCTTGTTGGATGATGAAAGGGAAGAGCCGAATAGCCCATAATGATATCTTTGATGGGTCGTACACCATAGCCCAGCAAACTGCGCCGTGCATTGAAGTGGACAACTCAGATTGTTGCGGAGAGGTAGTTTCGTAATAACTAGGGCCATTTCCGTTCGAAATGCAGTTCGTTTAGTTTGCAAATAATATGCGCCTGTTTGATGGCAGACACAGTAGAGGTTAGATTATATTACGGTATATACAAAGCGGTTACAATAAGAAAGATACTTATTTGTAGGGGGAGGCGCAATATAATTTTTATCCTATTTTGACCTTTGTGTAAATTGTACGTTGACCTACGATAAAACTGACAATGAATGCATTGGCTGCATGTCTTGCGGGACCAAGACGAGCAGTGCATGTTCAGTGTTACATAATATAGTTTAAGCCGTGTCATATATGCGCATTCATCCATATTACGAAATGCCATAGGCCAATCTTTCTTGAAAGATCAGGAACAAATGCCGAACATTCCTTCCCCACTGTTTATCGTCACATTTCTTTTCCATAATAATGTCATATAGCCGGGGCGGAAATGCGTTTCTGTGTGTTGTATTTGTATTACAAGTACATAGTATGCAGTATAAAATTAGGAGGCTTGCAGACACAATTGACCGACATAACTGGAAAAGGATGCATCCTAGAGAGTGCTCCTTTTTAAAAATGATTCCCGCTTTATTTGAACACGTTGGATAAACCATTTTAACCATAGGAACTCTACTGGATATGAGATAAGGCAGTACAGCTTTTTTATTCGTCCAAACACTGATTGCTATCACACAGCCTTACCGCCATGCTTGTAATGCTTCCTCATTCAATACTCGGGCGTCATCATACCTTGTGCTACTGATATCCGTAAGAGAGGAGCTGATACACGCTATCCGTACGGTTGACAATTCAACCAGTGACAGGAATTATAATCAAATATACAGCGTTGCTTGATAATACTCCAAGGGTCCAAGGAATGAAGGAGACTTAAACCACATGGTGATTATTTTATTTCTGCTTTCACTCACCTTACAACTTGGCTTCTATGAGGCATACTTCCAGAGTTCATTTAATCGTGCGTTATGTATCCTAACAAACATGCACAGTGACTGACCAGCAATGTAATGTAACCATACCACTGCCGTTTGCTTTTTATCCATGCATCTACTGAAAGTCCCTTTTATGAGAACAAAGAGTACATGGAAGGCACCCTGCTTTTGTCTACTTACTCTGGTTATTGTACATGGGTCTATGAATTACATTACCGTCGTAATAAGTGTCATGCTACAACTCCGATTGTGTTATACAGCACTCATAAATAAGAGTCTCATGTGTTTTCAACACGTTAGAAGGGGTCATTTACGTTGCGTTAATCGACATAATGAAAGTTTATTGGCCCCATACACAAACGAAGTACATGCACATTATCCACAGCCCAAACCATTTGGCGAACATTTGGTGCGGTTCACAGAGGAGGCAGCGTAAAGGAAATAAAGTGGCGTACTAAGCATGCCATGGCAATTTGTATCACCTACGAACTTGCTGTCATTTATAGATCACTCAGCCAATTTAATCAGAATATTTTTAAACTCCATCCACTAGTGTCGCCATCTTTGCTATAACGGGCGCCTCTCTAATGTACTTTTTGTCAAGTAACCCTCTTTTAAATGTTCTGTTAAGTGATTCTCACCCCAGTCATGCTATCACGTGTAAGTACTGATAAATGTTGTTATACTCATAAAATGAGAATTTTTTGTGTTTAATCGATTTGCTAAAGTCATTATATAACTTGACAATTATGTACCCCACCAATATATGCACACTCCAGACATCCGATTCGTCTGGTTAATGCTAAGTGATTCGTTGTTCTCGGATACACAGCAAAATGTCTTATAGGCATGATAGTGTAAACGTCATTATGTTGTTTTGCTTCCGTAATGCGCATTGGGTCAAAATCCAAACATTTTATGTTGTAAACACAACATAAAGTATATGCATTTATTGTGTGGCATAACGGACAGTAAATTGCCTCTAGCACCATCATAGAAGTCCAACGTACGAAGCAATAAATGAACCACAAGCTTATTGAGCAATAAAACAGCTACTTAGACCATTTGTTAATCAACACCAAAGCTTGCACAGCTCAGACTGACCTAACTTCACACTAGCTGTGCCGCTCAGTATGCATTAGCATTACTATTGATTTCGAACAAGTCTACCAAAAGATTAGACAGCGTAAATATCTGCCCCTACAAGTCCATCTGCTTGAGCAGCTAAAACTACTGACAGGCAGCGTGGTGTCTTTGTAGTGTGAAATCTAATTAATGAGGAGAGATAGTGTACCTTTGGAAAGATGCCACAGACCACCACACAGCGACGGTGTTATGACTCATAACCATATGAAGACGCAGAAGGTGTGACAAGCTGTAAATAATGTTACTGGTGGGTCTGATTATAATAAGGTGGCGATGGTGGAGGTGGTAATATTCTCCGCTCTCAAGGGCACGTGGCTCCCTGGATATTGATTGAGTTGTGGATCATCCTTTGGTCGGGTGGGTTGCTAATGGCATTGGAATCAATGACACGGTTGCCTTCAGAATGCAAGCTGTACAGGTTGTTAGTGTGTACAGATTTTTGCATTGAAAGATATGTTTCTTGATGACCTATGTGTTCATATGGGGTGTTTAGCAGCTATATTGTAGTTTGCTTGGCCAAAATTTGTATTTTTCACAGCCATGATACCATAAAGATGTTATTGTTTTTTTGCTGCAAATTCACTAGCCTAAATACTGCAAAATTGCGACGAGTGATGAGAGGTAAACATTCAAAACGACCTCATGCCAGCAGTTTATTTGCTCTTAATCGTCTAATTAGACATTGTCTTATTGCAATACTACTCCCATTGTGTGATATTCTCATCCACTGCTTACGTTGGTCACTTTTTAACATATATGGCACATAGGCAGACGACTTATCCGTTGTGGCAAGTATAATCGAAGCATCCTGGCAAGTCAGAAACGTTGTGGTAGGTCTAATCATACCGTTATGGCAAGTCTAATCCAAACCTGCGGGCTAGTCTAATCAAAACGTCATAGTCAAATCACGGCGTGCCGGGAAGTCTTATCAAATCAAATATTTTTATTGTAGCACTTAAATAAACCGATACTGACTTTTATCATCTGCAACCTTACATAAATGTGATATGAAGATTACAATAACCAGCATAACACGCATAGACGACCAGAGCACGGAAGCCCTTAGATTAGGTGGCGGTGTTATTTGTTGGTTGGGATACTTGTTTTATTCTCTGTGTCGCTGAAAGGTAATTGGGAACACTAGAAAACAAACTGCGGCTGGGTTAAAGGTTCATAGCGGGTCGCACAACAGCGGGTGTGCCTAAGCTGAAGGCAGTCTGTACCACGGACAAAATCTTGATAATGAGAACGACTGACTATGTGCTAACACGTAGTAAGGCAAACTGGTTTTCCGAAAATACATACGACCCGCAAATTGTAATGAACAGTTGATAACGGCAGAAATAAGACTTTTATTGCCTTAAGGGAGGAAACGAGTGATCGGCTTTTAGTAAATATTGCAAACAAACTCATATTTCCCTAAATTCGTCGCTACCTACGATTTGAGTAATCAGAACGCCGTGTTGACGTTTCTACTGCCTAACGTATCAATAGAATAAAAGAATTTGGCCGGTATTGGTTTTTCCGCGTTTTCAAATGGAATTGTTTTCTTCTTGACTATGTCTTATCACAACTAATCATGCCTTCATGGGTTATCCTGGTTAAGGTTGGCTTAAACATGCCAGGTTGCCCCGTTTGTTTATTTATGGAAGTGCTGGGTTAAGTGACAATGTCGAATCAAATTCAGTTACGCCATTCACTCCATCTAAGCAATGGGTAGCGGTTCAATTAAGACAGAAGAAAGCATTCTATTCTACACATCGGTTTGTTCCGACCTTATCTTCTTTGAAAATAAAGTGTTTTAATTAACGGAAGAACCTTTAAAATATTATGTTTCCTTTAACGAAAAATACATATCCCTTTGAAATGTTTTATGAAAAAAATATATATATGTGTGTTAACAGACTCTATGACCTTCGTAATCGCGAAATGAGAGTATATATTTGTTCTTCCCTCCCACCATATCTCCCCGGTACGGATAACACCTAATTTGAGCGCACATTTATAACACGCACGTCGATATATATGCACCTTCTCAGCACATTTACTATTTGGGTTGTTAAGGCATAATTGCCTCTTCTCTTGGTCATTCTAGGCTGACACATATGCATATTGTTTCAGTTTCAGTCTATTTGCAACGTCAGCACGTGGCTGTTTTATACTGACGATGGTTACAATATCCCATTTAGGCATGGGATATTGCAACCATCGGGTAAAACATCATGGTAAATGACATAGCTCCTTCCTGACTTCAGTTATTTCTGTAATGATAGCCAGCCTATCAACTACCTGGATTCGTTGTAAATTGCCAATGCTCGAGGGAAAGACAAAGTGATGTTCTCAAATTTAAGCGACATATGTATACCATCCGCTGTGCTCATATCCGGATAACCTTTATTCCTGTGCGAATTTATTTATATTGTCAGTTAGTGTTTTTTTGTTTTACAACCTTACATAAATAGGAAGCGTATGTTTGAATATTGAACTGATGTGTGAATAGAGTCTGATATTGAAACAAAAGAGGGAGCTCATTACAGACTTCTACAGAACGATGCAAATTCAGAGCAAATATTAGGACATATTCTTTTGTTATTGGTTTATATTCACTCATCTGCAGTCTGTTGATTTAGTCACCGTCACGCATTACTAAGAGGGTTTCAAATGTATTACTATGCTGATTCGCACGTGATCGCTGCATATATATTAGGTAGTAATACGTTCTTGTGGCGGCATGAACTCTTTAATAAGGAATCATTTAAAGGTCAACTACAAAGATTTTTTTTTATTCCATTTTTCCAAAGTTCTATGTTTTAAAAGGGTATCGTAACCAAAATAAGGTGACTGCGCGCTTTTTTTCTTTTAGAAAATTGATTTTTAAATGTACATTTTCCACGTCGAATCTGACAAGATACCGCTCGGTAAAATTCGTGAATTTCCGGACAGTGACGTCATTCAGGTTGTTCACGAATATTCCTCGCCATCTTCAGCCGTCACGGTTGGTTGACAGCGTGTGACTTACTCGTCTTTCATCACGGTCTGGTGCGTTTCTCGGTGTGGATTATGCCTTATTGTTATGCGTTTGGTTGTCGGAACAATAAGAAGTCAGGCGTGAGATTTTTTCTGTTTCCAAAAGACAGCAAAATGCGCCGCATATGGGTGTCGAAAGTCAAACGTAAACACTGGAGTCCTACCCTTACGACAGTTCTATGTTCTGATCATTTCGAGAATGGTGCTTATGATACTGACTCAGAGCTGCTCAAAAGTCTAGGATTTCGTAAGAAACCTAGGCTCCGAAAAGAAGCCATACCGACTCTCTTTAGTCACGTTGGAGTTGATGACAGTCAAGGTAAGCGACGGAGTGCCTCGGAGAAAAGGCAACGACAACAGGTGAGATCTGTTGGCTTGAATCTTTAGGCTAGTCCTGCTATGTTGACGTATACTTATTTAGATGTTAATGAATTTATCACCAAGTTGCCAGTTTATCAATCCAGCTGTTTCTTGTCATGCAGGTAGTAAATGAAATGGTATTGGCAGCTGAGCAGAAAGATAAATCAAGTGACAGTGGTGAATCACAGACCTAGGCACTTCGCCTCTGACAGCGGTTCTCTGTCACTAGGCATGTCGTCAATGAGCACGCGGGGCATGGGGATCTGTACCCGGAATGTGAGCATGCACTACTAGAGGACAGGAAGTGGATACTGAAGGGTCGGTATTAGTTTTTAATCATATAAGTTTATCTAGAAATATTTACTTCAGTGGTAGTGTAATTAAATGAGTCGTAACGGTAAAATCCATGTCCCTGTGGTACTACTTTACCAAAGAAATGTAATCTGTATTGATATATGTGTTAACCATAAATAGGATCGAAGCCACACAAAGAGTTGGAGTTGATAGTCTCCATCAAGCATCTCCAAAATGACATTGGCAGGCTTTCCCAATCAGAGCAGACATCAAGCCTAGAATCGTATCACAAAGTGGTCATATTCTTCGCACCAAAGAGTGTCCACTATCCCTATGCCACCATGGAGGCCAGGTAATACCAATGAAATAACAGTTTGAATTTCGGTTGTGTATATTTGTTGTATGGAAGTTTAGCACATTTGTGTAGTGACAGCTGTAATGTTCTTTGTATAATTATGTGCTCAAGTTTCAATTCTTACTTAGCAATATGTTATCAACCTGCTATATATATATATCCAGATTGCTTCTAGCAGTAATTCACTTCAATGACAACTCGAACAGAGCTCAAGCCATCACTGAAGGAGGTCAGTCCCAATGGAGAGTGTCTTACCCCAAAGCCAGACAAGGAGACCCAGTTGTCAAGCCGGTCAAAGTACCAATTTCTTTTGGTGTGTACATGCATTAATCTAAAATGAAACATGTTATTTTGACATTTATTACCGAAACCTAAATAAGTTTCATATGCACAAACATTGTTACCCAATTCAAATGGGCATATTTTACAACTAACTTACTTTATGACTATCATAAAATATGAATATCATTGATTTGCTTCAGACTATGTACATCAGTTCATTGCTGAGGTGCTTGATCTCAGGCAAAAATACCCAAGCTACAGACTTGCAGAGGTCCTTGAAGAGGAAAGGAATGTTCCACCACCTATTGCCTCCCAGTACAAGAAACCTGAAAAGGATCTTCTCATAGATGCTCACGGGTGTCGATTTAACCTGACCAAGTAACCTTCCGCTCCATTGTAGATAACCTGTATATTTGCCGCCCATGTGAGGGAAGGATTCTCTAACAACTGTTACCACACAGGCTGTCATCACTTTCCTGTTTCTTTTGGCCAGTCTGTGCCATATCAATAATATAAACTGGTGGTAGGCTAGATACCTGAATAATCCGAAGCAATATGTCAATAAGTTGTCTATGGGTATGAAATAAGTTGTATAGTTTAAAAAACAATTGTCATTTGTCAACCATTCCCTCACTTTGTAATTTTATTGTAAGCTCTGCCTCTGGATTTCATGTTACTGGTTTTATTTATTCTTGGCTATGTGAAATATATAATAGTTTATCAATATGAACACTGAATATTTTGCACAGCGGGATTGATGTTCCCTTAGCAATAAATATGATTGTTCAACCTCAAACCGTCCTTTTTGGTAGCAATAATGGCTAACTTACTCATTGTAGAGACCTTATCTCCAACAGGTCCATCCATTGGAATAGATTCAAGTTTGAAAGCTTCTAGTACATTTTTATTCAGGCAGTTTGCCAGGAATCTTGGATGCATGGTGATCAGATGCATGTCCATTGCTCCGTTATATCCATCACTCTCTCCAAACTTCTGCTGCACACTCTGGCTTTGTCCATTGGGATGCAGTGCTGACAGCTACACCTAACTTAGAGAAATAATTAAAGAGTTATTGTAAATTTATATTTGTGGTACAATGAATGAATATAAAAGAAAAATACTTTATATACTGCATGTAATCATCTGTCCAAAATATTTAATGTGCTGAGGGTACAATGGCAAAGCTACATTCACTAGCCAAGTTCTATCTGTTGTAATAGTTACATCTGTCAATATACCATCCTCAACTTACAGAATGTGTGAATTTATTGGGTAAATGATAGTAACGATTATTTTTTACCAGTTAACATAGTTCAATAAAGCTTGGGAAGGGTATTCTTAAACTCACCATTCGTCGAAATCTTAATTGGATTCTTCATCCGAAGCGGACCCTTGAGTTCCCGGTGTCATTTCGAAGTGTGACTTCGATTTTTCAACTCCCGTCCGTATTGGCTCAAATAAATAGTCATGGACATAATTTGCCCCAATTATATCTAAAATTTTGTGAAATAGGCAGTTAGAAGGGAGAGCAATGCTACATGGTATCCCAATTTTGGACACAGCACATATGCACAAACATAGCAATAATCTACAAATTGTTTTTAGAGAAAAATAATCTGACAGCTTGCTTGGGATTAGTTACTTTTCATTTGCCCCGCATGATTTTATGTGGCTGGTTCAGCTAAATTAAACATGCATATAAAGTACTTAACTAGATCCAGTCCTTCCATGAAACGGGGTGTTCGTCAGAGAGACAATACAAAATTGCAATTTATTAAGTAATAGTGAACTCTGTTGTGACTTGCTTGCCACCAGCCTCGAAACGAAATGGCTTGTTGTGCATATACTGCCGAATCAATGAGGCGGAACAATCTTACAAACTGTGGCATGTGGGTTAAAATCCGACCGAATGTCTTTATTATTGGTTACTTCGTCTGATTACCTTTGCTAGACGAGAATGGAAAATTACAGCCATACTTATCAAAATGGCTCTTTGTTGCCATTACTACAGATCTCCATAAGCCAATTCTTATATTTTACTGCCATGGAAAGTAGATATGATTTGCTCAAATTTCATTACGTAATATGATATGCTTGACACGCTTATTGTGAACTTATGAACCGGCATATAATGGTCTATTATGTCATGAATCACCTCGCAAGAAAAGATGAATAACGCAATAATATATTTTACCAGATATTGAGGTATCAGATGACCGCTTCTCTGTTGCGACATATACTGATAATTTATCTGTTTATGGTACTGTATGGAGAAGACATAATTCCACCACCCATACGAACATATAACGAGTATAACAAGGAAAATAACAGATTTAACATCAGTAAGGCTATCCAGAGGCTCATGACCCAATAATGTACAACATATGGGTTTAATCATGATTGACATGTTAATGCTGTTGATAGGTAATTACAGACAAAAGTATGGATATATTTATATTATATATATATATATATATATATATATATATATATATATATATATATAGATATATATATATATATATATATATATATATATATATATATATATATATATATATATATATATATATATATATATATATATATATATATATATATATATATATATATATTATATATATATATATATATATATATATATATATATATAGATATATATATATATATATATATATATATATATATATATATATATATATATATCTATATATATATATATATATGTTATATATATATATTATATATGATATATATATATATATATATATATATATTTAATGTTAATGATATCCTTTATAGAGGCGATTTATTGAAGTGATGTACAATGTTCAAGGAAGCTAGTGCAAAGAGTTCAATAGATTAACACGAAGGTAGCAATACATCAATGGGAATACATATGGGCAGTTTTATAATCAATCAAGACAAGGTGAGCAAATACCCAGATGCTTATTTTCATCTGTTACAAATTGCTGCAGCATGCCAAGATTAATTGAATGGCATGACTGTATTTGATTCTATAAGCAGACAAATGAAGAAACCTGGAATATTACGGCACCCTAGGTATGACCCAGTCGTATTTAGACATGGTCATAAAGAAAACCCTTCCATAAGAAAAAAGTGTAAGAACCAATGCCTACCTGAGAGATCGATGTGATTTCCAGTGAGATATGGTCTAATAAGCTCATGACAGGTATTGGATTATATATACTTAATTTTGTCTTCCTGCACTAGATTCCCCACTTGTTACCGTAAATCACACATTGGAATAGGTATGTAATAGCCCGTGGTGTCTTTCATGATGTCAAATGTGGCATCAGATATCAGTAAACTTGGTATCGTTTTTTTCATTGCTCCAGATTCGTGTATTGTATATAGGATTTGTTGTGCTACTTTATCACTGTATAGGTACGAAAAGAGATAATAATATATTTTACGTACCACATTACGTAACAAGCCATATTACGCGGGTATATCAACTTAGGAAATATGCATTATTGAAGCACAGCTGTTTTATGGCTGTCGGATGAAAGCAGAAATAAAATAACGATTGCGTGTTTATATTCTTTTGTATTCCTTGATCCCTGAGGGCAATATTTATTACGTGATTATACAACATCACTCACAGCATGATCACCAATATGGGACCTATTGTTTTCAACGAACTGCTGGCTCGCGTAAACACTGTCATAGGCATTATTCAATTGTATGTGTGCGTCTGTGCGACAAATCAATTTATTGATTCGGTTGTTATGAGTTATAAAGCCGTTTTGCTAATACCTTGGTCCAATGAGACCAACATGTGCTGTGACCAGTAAGGGCCCCGCACGACTGCCTACAGGTCGTTTACGGTTATGGAACCTTAGGGAGCCACGCACAGGACTGCATGACACGCCGTGCGGGCCCACACCGGCTGGCAGGGGTTTGGCCCCTTTGGGGCCCGTAGACAGCCAATACACACCCTGGAAGCCTCCTGTGACCTAGGCATTACGCGATAGGCATTAAAGCTCGTTTCAGCTTGTATATATCTTTCACAACTATTGGTATTTGTTGGTATTATTGCTCACGAATGCTTCATCAAGACGCTTATCATTTGGCACGAGCTTGTGATCATGGGAGTCAATTGATTCGTTGCGCATGTTGTTGTGGGGTTCATCGACATGACTTATTGATGGCTGTGTATGTCAAAGGAAAATGCACAAAAGCCATTGACATACTCTTTGTAATTCATAAAGTAATGAGTATATTCATTGATTGGTTTGCAGATTGTCTTTTTCATGGCACCATAGACTGGTATTGCTTTAGACAACCAGTTTGTTAGAAATCATCTGATTGTAATGAATCATGTTAACGGATAACACCGTAACTTGTTGTTCTGTGGTGACGGTGTATATCATGAATTTTAATTGTAAAGTAGTCGTTTTACCGTTTAGTTAATGACGAAGTTGCTCGCCTTCTTTAAAGGTTAACACACTATTTGGCCTTCAAAGATCGCAATACGATTGTTATGTATGGTACTCGTACTATTGTAAATTATTTGCAATATTGCTAGTAGATTAATACGGTTATGGTTGGGTTTGAGGATAACCCCCATACTAATCACAGTTATTCGTTGTTCTTTAGTGTGCATAATTTTGACCATACGTATTCAAATAGTACAAAAATATGTCTAAATCATGACAAAAATAATCTTTCATAAAGATACATCATAATCGACGAACAACGTTGGAAACAATATTGGATGGGTTTCAGAGTAAGATGATAAGATTGCGTGAGATCTATCAATGACAGCCAGTTAGAAAATGATGCGAATTGTCTTGCCTAGCTAGATATTTTGTCTCCTTCTAACTGACTTGATTGTGAGCCGCACCGAATGTTAACCAAACGTTTTGGTCCCAGAATTATCTGCGTGTACCTCGTTTGTGTAAAATAAATCTTTTTTTTATATCAGGTAATTACTTTCATGCACTAGGCACCTTAACGCAATCTAAATGATCCCTTCTAACTCGTTAAAACACATGTAATTTACATATATGTGTGTTGTTTAACAACAGCGGAATCGTACAGTGATGGTTGTTGTGACGACGAAGTAATTAATAAAGCAACGAACATAAATCAGAGTAAGTAGACAAGAGCAAGGTGTTTGCGTTTAACGCATGCTTCATTCCTACAAAAGTGACTTGCGATCGATGCATTAATAAAGATCAATCGGCACTTGCATTATTACTTTGTGTTTGCGGCTTAGTCATTGTATAGTATCAAAAGGACAAAATTACATTTGTTATGATCGACATTAAGTAACGCGCCACATCATGCGGGTATATCAACGTTGGTAATATGCGTTATGGAAAACAAGTTGTTGCATGTCAGGTATATGAAAGCAGAAATTAAATCACGGTCGTGTGGTTATATTGCTCCGTGTTCTTTAAACGTTGCGTGAATTATAATTTATGTGATTACACTTCATCGTCTCTTACATCACAATCACCAAGTACCATTTCGTCAATGCATTGTTGGCTCGCGTGAGCTCTGTGATGGTCATTAATAAACTGTGTGCGTGTGTGTGCGTGTGTGTGTGTTTCGGAGGAGAGGCATTCTGCATTACACCATTATCAGTGTAATAGGTCCCCTAGTTTGGTAATGATTGATCACGTGCTGATATGCATGTGCCAAAGCTAAACATGTTATATGATGCATGCATGTAGATGCACAGGAAGGGAACAGCAAACGTTATCCCATCAGAGGCGTATGTGTGTCGCACAACTATTGGGCCGGAGCTGTCCTCATGCAGATAGATAGAGTCATTCACCTATCTACTGAGGCCTAAAATTGATCTTTCGCCATCTCATAGATCGGTACAAGGCCCCAAGGACAGCATAGCCTTATTGAAATATCTTCAGACCTTATTGAGTTGTCCACTACCAGGTGTATCCATCGACAGACAAATAAAGTACTGGCCCTATTTGTTTATTGAACAGAACACAGGGTATGGGAGAGAGACAATGATGAAAATCCACCGGGCAAATTATCGTCTATTGCTCATTATATTAATATGTAATACATAGCTGTTATCCTGCCAAATCTATCCCAGTTTAGTAAGGATCTCCGTTTGCTATTCTTCTACACTGAGTGGTCCAACAGCTCCACAAGAAGCAAGTGACTGCAATGATAGTAAATCTCGTTTAATTAAAAAGTCCCTTTTTTGCGTGGATCACTGAACAATTGTTGACGTTATTTGCGTAAAGATGCTACCAAAACGTTATTAAACTTAACTAACGATAACGCAGCATCTGAAGCTTATATTGCATGCTGAAGCTTCGATGGTACCATTCATTGATTTACCCAGGAAGGTGAGTCTAAGTTGTTGTATCTGGTCAAGATTGCCAGCAGAAAAATGATATTTAGAACCAGTTGTTTATGGTATAGTAGTTATCCCTGCATTTGATAAGGTTGTCAAGCTGCAATTTAGTGTTTGTTATTGCTAATAGGTTTTCTCGGTAGAGAGACATATATGCCAGCAATGCACTATTCGTCTGGATATAGCACACACTTCATCCATGTTGAATTATGTAATTCAGTAGTCACATTCACGAATCACGATATTGAGACATTTGTGGTTCAGTGACATCATTGATTGACAATGAAACCAGCTAGCGACCGCCTCTCTTATCTATACTCTTTGACGTAGGCTTTTGCTTGCAATTAATCACGCCGATATTTAACTTGCAAGCCATATCACACCCAAGCATTAGTATTGATAGGAAGATGATGATCATTGAATGCTCTTATAATAATCCGAGCAGTTGTTGCAGGTAGAATCTCGCAACTTGGTGTCTACTCCACCATCTGGCGTATTTGATATGAACAGATTAATGTATATCATCACATCAATTCAATGAAAACCATACAAACTAGGTTATTCAATCAAACATAACATTATTAAGCAGCACAATATCACCCCTATGATACAGAAATGTGTCTCAATCCACTACTAAATCAACGTCGAGGGAGCCGCCTGACCTTCAGTGCGGAGAATGGTACTGCCCCCAGCATTGACTCAGCACATCCACCAGAAACGCGATCTACAGCTTGTCAAACCTAGTTCGTGTTCATCTGGTTAGAATTCCTAAATCTGTCGCTATATGGCGCTCTGTCCATATGGCATCATGGTAAAGCTACACTATCATTCGTCAATTTGAAGATATTTGTACTGTCTAATATTACTTCCTCGTTTAGCTACACTAGATTGCAATCAATGTATTGATGATGGTTACTGGCATTGCTGTAGTTGTTACTTTTTTCCAGCTAATTCATTAATCAACTTATTTCTTGTGAACTCAGTTCGGGGTTGAATTGTTTCCAACAAATGATATTTTAAAATCTAAACATTATTGTGACGAATTCGTTATGTTTAGCTGCATATTCGGCGTATTCAAATCGCCACCTTTCTTCTCATTAGCGCACTGGCCAATCAAACATTTTCTTTGTTGGTACAAATGGTAAAATCATTCATCTGCACCATTTCATACCCTAATCAGAGGAGCAAATATGTGAACACGATCGCTATCGTAGACATTCATTAGCTGCGTTGATAACAAGATAGTTTGTATTTTAAATGTATGCAATCGCTGAAGTTAATGCGTGCAACCAAGGTGCACGATAACTCCTCTCCTGTCTCATTTTTTTTCATCGGTCGTGTTTATGTAACTCGAACACAATACATGGCTATTAGGAAAGTGTTTATATTTTCTCAGGATTTAAATGCTATGTCCACATGTCCATGGTACGGACGACAATGGTGCGGAAACTAAAGAGATCGATCCAGTATCCACCGACATTAATACTCGTCTTTGCTTGTTACGTAATGTGATTCCTATCCCGCAAAATATGTTCGTCAGATATATCACGATTATTTTAATGAGAGGCTAAAAACATGTCGTGTAGTGCATCAACTCTGATATTAGACAAAGGCCCCATCCTGAAGTCATGGGAAGTGATGTAATCTTTTCAGGTAATTAATCTTAACAAAATGCATTAAAACAAAAATGACTATAAATCGAAATAAACAGCTGCAGAAACTTGCCCTTTGAACCAAACGCCTAAAAAAGCGAAACAGATTCCAAATGCTGCTATTAGTCGTTTTCATAACAGTCAACATGCTTTGCAAGGCCACAATATTTTATATGCTAGTTCAAGTTGGAAATACATTTTCATGCTGGCAATGATTTCAATGTAGACCATATGTTACGTGGTGGGCGAAACATATGTCTGCAAAAAGCGCGCATACCCCAAGTGATTTCGTTTGTTGATTTTGGAATCAAGTTTTCCTCCGTTTCAATAACATATGTCCTCTCAAACCACACCCGAACTCGCATACGTGCTGGGTGACTGAGGTTATTAACTGTAGCGGCAGAGTGTTCTTTTATACCAATAATTGTAGCATAAAATCAGTGTCATAGATGCAAAGGAACACGAGTGAGACTGTCGTGAATTCAATTTGCTCGTTAACTCTATGAATGCAGGAGACATCGCGAGTCAATTGCAAGCGTCCGAGCCAGTGATAACCATCTGTGTGTAATGTGGCTCTTGTGATGTATGGGCAGTTTATGTGTTCTACTGGACACTTCATTATAGCTGTTTCTATTCATGTAGCGACACATGGAAGGTCGGTGTGTTCCATAAAGGCGATTAACCAGCTACTGAAAGAAACGTTAGAAGTGTAACACTGTTATTTGCGTTGTTTTCGCCCGAGTTACCGCCGTTAGTTTTCTGAGATTTAATATTGGCTGATACAGAAGCAATCACTGACAATACAGGTATGATGAATGATAGTTGTGAATTATACCAAGTAACCTGTCTTAGTGAACATCACTATATCACCACGCTACCAAACAACCTGTCTTATTAACGATAACTGTATCAACGAGCTACCAAACAACCTGTCTTATTAACGATAACTATATCACCACGCTACCAAACAACCTGTCTTATTAACGATAACTATATCACCACGCTACAAAACAACCTGTCTTATTAACGATAACTGTATCGCCACGCTACAAAACAACCTGTCTTATTAACGATAACTGTATCGCCACGCTACCAAACAACCTGTCTTATTAACGATAACTGTATCAACGAGCTACCAAACAACCTGTCTTATTAACGATAACTGTATCACCGAGCTACCAAACAACCTGTCTTATTAACGATAACTATATCACCGAGCTACCAAACAACCTGTCTTATTAACGATAACTATATCACCGAGCTACCAAACAACCTGTCTTATTAACGACTACAATATTACCGTGCTGTAATACAACAGCCCGGATTTGACTGTACACAGTTTTCGAGTTTAATTATATTGATATATCTATCAAACAGCATAACGTATAAAATATGAAAGAAGCTATTGTTGTCTGAACATTGCTACCAGTATTCGTTTTATCACGACTAAGAACAATCATAGATGCCAGACAATCATAGGTTTTTTTCCGGGTTGGTCCAAGACAGGATGTGATCATGTTATTTAGATTTGTACATTTACACTTATACCTAAATATGTGTTCTTACCCGGACTTGCTGCAATCAAATTCCAGTTTGTTTATGTTGTTGTTTCACGCTCCATGATGGTGATGCCGCGAGGTGTGTATTGCAATATCTCCAGCAACACTGATGAAGCGTGCCAGCTTATATTGCTAAGAATGTTATCTATGCGCTAGTACATGAAGAGAACATTATTAAATGTCACCTACCTCATTCACTGTAGGGCGATAGCTCTCAGGCGCCTAGGTGCTCCTGGCCTGATCAGTATGTTAAAATTGTATCATATACGTTGATAAAACTAATGCTGCCGCAATGATTTTCAAGCAGGCGCTATTCCAAAATTATTCATTCACGTCACTGTATTTATTACAGTTACAAAGCGATCTAATTCTGAAAGAGTTGGCGGGCTGATATTTGGCTTTCTTACTCTCAAATACTGATACATCCCTCGGCACGTGCGATACCGCTATCAATATTATCAAGCAGTTGCCAGATCATGTAGAGCGATCGGCAATATAGGGCCAAGCATCACGCAGTGATTACAGGTCATATATTAAGGTGGAGCTGCTGATAGCATTGAACTTTACCATCTGTGTATTGCCTGTGTATCGTTGGTAACAGCATAATCATGTAACATTTGCGATTCCCATTATTTCAACGATCATATAACTTATCATGCTGGTCCGACAGAGTACCTATGACAGTACAAATAACCCTGATACGTTATATACGTGGACTATGACAGAGGTCAATGAACGACGCACGTGACATGCAAGATGGATAATACTACGTCCCATGAACGCCTTCAAACAGCTGTTTGAGCACTTGTTGCGCATCTAATGCCATGCAAAGACATCAGTTCTCTCAAACAATTCTTATCACCAGTACATAAAGGTTAGTAGCTGCGTTGCCACTGGAATGTCTATCCCGTCAATATAATAGATAATCACCTTCATGTTATGAATGGCACTTTATTCAGAGAACACCAAAGTATCAAGTAATTGACGATTTACGTTTATTGCTTGAAGATTAATGTAGCGTTGCGACTTATTGTCTCGTAAAGCCTCATTAAAGCCGCTTCAATGCATGGATAATGGTTAAGCCGGACATGCATATAAATGGTTTACATTAGTTTGTGATTTTTAACAATCTGATCGCATTGGCAAAATAAATATTATAATTGCGGCGTCAATAAAAACGTCATCCTCTATTCAGAACTGACATTAATTGCGATTTTATCAAGTCATTTGCTGTTAACTTGGTTGCTACCTCTCCATGATTAAATCTGGTAAGTTGATGGGTGATTCAAATGTACTATGTTTCACCCTGAAGCTCTGCACGAATTCTTTATGAGCAATAACGTCAGTCACAACCAAGTAGCGCCGTAATGAAAAGCCTACATTCAACTATTGGGGAAGGACTGATATATGAAACATATTAAGGGTCTAAATGAGAAGTTAAATTGATAAAGGTGCGCCTGAGGAACCTCTCTGGCGATGTCTACTGCTTGTTTACATCGCAGCAATTCCGTCTATGAATTATAACGCTTGCACGTATTGTAAACATAATACAAGGTTAGAAGGAATGAAGCTATTTCAACATGGCTAGCAAGTACAATATCTAGAATTGCGGGTTACACGTTGGACCGACCAAACAGTTCGTACACATCACCTAAATCGTGATTTGTTCTCAATGGTATAAGTTTGGCACATTTCCATTGCAACAGTCACGTCCATGACTTTCGCCAGTTAAAGTTCCATCGATCTACGGCTGAAGTAACGTCGACCAACGATCAATACAAATTGAATACACATATACTTTATCACCTAGCACAGTGCAATAGTGCTGTTTACTTAATCTAGAGTCACTGTCTGCTGATTATAAACGAGGAACAAACAATAATCTATGCCTCTAAGAATATATGGCAAATGATATAGTCATATAGTTATAAATGTCGTGTCATATGTTTGTAATAAACTTGCATTGATATACGCTTGTATAAACATACTTCAGATGTTTAAGGCACTAGTATATGAGCTGTAAGGCAACTAGACAGCTTGTAATTCACCACCGTGTCGTTCATAGACGACCGTTAACATATCTATCAACGCATCATTCGCATTGTGTCCAATCTATAACAGAACAGATAACGATATGTATCAATTGATAAATCCGGTCCTGACCCGCTGATTGTTTCAGGGTCCGTCGAGGGTTCGGTAATCACATCACTCAGGTTCCTGTGCTTATTGAATTCATTTAGCGTAACCGACATCACCAAATTATTGTGATGGAATATTATTCATCTTCACCGGATATTACGGGTAACAACTCTACTTTTTGTCTTGTGAAACAGCGAACGACCCATAAGAGCCGAATCCTACCAATAACAGGAGACTGACGTAGCTATTATTCCATGTTTAATACATTACTTGATGGACTGCGTTATCGAATGCCAACAATTAAGTCGCCGGAAATAAATCCAGAACCAACCAGGCTAAGCTACTTCACCCAGACTTACTGTGCCCGGCAGAGACTCGTGATTAGCCTCCTAACGGAACCTTATTTAACCGTAACTTAGTAAACCATAACCACCAATTGGTGGCAGACACAGATTGTGGAAATCTCATTCCCCTGACCCACTGTCAACATAAATGTTTTCAATAGAATTTCACTGGTAAGAGCTTAGATCAAATGAACATCTCCCAAGAGGCTGACTTATCAATCAATAATGCCTTGCATCGTGGGAATCCAGTGGGAATGACAGACACCGCTTTATAAAGCAGTACTCCATTTATCACAGGCAGGCATCAATTGATGAGTCCGTAAAAACCTCATCATTTTCACTTTCATTTCGCTATACTGCTTTATTCTGAGTCATCGATTAACATGGATTGTACACTGGAAGTGGTAATACACCAGGTAGATAGACGTCATGATCATCGTCCGAATCATGCGCTCATTGTTTACTCAAACTAGCACCGCACTATGATCCTGGATATCTGAATTATCAAATTCATGCAATTGGAAGGGCCGTACTGCTTTGAGCCAACTTAGGATAGCCATGTTACACGGCCCCAACTTATGAGGCTATTATCAAATTCATGAATTCTTTTGCGTTTATATTGATTACATCTACTAATTGTATTTATAGTGTATACGGTGCGCTAATATGTGCTAGACACTCGTATTGCGATTTCAGGACGAGACATTTTAAAAATTGTCATTCATGTAATAAATCACATGACGAAGATAGCAATAACATATCACATCAAGTTCCCGTGTACCATGGGGAGCGATATTTTGGCGCCAGCGTCTCTCTTGTGACATATTTGAATTATATTCATAAAATGTGAGATCGATATTCGGGCCCAGAAATAGATAATCACGTCTCCCTGAATCCCCCAGATGCGACAATGGAAATGATTTACATAAAATAACACATTTAACATGTGGCGCTATTGCTATTATTGAAGTCTGACTATGAAAGTTGAGTTCCACATATAATTGATCTCTAAGGCCATATAAGCGGATGTTGAGAAGGCATTATACTTAAGATAACCACTTCCTCGTTTTTCGATGGATAAGACAAAGTCTAGCTGCATCCGGGGAAATGATTTGCAAAAAGAAAATTGTACTAAAACAAAATGCCGTATTCCAATGGCTGATGCACTAATGATGCAACAATACCTTGCGAATGACTTTTTTAACATGTAAAAACCAATGAGGCAGCACTTCTACAACTGGGAAATCACAAATGAAATAACATTACTTGGACAGTTTATTGAATATAAAAATCCATTTACTATCAGAAACAATATATATATATATATATATATATTATATATATATATATATATATATAGATATATATATATATATATATATATACATATATAGATATATATAGATATCCGTGTGTGTGTATTTATATATTATATATACCATATATAGCAGACACCTAACAATATATATGTATATATATAGATATATATCAATATATATATATTCCCAGCTATATTTGTATCTATATATATATGCATGTATGAAAATATATATATCATTCATTCATATATATATATATATATCTCGTATATATATCATCCTCACGATATATATATATATATATTTATATATATATATACATATATATATATATAATGTACAATATATATATATGTATAGTTATATATATCTATACAGATAAATAAATATATATATATATTAATAAATATATATATATATATATCATATATATATATATTTATATATATGTACATATATATATATATTTTTCTTATTCACAATATCTAAATG
Source organism: Urechis unicinctus (assembly GCA_034190875.2). Lineage (NCBI taxonomy): Eukaryota > Metazoa > Annelida > Polychaeta > Xenopneusta > Urechidae > Urechis > Urechis unicinctus. The sequence continues at coordinate 2,501,360 of CM067344.1, forward strand.
CGGCAATTGCAAACTTCATTTAAAGGTATGTTTGTTTTGCTGTATAATAGCATGTACATGTTGCTCTTGCAAGCTCTATTTCTACTTCGTATCTCCATTGAGTAAGCTACCTAAACACACTTTTTTTGGGTGGTAATATCAATATTTAGTTCATTTGTAAGGATAAGGTCAACCTGATTTAGCTGCAAATAAAATATTCATGCGGCATTGCGAGCCCACTCAGACGGCCAATGCTGGTCATTGGGAGGCGGAGTACATTGAATATTATTGAATAAGGAGTAGTAAATGCTGAACTACATCAAATTTCATCGAAACGTTCAGCTTTGGTATAAGGTGAATGAATTGTTGATGGGAACTTCAAACATACAGTGAAATCATGAATATCTTATTATATGGGCTTCCACATATTTTATTTTTATTAAAATAGGTCTTGATCGATATATCCATCAACAAATAAGGATGCATGAAATTTTCATCTATCAATTAACACAAACCAACTCGTTGTCATGGTTCGTTGAAGCATGGTATATCCCATCATATTGTAGTTATGAATAATATTGAGTGCATGATTTCTATTCCATCATGGATACAATTGGCATCCGCGACCCCGATCTGTGTGGATTTAATCACAATGGTATACAAATAAAAAGGAATGTTGCCTGCAGTTTGTAGAATGGCGTCCATTGTTTGGTTCAACTTTCACATCCCGTTAGCTGTCGGCATATTATCAGCATATTAGCCAATGTCGATTAAGTATGGTTGAAGGAAAACCCCATCTTACTCGTATATTACTTACTCGCAATGAATTATCATGTCAACAACGAACGTTTCAATGTCAATTCAAGGAAACACACTGATATATATCGGAATACATCATTTCATTTATATTCATCAATTATATAACAGATGTTACAATACCCTTTTTGCTGCGAATGCAATCGTTTAACTATCACATTCCTACGTCAGAATATAATCGCGGGCAGGATAACAACAGATTTGAACCGGATATGTTGACGATTACTACGAAGTCTGGGCCACTTGTCGAAGCTATAAAACGGTAATATTGTAATAATTGGTCGCTTCATTCTGTTTCTTTATTTGTTGTTTATATGTGCGTAGATAACAGACTTTGTTCCTTCCTCAATGGTTATGCAATATCCTTTGTCCGCTAAAAGTTGACTCGTGGAGTTGTGGCCATGTTATGTTTACAATGTTGAGAGGAGGCGCCACAAAACTTTCCCAAATTGATGATAGGGCAAGAGTGTCTCGTAATTTGTACTCTGTTGGGAAATAGCATAACATTTACATTGCATGTTGTTGCAGGCTGTCCCTCTCGAATGTATTGGTGCGCCAATTCTTATCCTTATTACCATTTATCGCATACTGCACCAGCCCCACAATGAAAAAGTACCTAAGTGCTGCCGGCCGGTCTTTTGTAAATTATCACTCCAAATAGGCTCATGTCAAAACCATTCAAACACAATGTAAGATCAGAGCTGTTCGCAATATAACATCCAATATAGAATTGGTTACTGTCGGTGGGATGAACTTGTAGCGATTGGTGATTAGTTCCGCAATCGGATACCATAACTTGCTAGTGTCCAAACGCATAGGAACAGTTTCAACATTCGTGTAGATGTTATCAATGTGGATGAAAAAATGACAAACAGAATAGTTAGACGTTACCTGTTTCTAGTTATAAATACGATTATTTATTCAGTAGAAATAATGAATCTGATCATCTAAATGTATAAACGTACATGTTGTCCGTACTGTAATTCGCCTGAGAGCTTTCACAAGGCTCAAACGATCATTAAAATGTATTTAGCTCTGACGTTGACTTCTTTTGTGCTAATGCATAAAGAATAGTTGTACAAATATTCCAAAGAAGGCTTTATATATAGCTAAATACCGCATGTGAATATTTCGGCCGGTACCGCTTGCATCCGCGCTGCTTTTTGCACGCACGCACACTTACTCGTCCGATTTGCTCACTTTTGTAGCTCATTCCTTTTATTTCTTTCATTAACTTCTCCCTTCTTCTATACACCTTTTGTTTGACAACGATTTCTGTCTAACACAGCCTCACTCGCATTATGAGCTGTTCAACCCATTGTTCAGCCAAGGAAAACTTGCCTCGCTCTGTGTCTTACTTGTTACATATGCTAGTATCATGTAATTCAAATGTAACGCAAACATTACTTTGTTCGCAATACCAATTTTCATATCATCATTAAATTGAGACAAACAGACAAGTGTACCGTATGAATGGTTCAATAAATCATTTTACAAAATTATTTTAAATATATATCTTGCATATCTCATGGTAAGCGTAACGCTCGTGTGTTGTATAGTCCAAATGGTCGCTATTTACACCTGCACTATATAGACTGGCCCGATGTGGCAGCACTGTGATTACAATCGGGGAGATGAACATAACCGCATATTTGCGGGAAGCTGCATGAATGTTATAAATGTCCCCTTTTATGAAACCAACATTGCTCAAAATACCTACACACTGTCGCTTGCTTCTTACCTCAGCACAGCTTTATTGGTCGATATTTTACATTGCAATTGCAATAACTGCCAATTTTGAATAGGATATTTTGCTATATAGCACGCATTTATGGTATATCCTGATTGTTTGTTAAATGAGTGTATTGTTTCTAATGTAGCTGCAGGATAATTCTCTGCTGCGAATATCTGGTATAATAAAGTCTTCTATCGTCCATTATTTTATGCGTCAATTGTTTTGATTGTAAAGGATAAGTGACGAGAGTAATCTCCATAGGGGCACGTATAGACAGTAGCTCATGATTACCAGAACATTGCCTTGACTTTGTCGATACATGGAAACGTGTAGATATGGTATGTGTGAACCAATGGAAACTCGCTCGTACACTGAGAAGCTTTGAGGATGCATCGCAGAAGCATCTATAACTGCGCTTGCCTTTTTGGCGGTCAGCTTCTGTATACAACTGATCTAAATGAGCAAAGGTCTAAATGCTGAGTCGTGAGCAAATCCTAATAAGTAACACTGGTATTAAGATTGGGACGCTATGACCTGTCAACATAATTTAATATACCATCGCTGGAAAGATATTGCCTTGGCAATACACTTTGCCTGTCAGCAGTGTGCTATATGAATGTCTTCTCATTCATGCTGCTACATTGGACGTTCTCTTGCGACAAAAGTCATTTGCATTTGTGTCGATTCAAGTCGACGTCAGATAACAAGGCAACTCACAGAGATGAAGTCATGCCCCCCGTAAGCTACGCAGTGTATCATATCAAAATTGTAAGTGTAAATGTAAACGCATATCGAATTCAAAAGAATCTTCCAGGACTAATATCAACATGTCTTAAAAGGAAATGGCAACGGCAAGATCATGTACAATCACAGTAACACGGTGTCGCTAGCGATTAAATGAGTTGTTGGTGCACCAGATATTCATAGATAATTTGATGTGATGATAGTTTTGATACACGTTTCCTGCGTTAGTGAGAATGGATGTGTAAGGCGTCCCTTTTATACTAACATGGTCTAACAATGTGGTTGTTCTGGTGGAAAGTTAGTTGATCTTTGCAGGCTATGTATATAGAACCAATTACAAAGTTGCCGACTTAGATAATTGGACATTTATTATCCATTACCTGAATTAAATAAGCCGAGTAAAGCATAGAAATCCCAAGTAAGAGTGGTTTAAACTGTAATAAACAATGGATTTATAAAGTGTTGTTTTGGACATTACATCACAATGTGGAAACATAAAAGCAGATGGCTTTCTGAAACGCAATCATAAAAAGCGACAATTAATGGGAAAGATAAAACGGATACACGACAAGGCAGGCACATGAAAAGCAAGAAAGACAGTTGACTAGTGCCATAATACTGTAAACAAGAGGAATATAAAATAAATGAATCCGCTAACAAAATCGATGTAAATTGACTTATATATCACGATGCTACACCACAATAGTATTCGTTTGTAATTTGAGCGTATTACCATGATGCTACGCGATGTCTAGATTAATCCACTTCCTATTTTTAAATGAGATAGTACTCATTCCTAGCAGAAAGTGTTATTTCTGATGTGTCCTGAGTTTATAACCACGCTGTATCTTTAAGTTCCAATGTTTCAGCGCATGTGCCGGTAACTGTTCAGCTTTTATTAAAATCAACCAAAGTTCATAGAGCCAAGCGCAATATGGTGGGGTGATAACAGCTTAGAAAGTTGCAGCGTGCAAAATGATAACATTTAAACGGCGCATATTCCACATTAAGATAATTTTGGAGGAGCCCACTATCCATGATGATAAAATATCATGGAATGTGTCATTAGCTACTTAGTTAAATGGTCAGGAGTCATTATGGTAAGTACGTTGCTGAACATTGAGGCAGCCTCATTGAAACGCGCTGTTTGTTTTATAAGTATATATGTAGTTATATCGGTTACAATAGACGTAGCATAGTAATACAAAAAAGCATAGAACGATAAGCGATTATGCAATTATAAAAGCATGTAGAAGCGTGCATCGCGCGCAATGATGTATCGTCATACTCCGAGGGATTTCTTGATAAGATGTGAGTTCTATGAATCATAAGATCATCCAATATTAGCTTTTCAAGCCGTATCTGCCTGCATTACAGCGGCTATCTACTGGCTTACAGAAGGATTAAAGTGATGGCTATATTCGGCCGTTATTCACCGCTACAAATGCTGAAGGCCGCTGAAAAACTCAATAGGCAGCTTAAAAGCAGTTATAGGCCAAATCTCATCGGAACAGATGTGGCTGTGGCTACAACTAGCAGCCTGGAACATCCCAAGGCGTTATGTTTACGAATCATCAAGCGGTCCTCTTTATATGTGGCTGCGAGATATGATGCATTTCGATATTTGATACTGTTACAGTCGATACACGGCAATAACGAGAGATCGTCCCAGTCATCGTGTCGTTTGGACGATACTTTTGCACGGGTTTGAAGTACGCCCAGTTGAAGTCGTTACCCTGTTGAACTTTTTAGACGTGAAAAATCAACGGAGCAATTTGCATGCTAGCTATGACGTTCTCACCGCCCAGTAGCCGTGGTGTATCTTATACCAGAAACAATATATCCTGTAAAATGCAATGTATATTGTGTGCAAGGTAGGCATCCGCTTGTCTTGCCGGATGGGCATGTTTTGTGAAAAAGTCGACTTATGCAAACACTGGTAGGCAATTAGAAAATCGTGTAATGTGCATGTATTTACACCAAGGGATAATATCTACGACAAACATATTTTTTCTGGCTTTCACCCTGTCCTGTATGCTTAAGCAGGGCATTTACATAATTAACTGTGGTGCCCTCTCTCTTATTCGACGCTGTATTTGCATATGTAGGGCTTTAGTCTTCTTCGTCATTAGTCGTTGATGTGTCTCATTTGGAGACATTTACATGAAGCGCCGAAGTCAGAAACCCCTTAGCGATTTGTCACGTTGCTGATCATTGCGGTGTGTGATGTTTGAAATGTTGCCCTGACGACCATGAAAAATCCAAGGCTATCAATGCCTTACATATAATAATAATGTCTTGGAATGCTTTTAGATAAGTTGTTTTAATGCGGGGAAATACTCAAAGTCACAACTGAACATTAAATGATAGATGTATTTAAATACTGTTTTGCCTACTCAATTTGAGAGCCTGCTAACCTCCCATCATTGACTCAATTATGCCATGCCGAGGGCCTCCAAGCGGACCATAATAGAGGTTTTAACGCGATATTACGAGCACAGTTATTGAGTTTGTAACATTCTGTCAACTATGAGGGGTCAATCCTAAGAGAAATTTAAAACTAATTTAGATACACGGAGATGGTTACCAACGCGTCAAGCCGTGTTGCTACACAAACATAAATCCAAGGTTTCACGTCGAACATAACCCCCTCATCAGAATAACAATTGACTCAAGTAAATTTTTCTAACGGCATAGGTATATTTTGAAGAAGTATATTCAAACCCTTGCTTTTATCAATTAATAGATATATTATGTAAGGTTTTTTGCTGGCTGATAATGACCATATGTGTTCGTTGTCACAATGAACGCTCTGTAATGCGCAGGATCACATATTCGGTAACAATGGTTATGGTTGCGAAGAAATGTTTATTTACGTTGCTAAAGCAAATTAGCCAGTTAAAAGTGCATAATTATTCCTGAATGTATTTGTAATCAGGAAATCACATATCACCATATATACTTATGACATTGATTTATCCGGTATATAATGGAGTTATTTGGCATTGAATATGCAGTTGTTCACTTAAGTAACTTTGTGGTTTACACTGGCACAACATCAAATAACAATCCGTCAAGGTTGAGCATGGTAAATTACAAGAGAACGGATCGGAATACATTGTTTGCACTCAGCGTTGATATGCCTTAGTTAAAGTACTTGTCGTGACGGTTCCTTTTTTATTGACACAGACCAATTAATTATCTGTCATTCTTATTGTCGATTACATTGACCCTTGGGCGTGCCTAAGGGTTTGATTTAAATATAAGCTTTAATCAATCATATAAGAACAACCTTGGCTGATGATCTTGTGCGTAGGGTGGGAATTTAACTAATAATTAACAAACGACTCCAATAGCCTAAATAGTCTGTTTTAAATATCAGAGGATCTCTTACATTTACCAAATGTAATGAAAGTGCTGGAATCATACGCCATTTCAATGCTGGTCAAGTACAGGTGTACAAGCATAAGTCACCGATGTTTTCCGTGGCATGTGACAGTTGTCGGTAGATTTACTACAGACGAAAGACAGGAACGGCCTGGTCCAGTCAATCAGCTGGTGGTGATATGCCCTAGGGAAATTGTTCTCATATTGGCCTCTTCCATCCTCTTGTTTATTTTCATCCACGTGGATTTAATTTTTTCCATGTACCAGAAGGAAGCTGCTCTATCACGTCAATCATTATCTTACCAAATAGGCATTATGATCAATGTTGGTGTGTCGTTACAGCCTTTATTAACTGACAAACAGTATATATTAACTAATATTATAACGCACAAAATACAATATGCTTGGATGAAAAAGCCCACACGAACAAACGACATATATGACTATCGTGTCAAGCGACAAAAGCACCGCTGGCTGATCCTTGTTAAAACTCTTATACATAACTTATCTTATTTACCAAACCATATCTATGCATTCGCTTGTCTCTTACCAATAAGTAAGACGCTAGCGTTTAGACACAGTTGGCTCCTAAAAATTGACAAACATGACACAAGCACGATTGTCTGCACTGTAATCACAACGCAATATTTATCACAATGGCATGACGTATATTGTATTGATTAAAAGCCATTAGCAGCACCGATAGCTTACATTACGCGACCTGGTTTTATGTGTATGCTTACGTCGGTGGGGGCAATATGGAATCAGTCTATCGGTTAAGCAGTTTTTGCATACAACAAAAAAACAATTAAGTGGATAATGGATTACATTTTTTATGTTTTCCACATATGTCAGCCCTGTATTGATATGCTTGGAAGCAGCACTTTTTCTCTGCTGATGGGTCGATATCCTCAGCCACACACAGCTGTATTATCACTGTCAAAATGATTGCCTACTAAATGCTACATTGAATTGTAGTGGACAAGCAAGTTGGATAGACTTGCGCAACTCATCGGATCTAGTGAGTATGTTATTGAAATTAATGTATTTCATAACAATAAGTGATTGGAACTACTCAATATAATCGAGCACATATTTTCCGAAATGGTTCAGTCACTGCTATCCCTAAGTGTTTCCCCTAAGGGTCGACCGCAAATAACGCGTGATTTGTCTACAATGCAATTGCGTTTTGGATCACTCTCCCTCAACAGTAGCCTCTGATTTTCTGGCTATTATGTCCCAGGGGAAATTCTGATTTATCGCTTTCAATTCAGGTCGTGTTTCCTGTTCACTTACCGAAGAGATGCAAATAGAATAAAGTGTGTGGCAAATAGCCTATCAGTGGCACTTGTTATCTCATTGATATTAACGTGCTTTTTCTTATTGAAAATGCTGAGGAAAGAGATCACTGAAGATTGCCAGGCCACTGTAATAATGAACTACTAAAGACAATCGTGATTCCCCGATAAGGATTTTAACACATCGACGTATTAATGACTGTTTTCTCATTACAGCTGTTTTATATCTATTTCAATCATGATTGTCATAGTCATCAGCGACGAAAAACATGCGTGGGTTTACATAATAAAACGTTACAGTCTCACCACGTGCAAATACTGGAGGTATAACACAGCCAAAGACCAACTGCATTTAATGGTAGGGTCGGTGACATAAATATATAGACAACCACGAAACAGATTAGCGACAAAAATGTTCGCTCAATCTTTCACGATGCGGTTTTATTGGCTAAGGTGTGCCTGCATCGTGAAGATACATCTGTGAGGCCTCATCTTTATGCAGTCATCAGCCCAAGCTACTAACTATACCCCATTTCTTATATCATAACCCGGACATTTTATTCCCTGCCCACCCAGAGTCAATATGTTGTACTGTGATCTGTCCGAGCATTGCAATCATCTTTAATATCGCTTCCTTGTGGATAGCAAAGAAAATGCCACCGTTTCATTTATTTGTTTATAGTAGTAGACGGCATGATATCGACTATTGAAGGGGGAGGCACAGCATGGAAATCAACATCATGTACTGAACACTTTATATGGATGGGTTACTATCGACTTACATGATGTCTTTGGTTAAGGTCAGTTAATAATGGAAATGAAATATCCACGAAATTTTATCTCAGGAGTGAATTAGTGAGAGACGTTTTAGGCAATAAATCTTATACGGCCTGAAATCCCAATATCGAAATCCCTGATTTGTATGGGTTATATCCTTTCCCAATTAAGTCATAAAAACACTAGGCGTGAACTACGTAATCGTATTAAGGCTATACCCTCCTTGCCAGCGTTTCCTGCGGCTGGAGTTATTGGCTAATGTAATATGTACGAGTTTGAATATCGAAAGAAGCAAATGTCTTAATTTTCTGCCTAAGTACGAATTGAAACAATGTTTACGACTGATATTATTTCAAACGTGATGTTTATAATCGTTCCAATGTTGTGTCGCTCCTAAGCGCGAGTCTATAGATAACCAACTACAAACAAAATAGCCCTGTCAACTATGACATAAGTCAATGAGCCACAAACTGTGCTTGGTCAATAGTGCATTGTTAGGCACCACCAGTTACAATAGTGCATTGTTAGGCACCACCAGTTATCACAAACGAAGTTAAGTCACTAACCAGTTTCATACCATGTTTGAAATCATTAGTAGCAGCAGTTATCGACGAAAATGGCGGCTCCCTAAAATGTCAATTCTATTTTATTACATTAATAATCACCATCATGCTATATCTCATGCTTTACTTTCTGGGCCTTTCGTGATGTAATGCTTCTTCGTTGTTGTTTTGTTACTTGCTGTTTGTTGTTGCTGGAGTGGGAACTAGTAAGAGAGGCCAGGAGTGGAGTCCTTGATGCTTGTAGTCAGCTTTTAACAATGAAGCTTTGCTGGCATCTTGGGCATAGTCTTTTCAAAATGTCTTGACTAGATAATATCCCCGTTGAATTCCGACCAAAACGGCATGAACAGCCCACACCCCTATTGGTTTGACCGAACAGGTCCATATGGGTTGTGAACCTGTGATAATCATCGACCAATGGGACCAGGGTATGGTAGGACTGGGTATCAGGGTCACACCTCATCCGCAAGGGAATAGTTGTTGATATAAGCTTAACATTTCGTGCTGTTAATTAAGGGTTGGAGGATGGCTTTTAAAAAAAGTTGAGCTAGAACAGTATCATAACATATGTATTGCACTATATCAGCAGTAAACCAACTGTATATATTTTCGTGCTGTGAAGACAATTGACCAGTTGTTCAAGCACTCGTCTTGCATTCAATGCCATACAACGACATCAGATAACTAATGACATTTTAAGCACCACTACTTAAAAGAATGCTTGCCGATTTATCATGTTTGTTTTCGTCGAAGACCGCAGTTGTTCGAGGATTCAACCCAAATCTGGGACGTCGATTCTGTCACCAAATGTTTCACACAAGTAGATAACTGTTGCTACTGGAATGTCTATTCCGTCCATGGGATCGATAATCACTTTTCTGCTTTTGCAAACCCATCGTCATATCCCGGCTACAGCCGCTTTAATGCCTTTGAGATGGTTAAACCAGTTATGCTTTAACATTGTTTCTATTTTAGTTTATGATAATCAAAACCTACATGCATATAATTACTAATATAGTTGTAGAGAAAATCAAGCATTCATTTCTAATTTCTAATCATAATATAGGAAGAACGCCTCCACCACTTGCCGCGACTACACACACATACTGTTAGCTTATATTTGTAAATGCCCGAGTAAAACTGCTTGGGTGATTAAATTAGGCTTTGGTTACATATCGGTCCACTCAGAAGTAAGGAAGGGTCGTTTCGAAGAACGCGCTGATGGGGTTAACGGCGCGAAGTCACTAAATCCTTAATCTCCATTTTACATAAATTAAAAAAGTAGCTTTTCCTCTGCGATAATTTGCGACAGTAACTTTAATCGAATGAGCTTGGATTTGTTCTGCTAGATCCAAGCAGTGGCCACTCAGCATTTGCTGTCAGCTGTATCTATTTGGTGAATGCAAGTATGGAAAAAATCCAATGTTAGATAATAATAATAGATCTATGCTTGGGGCAAACCAGTGCATTAAAAGTTACATCCCAATAACAATCGGTTTCCACTGGTAATCACTCGTTGTCACGAATCCCTGTTGCAGATATTAAATGCAATCTGTCAGTTTTGAACAAATGATTAATGAAACAATACTATCGATGCAGTTAATTTATATTGTACCAGGCTAAAATATATATTATTATTTATGGGTTGCCATTCGTTCAACATTCTTACACATGTTTAGCTTCTCATGCTATAGCATTGTATAAGAACCATATTCAGGCGTTATACCTGCAGATTATACTTTAGCTTAATTCATAGCAGATGTAATCTTAAAACCTGAAATGCTTACATTAATATCTCGATACGAGACAGCAGTACTTCACGACTCAATAGGTATAAATATAATATTATGACATGTCAATAATCATATCGTGCCGTTGAAATCGAGTTCTTATTTTCATCTTGTGAATAGGAATATGCTTCACGTTTCTAAAGACATTGCAATTATAGTAAACCCATCCTTTTTGTGTCTTCTATGGTACAAATGTATCATACAAATGTTATGTGCGATCACACAAGTAACTTGATTGGGGATACACTTTCAGATCATAGCAGTATTGTTGATGAAGAACTTACAAATTAGTTTTTACATTTTTGTAGTACGATGATGAAATTTGTTGCTGAGCCTGCTATATGGTAAGGTGTGCTTCATTAAGTGACCAGCCGGTGTTAAATCTATTGTTGCTGACACTATTTACCTAAAGGCTCTCATAGCTCCTCGAGCAAATTTGATTTAGCACCGATTATCAATCTTATTAACCCCTGCTCAAGACAAAATATATTAAAGGGTATTACATGATAATTTATGAACGCATTGAAGAAGATAATACCGACCATACTTCAATGATAGTCCATGCATAAGGTTAGTTATAGAATCAATAGTGTGTGCTTAGATTTTAGTTCCATATACGGGCTTCAATTCGCTCAGCCCTGCTTTCATATGATTTATCAACCACTTTATGGTTTAATATAATTGGCAGTTACGCCATGGTTTCTTCAAACGACGTGTTATATACGGGGTAGCCTGACATGATATAGCGCTGAATAAAACAAAGCGTTACAATTTAGATAATAAGTTCATAAATAATTTGAATTTTGATTAGAAAACCACAGTGTATAGGTATGTGCTTAGAGGATCAAACTCTAGAAAGCAGTATTCCAACTCATGACCAGCTGAACGATCGCCAATGCATAGCACATCAACATATATTCTGTGAGATAATATTCTTCCATGTCACCACAAAAACCAGTATGACCGAAATAGCCGACAACACAAATGGAGTTTTTGATCCATAATACTAGGAAATGATATATCGCTGTTATCTATGATAACAATGGTCGGCGATTGCTCACGTGGTCATTTGAAGATGATTGATGAATTTATTCGTGTGTTAAGAAACGATAGGCAAAATGAGTTTTGTGAATTTGGTATCATGATGATAATAATATAATGTTTATTACAACGCTTTAACTGTAAGATAATATCATTTACTGCTACATTGGAACCAACGTGATATACAAACGTCATCTAAAATTGAATCAAAATCATTTAAGCTGGTACATGACGCTGCAAAGTGTCCACAATTTAACACTAATATAAGTTGGCTTAATATACGAATCTCAATTAAGTGAGTTATGTGCTATACAGCATACAATGCCGTACTGTGTTCATCAGCGATTGTGATGTCTCACTGAGAACCGGCTGACTCACTTCTGCCAGACTGACCATCTGATGTTGTCCAGATGACACAACGGGGTCTGTCAATCATAGATAGTGTACCTTAGTTTATATTGCCAAATCATGCAATCGTCGTCACTATCGACCTAAATCCCACCCAGTTGCTTGTGCAACATTCTCCTGGGACCTGGGACAACTTCTCTGCAATTGACCAGGTACACTATCGCACTATCTCTATTTGGCTTTGGTATTTTCCATCGACAAATCATTTGCCAAGCACACTATCGCACTTTCTTCACACCGCATTTGGCTACCTTCCATCTCCATTTGGGCGTCACAGGGCAAGACAAGCATATAAACAAGATAATGAGGGAGCTAAGTGAAGCTTTACAGTGTCACAATATGTTAATGGAAACTAACTAACAAATTTACTAACAGCAGGCGTAAGAAACAAACATTAATCCAGTGGTGCGAATACTACTATTGCGTGCTGTGTATATTAACAGTCTGGCTGACGGTTTTCTTAATCAACGAAGACATATCAAAACGAATCACTTGCGGCAACCATTTCCCATTGTTTTGCCAGTGACAAACTCGACATCTAACTACAAGATAAGTAATATACCTGAATAAGAAAGAATTAAATTCATTGGGATTCTTATTTATATGACTTGTTAATGTACATTATGACTCGTTTTCGCACTTAATTTATTCCCTTTACTCATCACTCCTATAAACCTGCCCCATGAAATGTGATTTATTATATATGTGCTTCCAAGTCTTCATAATATGCGTGGTGTTTGTACTTGCAATATGCAAACCTAATTTAATCAGTTATTGTTATCAATATATAACCGCTCTGCCAACGCACCTGCGTGCAGGCATTTGCATGCGTCGAAAAGTCGAATATCGCATCACAGCAATAAGCACATCATCAATATATACGTCATTTGGAAGCATTTCATTGGCTAGACACAAGTATCATTGGTATCCATCGGCTTCTGACCCAAAATATACATCCCCACTGCTTGTCTACTTACCTGACTTTTGAGGCTATTTGTTTCATGTCGATATCCCCTCGAAGGCACTTTTCGATTGAATTAAGCTATGAAACATCCTCAGATGTTAATCTTTAAAAGCCCATAGCTTTAATCAGACTGATCAGAAACTACCAACGCGAATGTTGTGGTGCGATCATCTTAATGAGATCCCCATTAGGTTATGACGATCGGGGATTTTTGTTGTTGAATATGTTCCATGCCAGTTACTTAATTTTTATCATAGATGTTTCAGAAAGCCATCGTAAAATAACAGTACAGTCATTTTTTTACCATACCTGATTTATATTATCATGGATATATGAGACGCTAATAATTAACTAACAGCAATACATTTATGGATGTACACGTGCGTACATAAATAAGTCAGCGTCGCACATCTCCAGGTAAATATGAGGTCAGCAGCAAGAACGAGTTACAAATATTGGGGAGTACCTACCCTCTGATTAATGTTCATTAACACATTAACATACCCCCTAGAAGTAGATGTGGTGAAGGCCTTTGAAGTCCGTAGTACAGCTTTTTGTTAATCAAATAACATATAAAGGCTGTAATGCTCCCTGGCCATATCTTACAACATTATTGAACTGTAATCAGGCGACCTTATTGTGTAGGTTCTGGCCAATTCCGATAAGCTCATAACAGTTCCAACAAATTAAAGTCTTTTATATGCTATATAATATGATATTTCTTTATTTAGTTTGTAATTGAGCGTATTGACATTGCAACACACAGTTACAGAGAGCTGCAAATCACACATATTTCTTGTTTTTCAGTTACATATGTTTACAAAGAAGCGTTATACCCCTGAGACATATATGATCCGATGGCATGTTTGGCTCATATACCATATAGACTTATTCAATGACATGTAGTGACTCATGTTTGGAATTAATGCGGCAGATAGGCTGTTCTACCTTCTTCAGTGATTTCTACACACAAATATTTTGCGACACGTTCACCAAACTCTTCATACGCATAAATATCTTTTTGGGCTATTGGATGCAGCCAAGAACACTAACAGCTGATTGACTGTGCTTGTTGCTACCTGACATTAAACCATGTCACCATTGGGCGGTTGGACGAAGAACAGATTGCGAGTATTACCATTAAGTACATGTCATTAGCAAAATGTGAAATAAGTGATTGTGGCCGACTAAAACTTCTAGTATTTAAATCGTCTTATAGTCATCAGTATGATAAACGTGGTATAATATACAGCGCAGATGGATTCAATGACTTCTTTATTGCCTCTATGCTCAATACACCAACAATAAACACAACACGGAGTAGCAATGTTTTATACTAAATCCTTAATTTGTCATTGATTTGCATATGTATGTCAATTACTGTCGTCTATATCAGAAAATACGCACGCCAAGCAATTCTAATGTAACGTTTGTGCTGTGACGTTTGCAGTTAAAGCCGCAACATGCAATTGGGTGATGGATACTAAACTTATCTGTTATTAGCTGTAGGATCATAGAGCTTTAGCATTCTCTGTATATTCTCAGAGTCATGATATATCGGTCGTCCCCAAATGATAATCAGCCGTCAATGCCTCTAGAAATGGATAAGTACAATCCACCATTATTTTATGTTTGGTTGTAAGTTGAATTTGGGTATAATTATTTCTACTGGATTGATCGTTGGTCGAGCATCGAGCGAAGCAACTAAAGAACGATATATGTTAGTCTTTGGAAGAGGCGAAATTGTCCCGTGGGATTACACCATGAATAGCACATTGCCATAAAGTGAACGACTGCAACCAACGCATTACCAACATTTAAAGATGTTGTATCGGTTGGCCATGATGGAATTACTTCTTTCCGTCCGAACTGGTATTATGTCTATAAAGCGTGCAGGTGTTTTGTATATATATATATATATATTATGTAGATAGAGAGAGATAGATAGAGATATATATATATAGAGAGAGAGAGAGAGATATATAGAGATATATATATATAGAGAGAGATATATATATATAGAGATATAGAGAGAGATATAGAGAGATATAGAGAGAGAGAGAGAGAGAGAGAGATATAGAGATAGAGAGAGAGAGAGAGAGATATATCTCAGAGAGGAGAGAGAGAGAGATATCTCTCTCTCTATAGAGAGAGAGAGAGAGAGAGATAGGAGAGAGAGAGAGAGAGAGATCTCTCTCTCTCTCTCTCTCTGAGAGAGAGAGAGACTCTCTCTCTATCTCTCAGAGAGAGAGAGAGAGAGAGGCTCCAGAGAGAGAGAGAGAGAGAGAGAGAGAGAGAGAAAGAGAGAGAGAGGAACCCCCTCTGAGAGAGGCATCTCCTCTATCTCTCTCTATAGAGAGAGAGATAGATCTCTAGAGATATATATATATATATATATAGATCTAGATAGATATATAAAGATATAGATATAAATATATATATATATATATAAATATAGATATATCCTATAAATATATCTATATATTATATATATATATAGATATATATCTCTATATCTATCTCTATCTATATCTATATATATATCTATATATATATATATATATATATATATATTATTGGCAGTTTTTTAGTAAATTTATTACGCAGAGATGAAGTATGAAGCGTGGCACAGTTAAGTTACCAAGATGATTATAGGAGAGGAAGCAATCGCATCTTAACCAGCCAATTGCGGTATAAATGTGCAATTAGTGTCAGTTCTATTTGAAGAGATGATGTTGGTATGGACGGCCTGTGCTCTTTAATTAAGTTCTAACCTCCATAATTCATATATCTAAAGTTATTTCGACCTTTATTATCATATAATGACTCATTATATTACATCAACTGGTATTTAATCCCCTTCCTCTAAGTCAGCTAGTAATTTTCTGTTTAGATAATAATGGTGCAATTGCTTTAAAGATATCAGAGATCTCACAGATGTAATTGTTTGATTCTCTGTAATAGATGAAATAAGATTTGCCAACTTGCTTCAAAGTGGAATTTTTTAACTTAAAAACATTTTAATCCGGAATCTCTTACTGATCATTTTTTTGTGGTTTACATCCTTATCATCATTAATTGTCCGTGCCTTCCGTCGAATACTGTATTATTCAACAATAACCACATTCAATGAAAATGATGGCGAAAATGTCTGGCATGGTACTCTATTGGCCACGTACTTTTAAAGAACTGCATGAGACAGCAGCATTGTTCTATATATCCGCCAACACCAAACAGCGACATCACACATGCAATTTCGGCTTTCTGCAAAATTTAGGTAATCATATCACAATAAATTGGGGCTGTTTTGACTAGACCAATACTTGTTTAGGCGATTGCACCCCGAACACTTCTAATTGTGTCACGGCTTATCTGTCCTCAAGGAGGGTTTCCTATCATTATCTTTAGATGTCACTTGCGACACCTATCTGGTATATATTATATTTATTATTGCATGGAAATTAAACCAAAGTAGATGATAATCCAAGTAACTAAATAATCCGTATAAATAATAAGATAGGCTTGATCACCGATTTGGGCTCTCGACTGCTTCCAACGGTAGTATGGTTGCTTAACACTACGCAATTCTTTGAACTCACATAAAAGTTGATGTTTATCCTATTAAGTGATACAAGAGTCATTAAATCGATACGGCTGCTGCCGACGGTAATATAGTTGCTGGATAATTCGTTATTCCAGGAAAGTTGAACAAATCGTGATGCATATCTAGGTAAATAAAAAACCTGTTGTCCTGATCATCACAAGATATAGAACGATTGATCATCTTTGTAATGTTGTCCTCATACCGCCGAATTAGACATCAGCTGATATTTTTTGCGCCTAGACAACATTAAATCATTATTGGCCTTTTAATATCTCAAAACAACTGTCGACAGTAAAGGATGTGTTTTGCAGTGGGTAAATAAGCTATGGCGCTTGAATGCGGGGGCCCACTTTATTAACACGTAACATGGATACACAATATACACGATGTCTTAACCTCTATTTAGTACAGTGAAGCCGATTTGGGACCTAAAATAAAATGAATAAAGTTTAGATTGTAGAATGCACGTATGCCACTACCTAGCCCCGCGAATATCAGTGATACATCCACTGATCATCTTCCGCAATTAAGCCACTCAGTCGGGTATAGAGCTGAAGCTATTATCAGTGTGGCAATCAACAGCAATGTATTACAATACGCCAAAAAAAACCTAAATCTAGGAATCGCAGTTCTCGTGTATAAGCTGATTGTAATATATCAATGCCATCGAAACCGTTCTAATCTATTTAGGATTCTGGCTGTGATATATGCTGGCCCTGCATGGAGGAATCGGAAGGCTGTATAACAGAATTGATGATAGACCATATGTTGCGCAGCAACTCTAAAGGGCAAACGTTATTGCGGCACTGTATCAACTGGTGTAGCCAGGGAATTTTTTTTATGCAACCGGTCCTATCACTTGTCGCATCAAATGCACTTGAATATGCAATGAATACTAATACCGGAGATCCTATGCATTTAGAAAAAATCTAGGCAGTAAATAAGAGTTGATGGCCAAAAAAACCAGAAGGTCTGGAGGCTTTGATCCGTCAAATATATAGCGGCATTATCATACGTCATTTTCTAAAACATGAATGCTAACAAATGTAATGCATTTGCATAAGTTGGATGAAGTCAATCTAGAAACTATCTACAGGCGTATATCAACAGCCAAAGGTTGTGTAATACAATATATACTAAATTATTTCAGTGCACTCATAAACAGTTTGCATCCCTAAAAGAAGACGATGGATAAAAAGCAGGATGCATTACTATGCATTACTAGAAACAATATACATTAGTATATATTTATTGTAATATATATATATATCAAATATATATATATATTATTTCAGTATATACATCATATAACAAATAAAGATTTATATATATGCATTTGATATATACCCTAAAATATACCTATGTATATATATAAAGATAAATATATTTATATATAAGAGGTGATAGATATATATATATATTTACAGATATATATAGATACATATATATATTGATATATAAATATATATATATATATATACATGATGCATTATATATATATATACATATCTATTGACTAGATAGATAATATATATATATGTGTATATATATAAATATCTATATATATATATGTATATATATAAATATATATATATATATATATATATATATATATATATATATATATATATATAATACATGTATATATATATATATATATATATATATATATATATATATATATATATATATATATATATATATATATATATATATATATATATATATATATATATAGCAATAGTAATATAGTAGTAATATTAAACGTTCCTTTCAACAGGTAGCATGGTGATTCCTTTCAACAGCATGGTGATATCGCAACGATGGTGGATGAGGAGGATTATGATGCTTCGACAGCTCCCCTTAAGTGCCAACGCCTCCTTGGCACAAACCCTTTCCCCAGACCGATCTGCAAAACCCACGCCGCTGCTACAAAGGTCAAACACGGTGCTATTTAACGGTAGGGAGCATCTCCATTACGAGATTGAAATGCTGTAAAGCGTAGCTTGCACATGGTGAATGTCGATATTCTTGTTGATTTAACATTCAATGATATTGGAACGAACAGACACCATTATCTAGTATATTTTGCTTCTCTCAGATAATACAGACATATTTCCCCTATTTGATTGTCTTGCAGTCTACCTAGTTATTTGGCGCCGACGGCAAATTGTTAATACGACATCATAAGAACTCCTGCATCAATTTTCACATATATGTTACTTAAACTCTTTACCACTTTGAGGTGCTGCATTTTTGATGCCCTTGTGCTAGACATTTAACACTGACGGCAGTGAATACAACCAATACAGTTGTTATTGTAATTGCTCTATTAATAGTATTATTCGACTCTGTGTTTGTACTAGTATAGAAGCAGTTGTCTAAAAATTCTTGCAATTTCGAAAGCCTGACCAATCGTAATGATTTTCGGCCGAAATTGGCAGCATGAATATGGTTTTATCTTAAAGGGGACAACCACCTTGAGGCTGCTTTTTGAACGGTGAAGGCAAGGGTATAACACAAGCAGTTTAACCTCAAGAACATATTGAGCAACTCGTATTCATTCAGTTAATAATTAACTATCAATCATGTTGAAATCGAGGCATTTACTTAACGAGATAAAGAAATTCAAATCTGAGACATCTTGATACCGAGTACTCTTCTGTTGAATTAACATATAACTAGCAATCATCGGGTATTTGGAGAGATAACATAAAATACCATCCGTAACATTCTGTTCAGCCAGAACAAATTATTGCCAGAATATATCTGATCCTCATTAAATTTACCTTTTCGCCATTGCTCTACCTAAAGACGTCTACAAACACAGCGTTTAACTAAGCAATGAATTTGTGTTTAAATGAAGAACGGCCAATCAACTATTACTACAACTCATTGTATACTGGCGAGTTTTTTGTCGTTCAAATAGAGCGCAACATATATACTTGTAGCAATATTTTGTTATTTAATTATATCCTGAAATCAATGCATTTAAAAAAGGTGATTATTACTTTACTTTAAATCATGTTTTGTACATACATTGCTAATTACATTATGACTTTGTATCAAAGCTATATATAGGGGAGTGCAAAACTAGTGAGCAAACATAGGATGGTACATGGGCGTATGTTAGGCTTAAAACGCAGTCGTTGCATGAATTGTATGCGAAATTGGTTGTTAAGGTACCTTCTCGTACCTGAGAGAAATGCGCAATAAGTAATGAAACATTGTGAACTAGTGTTAGCTGTTCATTGTAAATAGTTAGGCAAAGCATACCAATAAATGGTCTGTGTGTATCAATTTAAACAATACATCATATTGTAGTACTCTAGCTCTCAGGGTGTGCCAAATGCATCAATATGTCGCACTACCCAGCAGCGGACGTATAGGTTTTCACTGATCAATGGTCGGATAAGACACGTTACAATTGTGTTTTATGCTTGGCGAATAGCGAATGCCGGTCACAATTGGAGCTTCTAACCATAGCCGTCGTCATCGCCGATACCATTAACGCTGCTCATATGAGATCAGAATCAAGTCAAACGACGATCTCTTCCTAGTTAATACCTTCGGTTTGTTAGTTATAGTTTATGACATTGAGCCTGAACTGAAGCACACTGTCCCCATTGCAGGATATCGCAGGCAATTATTACAGATGATAAATCGAAGGAGTAATAAGTATGCGGAAAGCACAAGTGGATAGCGGAGGTTACCCAGATGGAAATCGGCAAAAGAAAATTGCATCATTTGTCAATATACGTTGAGGGACATTGTATGAATCACTGTGGGGCGCCGTGTGGATCAATCAATCGCCTGAGGTGAGTTTATGCACACAGCATTGGCAATGTTTCATTTCGCTCCCAATGTTAAGAGATCCCAATTTGATTTAAGTTGAAATTTATTTCTTATGCCAACTAAAAGCGTAGGAGGCGGCTAGTAACAACAAATGGTCGTTAGTCATGTCTTTCTGTGGCAAGCAATTGAACTTTCAAAGGTGGAAAAGGAATTTGCATTTGAACCGGTAAACACTTCTTGCAGCTGCAGTCCATCAAGTGTACAAGTCATTACGTAATCATCCGTTGGTGTGCGTGACGTCACGAAAAAGACATTGGTCGACGATAATATAGGCCTGCCACATTGGCACTGTTTGATTGAGCATTAATTGGATCAAGAGCCACCCTCTACCTCTGTCAAGGAGTACATTTCTTTATGTTATATATCAACTATCCGTATTCACCACTTGATACACGACATTGGTAAACAACATAAATAATTTCCAACGTAAGAAGTAGTAAAACAAACCCTGCGAGCCTAAGCGACAATTCAGAGACAGAAATATGTGATCATACCAAAGGCAGTTAATGAGACAGGTTTTTTTTATCTTAGGTTCAAGATTATTATTAGCTAGCTTCTCGTCAACCGCCAGCTCGTCACTTGTTCGGCACATAACAATATACTGGACATAATAGAGACCTTGTAATGGGAACAATGCATTTAATAACAGCAGGTCAGTATATAACCGTAAATCAAAAAGTAAAAACGAAATATCAATTTGACGTTTGGGAAAGTTCATTACTTGAATATATGGTCGACTAATGTACTACGTAACGCCCCTCTATACATGAATAAGCCGAAGCAATAAAAACACTGGACAGATGCATTGCTACTTGGTTTTAGCGGCAGAGTAGGTTAATGACGTTGAGTAGGTGGTATTCTCGTGCGAAATGAATGCAGCACTTATAATTCATCCAGCACAGAAGAGAAAGAAGGTAAATTACATGAATTTCACGTTGATGAGAAGTTGCATCAGAAATATTTACAAATGTGCATGTGAAAGTTATGTAGCTCCAGAAGAAACTTATGTTGAGAGACGTTTGATGCTACATGGTATTCAAGATTCTTCTAGAATACCCATCGACAGAGGATATCTATATGAGAATCTAATCATCAACATAAAATGTGGATATCACTAGAACATAACATGCTACCTCAACCAGTTGTCCACCGTAGTAGGTCGCTATAAACAGGAGCAGAGCCAGATTTCTAACAAATAGTTATTGCAATACTACTCCTGTAGATTCAATATTGGTGCACGGGTCTTATTGTTATTATATATGTCACTGAATCAAGTGAATCAAATATAAGACGTAATTGTTGGTGCCATTTACATTGTTCAATTCCTGACCCATAATAATGTCCTAGGGAGATGATATAATTGTTATCGTGGTAAACTCAATGAATCATATGGTTCTATGTCAGCCATACAGTTTTGTACGTTCTTTCTTGGATCTATTGCTCTGATATTGAGGGGGGATTATCAGTACAGAATATAAGATTATGTGTCAGCTCGCAAAATCCCGTTGCTTGTGAACATCACGCTAGCTCATCCCAGAGAGATGCAATTCATCTGCACGATGATATCAAGGTGTAACTATGATGACACGCTCAGCAGTAGCATTACATTAACAACCTCTGTCTTGATTTCTATTCTCCCAATAAAGGTCAGAGAGAGCAAAATAAACACCTGGATTTAGACTGATCACCTATGCTGGGTCGAACCAAACCAAATATTCAGTCCTGTTATTTGTCCAAGAAGGTACGACTTAGCTGCATACTTGCTTTTACGCTGTATATGATGAAAAGTGTGTCTAGCGGAGGTATATTGGTCTCCTAATAACGGAATTAGCCGGATGTAGATATGGCTTTTAACTACTGATCCTTTGGGAGACAACCATAACGCCCATGCTTTCGGAGGAAATGGATCCCTAAACAATCATATCAATAAAAGTAGATGGCTTGTATAGATATCTTATCGTTTTCTCAAAGCATGTGCTAAATATCTGACATAGAAATCGCTTCATTTCATTGTTGCATGATAAAGGGAGAATTGAAATAATGCCTTCCCGGCTGGTTAGTTAGTAGGCTCGAAAAGTAAGGTTCATCAATGATTTGACAAACGAAAAGCAAGCATCAGTTAGAATCAGACTGTTACTGTAATTCTTGAACAAAATGAAATAAATGGTTTCCAGTAAGCAGTTACAGTTACATAACTCTCAGTTGCCTCAAACGTCTAATCCTTTGTTGTACCGAGTTTTCCTTAAATGTTGCGCAAAATGGCTTCTGCTAGTTACTGTATATCTGAGCTCCAAATAAGTTGACAAGGATTTTAAAACCATCTCAGCGACATGAAATATTTAATATGACAAGCAATAAAGTCTCATATCGCCGTTGTTATTGCTTCATACCTCGCGCTTGTGCTGTCCAATCTCCGGCTTGTGCTGGTCATCCAGGCCATACTTATGCATATTGTGCGAGCTAGTCAATGCAGCCTGTGTAAATACTGCATGAAGTCTTAAACACGGTTGCTAATTACCCTATGTGATTTATGCTAGGTGAATTAAAATAACAGAACATGAACAAATACGGGAATAGGACATTGGTTATTCCGGCTGGATACGATTTGTCGTCTTAAGTGGTTCCCTCTGATTCATTCAACAGATGAGAGTGTGTATTTCAGTTCCAACTTGCTTTAATCAAAGACATAATAACAGACACTTAAGGTCGATAATATATTGTACAGTACATGATGTTGATCTCAAATACTTAACTGAAATAGCCAAATGAGTATCAGCATACAGAGTGCAGTTAACTCTTCGTCCTTGTTATCGCTGTGCCGACCGCTTCAGCAATCGATATAAGGCCGTCTACGTTTGGAGATATCTTACTGAATATCAAATGAAACGGTGTCAGACCGCCTTGATTGCAACAAATGGACTCGATAGGTGTGTTGGGAATATACTGTGGGTGGGAAATAGAGAGTGTCGGAAGCGATTTTGGATATGAGGCATGGTCATTAGGTAAGGCTGATGAAAGTTGAAACATGAAGCCTACTTAATATTCACTTGAAGATGCAGTCATTTAACATAAATATACAAACATGATAGCAATAGTAATATTGTGGTTTAACGTTCCTTTCAACAGCATGGTGATATCGCAACGATGGTGGATGAGGAGGATTATGATGCTTCGGCAGCTCCCCTTATGTGCCAACGCCTCCTTGGCACAAACCCTTTCCCCAGACCGATCTGCAAAACCCACGCCGCTGCTACAAAGGTCAAGCACGGTGCTATTCAACGACCGGGTAGGGAGCATCTCCATTACGAGATTGAAATGCTGTAAAGCGTAGCTTGCACATGGTGAATGTCGATATTCTTGTTGATTTAACATTCAATGATATTGGAACGAACAGACACCATTATCTAGTATATTTGGCTTCTCTCAGATAATACAGAAATATTTCCCTTATTTGATTGTCTTGCAGTCTACCTAGTTATTTGGCGCCGACGGCAAATTGTTAATACGACATCATAAGAACTCCTGCATCAATTTTCACATATATGTTACTTAAACTCTTTACCACTTTGAGGTGCTGCATTTTTGATGCCCTTGTGCTAGACATTTAACACTGACGGCAGTGAATACAACCAATACAGTTGTTATTGTAATTGTTCTATTAATAGTATTATTCGACTCTGTGTTTGTACTAGTATAGAAGCAGTTGTCTAGAAATTCTTGCAATTTCGAAAGCCTGACCAATCGTAATGATTTTCGGCCGAAATTGGCAGCATGAATATGGTTTTATCTTAAAGGGGACAACAACCTTGAGGCTGCTTTTTGAACGGTGAAGGCAAGGGTATAACACAAGCAGTTTAACCTCAAGAACATATTGAGCAACTCGAATTCATTCAGTTAATAATTAACTATCAATCATGCTGAAATCGAGGCATTTACTTAACGAGATAAAGAAATTTAAATCTGAGACATTTTGATACCGAGTACTCTTCTGTTGAATTAACATATAACTAGCAATCATCGCGTATTTGGAGAGATAACATAAAATACCATCCGTAACATTCTGTTCAGCCGGAACAAATTATTGCCAGAATATTTCAGATCCTCATTAAATTTGCCTTTTCACCATTGCTCTACCTAAAGACGTCTACAAACACAGCGTTTAACTAAGCAATGAATTTGTGTTTAAATGAAGAACGGCCAATCAACTATTACTACAGCTCATTGTATACTGGCGAGTTTTTTGTCGTTCAAATAGAGCGCAACATATATACCTGTAGCAATATTTTGTTATTTAATTATATCCTCAAATCAATACATTTAAAAAAGATGATTATTACTTTACTTTAAATCATGTTTTGTACTTACATTGCTAATTACATTATGACTTTGTATCAAAGCTATATATAGGGGAGTACACAAGTAATCACTTCTGCTCCCTTTATCTTATTCTGAATATATACCCCGTCCATAATGTATATTAGCAGTGAAGAAATTGATTGATGAATGACGAAGAAACTAGAGCAAGAGGTGCGTAAACTAGTGAGCAAACATAGGATGGTACATGGGCGTATGTTAGGCTTAAAACGCAGTCGTTGCATGAATTGTATGCGAAAATTGTTGTTAAGGTACCTTCTCGTACCTGAGAGAAATGCGCAATAAGTAATGAAACATTGTGAACTAGTGTTAGCTGTTCATTGTAAATAGTTGGGCAAAGCATACCAATAAATGGTCTCAGTGTATCAATTTAAACAATACATCATATTGTAGTACTCTAGCTCTCAGGGTGTGCCAAATGCATCAATATGTCGCACTACCCAGCAGCGGACGTATAGGTTTTCACTGATCAATGGTCGGATAAGACACGTTACAATTGTGTTTTATGCTTGGCGAATAGCGAATACCAGTCACAATTGGAGCTTCTAACCGTAGCCGTCGTCATCGCCGATACCATTAACGCTGCTCATATGAGATCAGAATCAGGTCAAACGACGATCACTTCCTAGTTAATACCTTCGGTTTGTTAGTTATAGTTTATGACATTGAGCCTGCACTGAAGCACACTGTCACCATTGCAGGATATCGCAGGCAGTTATTACAGATGATAAATCGAAGGAGTAATAAGTATGCGGAAAGCACAAGTGGATAGCGGAGGTTACCCAGATGGAAATCGGCAAAAGAAAATTGCATCATTTGTCAATATACGTTGAGGGACATTGTATGAATCACTGTGGGGCGCCGTGTGGATCAATCAATCGCCTGAGGTGAGTTTATGCACACAGCATTGGCAATGTTTCATTTCGCTCCCAATGTTAAGAGATCCCAATTTGATTAAAGTTGAAATTTATTTCTTATGCCAACTAAAAGCGTAGGAGGCGGCTAGTAACAACAAATGGTCGTTAGTCATGTCTTTCTGTGGCAAGCAATTGAACTTTCAAAGGTGCAAAAGGAATTTGCATTTGAACCGGTAAACACTTCTTGCAGCTGCAGTCCATCAAGTGTACAAGTCGTTACGTAATCATCCGTTGGTGTGCGTGACGTCACGAAAAAGACATTGGTCGACGATAATATAGGCCTGCCACATTGGCACTGTTTGATTGAGCATTAATTGGATCAAGAGCCACCCTCTACCTCTGTCAAGGAGTACATTTCTTTATGTTATATATCAACTATCCGTATTCACCGCTTGATACACGACATTGGTAAACAACATAAATAATTTCCAACGTAAGAAGTAGTAAAACAAACCTTGCGAGCCTAAGCGACAATTCAGAGACAGAAATATGTGATCATACCAAAGGCAGTTAATGAGACAGGGTTTTTTATCTTAGGTTCAAGATTATTATTAGCTAGCTTATCGTCAACCGCCAGCTCGTCACTTGTTCGGCACATAACAATATACTGGACATAATAGAGACCTTGTAATGGGAACAAGGCATTTAATCACAGCAGGTCAGTATATAACCGTAAATCATAAAGTAAAAACGAAATATCAATTTGACTTTGGGGAAAGTTCATTACTGGAATATATGGTCGACTACTGTACTACGTAACGCTCCTCTATACATGAATAAGCCGAAGCAACAAAACACTGGACAGATGCATTGCTACTTGGTTTTAGTAGGTTAATGACGTTGAGTAGGTGGTATTCTCGTGCGAAATGAAGGCAGCACTTATAATTCATCCAGCACAAAAGAGAAAGAAGGTAAATTACATGAATTTCACGTTGATGAGAAGTTACATCAGAAACATTTACAAATGTGCATGTGAAAGTAATGTAGCTCCAGAAGAAACTTATGTTGAGAGACGTTTGATGCTACATGGTATTCAGGATTCTTCTAGAATACCCATCGACAGAGGATATCTATATGAGAATCTTATCATCAACATAAAATGTGGATATCACTAGAACATAACATGCTACCTCAACCAGTTGTCCACCGTAGTAGGTCGCTATAAACAGGAGCAGAGCCAGATTTCTAACAAATAGTTATTGCAATACTACTCCTGTAGATTCAATATTGGTGCACGGGTCTTATTGTTATTATATATGTCACTGAATCAAGTGAATCAAATATAAGACGTAATTGTTGGTGCCATTTACATTGGTCAATTCCTGACCCATAATAATGTCCTAGGGAGATGATATAATTGTTATCGTGGTAAACTCAATGAATCATATGGTTCTATGTCAGCCATACAGTTTTGTACGTTCTTTCTCGGATCTATTGCTCTGATATTGAGGGGGGATTATCAGTACAGAATATAAGATTATGTGTCAGCTCGCAAAATCCCGTTGCTTGTGAACATCACGCTAGCTCATCCCAGAGAGATGCAATTCATCTGCACGATGATATCAAGGTGTAACTATGATGACACGCTCAGCAGTAGCATTACATTAACAACCTCTGTCTTGATTTCTATTCTCCCAATAAAGGTCAGAGAGAGCAAAATACACACCTGGATTTAGACTGATCACCTATGCTGGGTCGAACCAAACCAAATATTCAGTCCTGTTATTTGTCCAAGAAGGTACGACTTAGCTGCATACTTGCTTTTACGCTGTATATGATGAAAAGTGTGTCTAGCGGAGGTATATTGGTCTCCTAATAACGGAATTAGCCGGATGTAGATATGGCTTTTAACTACTGATCCTTTGGGAGACAACCATAACGCCCATGCTTTCGGAGGAAATGGATCCCTAAACAATCATATCAATAAAAGTAGATGCCTTGTATAGATATCTTATCGTTTTCTCAAAGCATGTGCTAAATATCTGACATAGAAATCGCTTCATTTCATTGTTGCATGATAAAGGGAGAATTGAAATAATGCCTTCCCGGCTGGTTAGTTTGTAGGCTCGAAAAGTAAGGTTCATCAATGACTTGACAAACGAAAAGCAAGCATCAGTTAGAATCAGACTGTTACTGTAATTCTTGAACAAGATGAACTACATAGTTTCCAGTGCGCAGTTACAGTTACATAACTCTCAGTTGCCTTAAACGTCTAATCCTTTGTTGTACCGAGTTTTCGTTAAATGTTGCGCAAAATGGCTTCTGCTAGTTACTGTATATCTGAGCTCCAAATACGTTGACCAGGATTTTAAAACCATCACAGCGACATGAAATATTTAATATGACAAGCAATAAAGTCTCATATCGCCGTTGTTATTGCTTCATACCTTGCGCTTGTGCTGTCAAATCTCCGGCTTGTGCTGGTCATCCAGGCCATACTTATGCATATTGTGCGAGCTAGTCAATGCAGCCTGTGTAAATACTGCATGTAGTCTTAAACACGGTTGCTAATTACCCTATGTGATTTATGCTAGGTGAATTAAAATAACAGAACATGAACAAATACGGGAATAGGACATTGGTTATTCCGGCTGGATACGATTTGTCGTCTAAAGTGGCTCCCTCTGATTCATTCAACAGATGAGAGTGTGTATTTCAGTTCCAACTTGCTTTAATCAAAGACATAATAACTGACACTTAAGGTCCATAATGTATTGTACAGTACATGATGTTGATCTCAAATACTTAACTCAAATAGCCAAATGAGTATCAGCATACAGAGTGCAGTTAACTCTTCGTCCTTGTTATCGCTGTGCCGCCCGCTTCAGCAATCGATATAAGGCCGTCTACATTTGGAGATATCTTACTGAATATCAAATGAAACGGTGCCTAACCGCCTTGATTGCAACAAATAGACTCGATAGGTGTGTTGGGAATATATTGAGGGTGGGAAATAGAGAGTGTCGGAAGCGATTTTGGATATGGGGCATGGTCATTAGGTAAGGCTGATGAA
Organism: Urechis unicinctus; assembly: GCA_034190875.2. Classification (NCBI taxonomy): domain Eukaryota; kingdom Metazoa; phylum Annelida; class Polychaeta; order Xenopneusta; family Urechidae; genus Urechis; species Urechis unicinctus. The sequence goes on from CM067344.1 coordinate 2,530,625, forward strand.
AGTTGAAACATGAAGCTTCCTTAATATTCACTTGAAGATGGAGCCAATCAGTTAACGCGTAAAGTTGAATAAACAATCTAATTATATATATATATACATATATATATATATATATATAGATATATATATATATATATAGATATATATATATATATACATATATATATATATATATATATATTATATATATATATATATGCATAGACATATATATACATTAATATATATATATATAAATTTATAAACACACATATACATATATAGGAATATATATATATAAATATATATATATTTATATATTAATATATATACATAATATATATACATATAAATATTTATATATATGTATGTATCTATATATATATATGTATGTATCTATTTATACATATGTATATATATACATATATATATATTGGTATTTATATATATATATATAAATATTTATAGTTATGTATATTTATATAGATATATATATACAATATATATATATATACATATATATATGATGTACATATATATAAACTCTATATATATATATATATATATATGTATATATATATATAAATAATATATATATATATATATATATATATATATATGTATAAAAATATATATGCATATATGCATATATATATATAAATGCATATATTCATATATGTACCAGGTCGAAAAATCGTTGTATCGGTCCTAATGACAACATAAGTTTCATGAATATTTTTAGCGCCTATAAAACCGTCAATACACGTCCGATAATGTTACAAATTGAGTCAGGTGTACTCCATGACAGCTTAAGTCGGATCCTTAGATTGCATGATTGTCGATGACGTAACTTGCGGTCACGAAAGCATAAAACATTCAAAAAATGACGCAAGTTCTATGCCCAATACGTCGATGTTTTAGAATTCCATTTTAAAACAGTTCTCATATTCTGAAAGTGTAATGTAATTGTAAACGTTCCCTTGATATAATTTATTGTAAATAATGCATAGTTATACAAAATTGTAGCAGGTCGAAAGTTTCTGTTAGCCAAAATCTCTTAACTTTTTAATTTCGCAATGGATTTACTAATTATCGCCGATCGTAGAAAATTTAAAATCTATGATAACTTGGTCAAATATTGGCAGATTCTGAATTTTCAAATTTCCTGATTCAGTTAGCCAAGTTCCCCGATGTCCCATGGGCCTGTTTGTTAGACTGTAGATAGTGTCTTTCGCCAACGACATTTCTAATGCTAGCAGCTTCGTTTGTCTATATATATACATGGATGGTGAAGTAGTATGGAAGTAAGCTAAATCCTCCGACTGCTTTGTTTAAATATCAAAAGCCATTACAGGGTATAAATTACAGAGTTAAATCGCTACATCGGTCATTTGGTGCAAATTAACAAGGCATGAAACACAATCAAGTAGATGCAATACAGCAAGGATTCACTAAAACTGACTGATGAACAATATTCTAGGACTGATGGTTATATGTGGTAGTTTTTCCTGAGTCAATCCGTAATAATCTACAATCAGATGCAAGTTCTAGAGGTAATATGCCATAGGTGCTTACAAAAGCCTCACATCATGTTGTCGTTTATACCATATACATGCTGTATCTTTATATATTGTGTTATTGCAGCCGATGACTACTAAAAATCAATAAAATATATTAATTATTGTTAAAGCCCTGGGTATAAATGCTATTATATGCAATTATGAAAGGCAAGAGGTTTTTGCAATGGGAGACTGTGGCATTCCTATTCTACACCGAAGACTCCTTTAATTATTAGAGAATATTGTGTTCTATCATGCCAGAAATTGGAATCGAAAAATGGGCATAGCAGTATTTTACTAAAGTAAGGTTTGTCCCGTGCCAAGGCAAGCCTCATTTAACTTTTGACATATAGCACCATCAATTTGAGGATCATTACATAGTGCCGTCAGACCCATACTATTGAATAGCGTCAGTCTAATCAGGGTACTGTTATCTACATAGATTTGCAGTGCATTACTATTAAAGTGCCTATCGCACGAAAAATAATTTCATTTTCTTTTGCCAGATTATGGAAATATAACCCAAAAGTACCTACTCTGTTTGCGTGTCAGCTGTGAAAGTGCACATTTGCGGATCAAATTCGACTTTAAAAATTAGTCCGGCGCATCGAAACGACGAGCCCATGAATAAATAATCGCCTCTGTGTGACGTCATATCCGGCAATGTTTTGACTGCGAGGCGTGGCCTGCGTTATGCGTCTCGCTAAATTTCTACTGGTAGTTTCGCTATTTCATTACTTCTGGAGAGCGACGAGGACACATGCACAGAGTTTTTGCAAACCAACGTTACTACGGCATAAAAAACTTTTTCTGATAGATTCGAACCAGAAATTTGAATTCAAACGTCTCTGTTGAAGCCAATAAAGAAGCCGGCGATGCCACTGCTGAGTCCGGGGGTCTTACTAAAATGGTTCATCCAATACAAAGCTTTGTAAGCTATGTCGGATCGTGTTTATGCACCAGTTCATTTTATGTGTGTTTGTTTATAACGAGAGAAGTCAATCAATAAATTTTACATTCCGATCCGTTCTCCTTTTATTTGTTAAAGTAAAAGCTTCAGTAAGCAAAAAGGCATTAATACCATGCTCAAACTTGACGGATCATTGTTGGATATAGTGATGGCGTAAAACACAAAGTGTAACACTATCGCCGAATCAATGCCAAATAAGCATTAATGATTGATAATTTGTCGATATTTTGATTGTACAATAAATTGATTATTGCGATTGAGTCGTAGATTGAGAATGATGTTAGTGGTATTTTGTAGCTTAAACAGAACTTCTTTTGTGAGATATCGCTCTCCATTTTATCTATGATTTATCGATTATACGAAATAGCAATCTAAACGTTATTTATATATAGAAGCATTAAATATAAATCCTACGTTGGTTCGTTATCCAAATCGACACAGAGGCGGGTCATTACAGTTCTGTGCGATATTAGGCCCAGTTCTCCCGGACAGTTAATCTTGGGCGAAAAATTCACAGACTTTTGTTATAGCGGACAGTAGCACGCAGCGATAGATACTTTAAGGTGTTGAATGACCCCGGTCATAACTCTCCAGTTAAATATTGAGTTATGATGATGGCGGCAGCTTCCCAAAGGCGTTCCTGTACTATGGTCGACATTAACATAAGCTAATTATTGAAACCTTTCTGCAATGCGGTATTGAATAAGTGGCGCGGGGGTTATGGACAAAACGGGTGCTTTACGTGATAGTGTGAAATGCAGTGAAAGACGGTGCACCGACCAAGCCTGCATGCGACGACCCACCAAAGATATTACGTTCAGACTGCAGAAGTGTTCAACTTGCTGAAGGTGTCATTGTAATGCATTAATGTACGACTGTTAACTTAAGCAATATCTAAGAATTGGTAAAGAAGAGATGGTCTGTAATACACTTCTTATTTCGCACATGACCTCCATGATATGTCCGATAAATGAATGACAAACGTCGCTGTAGTTAAATAAATAAAGAGGAAAACAATAATATACTGATTGTAAATCGTAGCAGAAATGTTGATACACAAATACAAAACTTGTAAGTGGCTTTTTCATGGTGTTCCAATTGTGCTGTTCATATTGCCAATCCATTCACATATGATTATACACGTATAATTTGCAAATTTGCGTTAGAAATGTTAAATAAAAATCTCTTCAAAATTATGGCAATTGTTTCAAAATATGCGATCCGGAGCTACGCCTCACATCGCGCTCATTATGACAACGAAAACATGTAGTCATTACAAGCCAGCAGAAAACGTTCAATAATAGATTTATTATGGACCGTTTGAGGTTCGCGACAAAGCTTAGGTGGGTATATGATGGCCGGGCAGCAAGCGCACTATACGAGTAGTCAGCATAGCATTAAGATATATCCATCGGCTAATATTCAGTCGTGACCGTGTCTCTAAGCATTACAACAACTTGTCTAAAAGCACTCCCATGCGTGCGAATATGAAATGTTTTTGCAGTTTATTGACACATCATATTTAATATGGTCGTTAGGCAACTTTTCGCACAGCACACACCACCACATGATTAAAGATCAGGAACGTGACAAATCGCCTCGGGTTTCACGAAGCGAGCAATATTCGTAAAGGTCTTCCAATGAAACACGTCAATGACTTATGGCGTTGCCATAGGGGAAATGCCCTGCATGTGCATATACAGCGTCTAACTAGAGAAAGGGCATCACGTTGTCGTATGTAAAATCTCAGCTTCGTTGATATTATCCCCTAGTTAAATGCATGCCCAATACATGGTGTTCTAATTGCCTGCCAGTGTATGCATTAATCGACTGTTTAAAGAAACCTGCCAACCCTGAAAGACTAGCCGATGCCTACCTTGCGCTATGTAAACAATGATTTTCATTGAATAATGTCTATTGTTTTGAGTATAAGATACACCACAGCTACTGGACGGTAAGAACGCCATAGCTGGCATGCCAATTGCTTCGTTGAAATTACGAATGTCCCTGCATTGTTTTTTTTGAGTCTACAAAGTAACTCAAACGATCAGCCGGGCAACGACTTCAAACATGTGCAAAAGTATGATCCAAACGACACCCAATCGACGACTGGGATGATCTCTGGTTATTGCCGTCGATCGACTGTAACGGTATCAAATATCGAAATGCATCATATCTCTAAGCTACCTCTATAGAAGGACCGCTTGAGGATCCATAAAGTTGACCTTTAACGCCACCTGATGATCGTTCTTTCTTTCCGAACGAAGTGCCTCGACCGCTGATCGACTTTATGACGATTTTGTAATCCGCTACAGACCTATGACACATTTGCCATAGTTCATTAGTGCCTACTTACAGTCTATAAAACAGACGATATTCAAAATAGTTTTTGCGTCATAAGCAGACGATATATTGTAGATATTTATGCTTTATTACTTATTTTCTCATCGCCAGTAATTTTTACCTTTGTTATTATAATAACACTACAATAACCTTGCAGTCGAGGCAATTGGTTCAGATAGAAAGAACTTTGTTGACATATTTGACAGGATTTTTAATTATTGCAATAATAAATAACAATGAGTTCGATTGTCGCCTGTTAGATTTGTATGCCTTCACTAAATATCTATTAAGTTTGCTTGGCTAATCAAAGTTCCTTGTATGCACGAAGTTAAGCTAATTAATTAGATTGAAACACCACATGATTATTACACATGATATATCATGATGATGGATATATGGCTCTTCTAGCATAATCTTAATGTTAAATGTAACCATTTTGCACGCTACAACTTTTCCATGCGTTTATCAATGCACAATATAACTTGTGGCTCTATGAACGTTTTTGGTTGCTGGGGTTTTTATAGAAGCTGAAACGTGACCGCACGTGCGCTAACATAATGGAACTTGGGATCTATAGTATCTAGTGACAGTTAGACAAACAGTGTAAATGCAGAATATTAACAAGTCAGTTGACATGTAATTAATGTTGCGAATTTACTAATTTTATATTCCTCTGGCATCCTGTATTATGGCATTTGTCAATTGCTTTTTTTTGATTTTCATCCACCTGCTTTGTCGTGTATTCGATTTTATTTCCCATTAATTATCTGTTTTTATGATTGCGTTTGAGATTGCCATTTGCTTTTATGTTTCCATTTGGTGCTGTTATGTACAAGCCAACACTTTGCGATGAATCAATTGTTTTGCCTCATCCTTATATTACGGTTTAAACTCTCAATGGTGATTTTCTTGGTTTCATTTAGCTTCTTAAGTGAAGGTAATTGACAATATATGTCAGTTTTATTAACTCAAAGATCACTTATGTTTTAACCAAGACAACCTTAAAGCCCAATCAAAATACTAGAACATTGATATGTTGCATAATTATTCGAATTGTTTTCATTTTTTCAAAGTTAGTTGTTAGTAAATGAATTAATCAATAAAGCAAATTGCTACCGTCGATGCTCGTCAATAGTGACAAATCAGTATATAATTAGGTGATTGTGGTATATGACCAAACAAAAATCTGCATATCCTTCTGACGTCGTAGGATGTTTGCGTTCTATCCGTCAGACAAGCTATTCATAAGTCACCGCCAGCAGAGATACATAAAATGCCAACAGCAGACAAAAACCTTCCAACTTTATGTTAGCCATTACAAACTGAACGTGTGTATTTCCTGCAGTCCAAGCATGTTGATAAATGAAACACTAGTATTTTACTTTCCGAGGCTAGTTGTTCTGAGCATTTGGATTGAAGATTTGGCGGGGGTTAACACCGTAATTTGATGAGTGACGTCTTCGCCGTTAGGAAAATACAATAAATGACCCGTTATGGTATTTTAAAGATTTGTGTTTTTCTATTGCCAATTAAGTGATAAATTTACCTTCAAAATGAACGACAGAAGACTTTTGTATATCAGATATTTGCAGCAGAGGATTACCCTATGTAAGAAATATGCACTCATTCAACAAACAAAACAATCTAGATGTAACTTAAACGTGTGCTATATAGCAAAAAACCCCATTCAAAAGTGGCAGTTATTGCAACTGCAATGTAAAATGTCGACCAATAAAGCTGTGCTAAGATATGTAGCCAATGACAGATTGTAGGTATTTTGAGCAATATTGGTTTCATAAAAGGGGACATTCAATAAATTCAACTGCCTGCAAATATGTGGTCATGTCCATCTCTGTCGATTGTACTCAACGTGCGGTCACATGGGGCTGGTCTATGTAATACAGATGTAAATTACGACCATTCGTATTAAATAAAACAAAAATTAATGTGCGCGTTAGACATATACCTTACATGACAATCACAATGAATAGCATGATGCTAGCGTATATAACGAGTCAGATACAGAGCAAGCCTGATTTTCATAAACTGATTGAACGAATCATCATCCGGGTGAGGCTGTGTACCACATAAAACGCTGTCGAACCAAAGGTGAAAAGAAGAAATCAGAAGTAAATAAGATAGATAAAAGGAATAAGCTACAAGAGCGAGCAAAGCGGACGCGTCTGTGTGTATGCGTGCCAACATATGCACGGCTGACGCGGGACCGGCTGATATTTTCCCATTTGGTACGTATATACATTAAGGTGATCAGATCCATTACTGCTACTAGGTGCTATACAGGTACATACGCTTGTCTAACGGAAATAATTGGATTAGCCCTGGATATGTCTTTCAACAATGTATTATTATCAAGCAACACCTGCTACAGTAACATCTGATGTCTGTCCTGTGGGAGATATATCATGTCATATTCGTCATGGCTAACAGTATCATGTGTGTGCTTACCTGGGATGGAAAGACGCGCAGATCAGTCGGGATATCCTCTGGCTATATGTACCCGATCACGAATTGCCAAATGCTTCTCATCTGAGGAGGCTTTTATTTATCTAACTAGACTTTCGGGAGGATATGATGGCATCAGTATTGCATCATAATATCGCCTAATATTTTGCAGGTGAGCTGTCTGTAGTCGGGATGGCGATTATATACCAATAGCCCCTAGTTATAGATGATCCCCGGTAAAGATATGAGTGTTACATATACATGTCACGTGGAGGGGAACTGCTTCCCGTAACGGATTGCTTATTGATATGATTAGATCTCACAGCAAGTCCACGTGCATGCGCGACAAATCAACAACATGTATAAAGCCGATGAAGATGAATGTGCCAGCATGCACTGAGTATCATAAGATATTCCTGTTTTGATACTGAAGTATGGCGTTCAATGGGGTATAATCGATAGGTTTTCTCAAACAATCTGAGCCTCGTTATAAAATAATAGCATAAAGCAATTAATTACTATTCAGAGAGACTCATTTGACATTAGTTTATCTCCACTTACGCTTTGTGATAACTCAGAGGTGCATCAAGTTACCTATTCAGCGTGCTGGCTGCTTGGATCACCTGCCGACGATCATAGACGTGTGATGACAAATGACAACTGGGTTGGAAGTCATGAAGAAATAGAACGCTTCTCAATGGAGATGTGTTAGAAATAAGCTCAGTCAATTGTGAATGATCGGACATTGAAGGAGAAAAAGATTATATAACATGTTTGGTTAAAGCTTATTACTTTGCAGACGCTGCAGAAAATTGTTTGGAGAGCTTCACAAACTTTATTATGAACAATTAATCCCAGCTCAGCCGAACAGGGCATCATTAGTCACAAACATAACTTTTAATGTTAATGAATGAAATCTATTCGTTTAAACTGTGGATCAATGATTCGACGACGAATCAATGAACATTGACCACACTTAGCTAAAGCATCTTACATGAAGCATATTTCAAAGCGTTTAGTACACAACTAGCCTAAATAGGGCGTATTCGCTCTATCCACTGCTTAATACTAGTGGAATGATTTCCGTCTCTGTTGTTTGCTGAGACAAGAGGTTCCTATTTGCCGGAAAACACCGCATCTCATGTAGCAGTGATCATCTTAGATGTCGTAGACATACGCCGTGCTATGTGTGGGAGTGTGTTCTATTAAATGCCACATATGTTTTTAGGAACGATGACCAAGAAAAACCCAATGATCAGCGTTTATCAACATTCAATGCTTTATCTGGCTTGTTTATACATGGGATTGTTTTCCTTGATGTGTGGCATTTATCATTTTCAATTTTGTGATTTGCTTTTAAGTACAGAATTATATTTCGGCGGATCGTCACCATACCAATTTATCTGTTTTAGACATTCACTAACCCACTGTTTACATTATTGTATGCCCCACTACAAAACATACAGTTTAAAAGTAGTTTATGTAAACGATATGACTACTGTTGATATGACTGGATATACTTGAATGCATTGCTTATGCAGTTTAAACCGTACAACCGTTATAGATATATATTTATCCTTTATAATAACCACATTACGACGCCAATGGAAACTCTATGTATATTTATTGCACAATATAGAATGTTGCCTATTTAACACGAGACCAGTTTTGATATGCTTTGTGCCAGAGATTCCCAAATTTAATAAACAATCCTATTCATAATTAAAAATATGTAACGTCTAACTATTCTGTTTATCTACCTTCTAAATAATCGTCCACAGTGATATCATCTACTCGTTCCAATACGGATGGGATCTAGCAGGTAATAGTATCCGACCTGGTCGATTGCAGAATTTACCACAAACCGCATCGTGCTCATCCCACCGACAGCATCATATACCATATTGGATCTTTACATAGCGAACGACTGTATATTTGATTTTATATTGCGTTTGAATGGCTTTGTCAAGAGCCTAGTTGGGTTGATAATTTAAGAAGACCGGCAGGCAGCTCTATGGATCTGAGTCATCGTGGGGCAGGTGCAATATGATATGAATGGTAATGCGGATGAGATTAGGCGCACCAATACAAAGGATGGGAAACGCTGCAATAATGTAGACCGCTATGCGAATGTTAGGCTATTTCCGAACGAAGTACAAATTACGAGACACGGATTGGTTTGTTGGGTCTCCTCTCAACATCGCAAACATTACATGAACACAATGAGTGTGCTTAAGTTATCAACTAGCGGACAAAGGATATTGCATAACCATTGAAGAAGACACAAAGGATGCTTTCTCTGCAAATGAAGATGACAAATAATGGAATGGAAGGCAGCGACCATTTACCACTATATTACCACTTTATAGCCACGACAAGTGGGCCGTTCCGCGCAGCTTTTCTGTCCCCGATTATATTTCCCAGGTAGGCAGGTGATAGATTGCCACTATTGCTGCTAGCTGTTATATTCAGCGTTTGTTCCGGCCCAGGCTCATACCATTAACGAGTCACAGATATAATTGAGTCATTGAGGCGTCATGTTTGTGCCATGCGAACTAATCAGTGCATTTACCACGCTCTTACGGTTGATTTGGTAATGTATCGTATCTTTTTAAGTGGTTAGTTCACCTGTAAGGCATTGGTTTTTATTGATTGATCGAGTACCTCCACACTTTTATTGCTGCAAGTTAGTAATAACCGTTTGATAGATCCATGTTGATATCAATCACGTATGGTACAAACTGACAATACTGATTTGCAATGTACAATGGTAGAACAATAGGTCGGTGCATTTAGCACTTGTGTGTCCGTTGCATGTTTCCTGTTCCACTTAAGATTAATCAACTGACTCCCTGCGATATGATGATTCAGAGTATATGAGAACTGGCGGTAATACGTAGTCATATTATCAACATCGACGACCACGTGATTGAGTTGTCGTTGGGTAAGTGATCAAACAACGATAATGCAGCCATTGTGCAGATTCTATACTCATTCTGTTCACTGAACTCGAGCAATGGCTGTTTTGTTTACTGTGGATCGACTGTTATGTTGTTATCATGACACAGCATGATTGCCTGATTAATGCCTTGCCTGACCTTACAATAGCTGACATTCGTTGTATATTGCTTACATCGACACTGTGCTATGAGACTACTGGCAATGTAACCATCTGGCTTTAACAAAAAAACTTACATTTTACACTAACGAACTTGCATACGTCTAGGCCGCCATCGTTCCTTTTCTTAAACATTTCTCGTTACATACGATCGGCAATAGTACGCGAGACTACCGGCAAACAGCGGGCGATAATTACACATTCAGAGGACACAAAGAATGAGTTATATATGAACACACAAAACACCAAGAACTACTCACTACCCGAATGATTGCCATTTCATAGTTGAATGTGGTCCTTCAAGATTGCATTCGGATCCCAGTATATAATGACATCTTTTTATGATTTGATTCATGCTGGCATATTATTTGACGATGGCTGGTGAATGCTGCAATCATATCACAACAGGACTGCACCAAACAGCAAACTCATGAACGTTATTTATTACTGCATTCGAGTTGAAACAGCTTGGGGGTTTGCTTTGCATTTGTAGTAGATAAACAGCCGAGTACCCTCTGAAAAAGAGACCGTCATCCAATTTTAATAAGCACGATAAATGCCAACCGCAGCAGTTGTGTTTTGCTTGCTATAATGAACACAAATGCAATTCGAATTATAGGCATCCTAAGTTATAATATGATTGCGACATTATTAGACGACCGATGCTTAGCATACTAATGTAAGCTTGCCCAAAATTAAGGGAAGGTTTAACTACATTGGCGTCAATTGGCAATGGCGATGACGCATCTATGACGCCAATGTCATAACACTATGCTGTTGTTGATAATAATAAGCATTTTTTTTAAATCAAAACACATATTATTAGCGACACTAACTTAAAGCAGGCAAAAATAAAGGGTTGACGCATATACAGTTTACGAGATAAAACCAACAGTACGTTTTGTGTGGTCATTCAGAATCATTCCAGTGTTTTAGGCTAGGGTCAGTATAACTGAGGATGAGGCGGAGAATGATCAGTAGCGTGACAGTCAGACGGACTAATTCACCGTGCGGCACACAATTTGATGACACCTTGTTAATTGCAATGGGACTGAGGTGTCTGGCTGAATGTGACAACAAATATTCTAAATCCCCGATTAGTAACATAGCATAGTGTACTACACATTTTTATCATTTCAATATCATTTGAAATTAAAAGTGAAATATTAATGGCTATACAGTTAATATATATATATATATATATATATATATATATATATATATATATATATATATATATATATATATATATATATATATATATATATATATATATATACATATATATATAATTAAATGGGTTTTGTATTTCAATAAATAGTCCTTAAAAACAGAACTTAACTTGTGATTTCTAAGCTATGGAAATGCAGCCTCTTTAATTTGCACGTGTTAAAAAAAGCCTCAAGCAAATTAATCTTGCATCATTTAAGCGTCAGTCATTGCAAAATGGCAGTTTTCTTACGTACATTGTCCTTTGTGCTAGTGATATCCCTTAGTACGGCTACATGTTGTCTGATCCTTAAATCAGTGAGCAAATGATGTATCTTAAGCTTACTGCCTTCTCAAAATCGACTTACTTAAACTTAGAGATCAATGAGATTCAGAACGCTACTTACATAACCAGACTTCAGTGATAGCGATAGCACCACGTGTTAAATATGCTTTTGTAAGTATATACTTTTCATTATCGTATCTGGGAGCTTGAGGGAGACGTGATTTTTTTATTCCTGGGCCTGAATATCAATATAAAATTTCATGAATATAATTTAAAAATGTCACAAGAGAGACGCTGATACATGGGAACTCGATTTGATACCTCATTGCTATATTTGTCATTCCCTCCGAGGTGATTTATTACATGATAGACCATTTATGGAAAGTCTGGTCGTGAAATCGCAATGCGTGTGGCGAGCGCTTATTAGCGCATCATGAAGGTTATTTAGAGAGTGAGTTCAGCTCCCGTTGCAGCTTGGAGATAGGGATGTTTACTGAAGTATGCTCCTAAAGAGCCTTGTCCGACGCTAGCTGTTTGTGCTGCGGTTTAACAGAAATCATTCGTATTCTTCTGCACCCGCGCTTAACGAGCGGCCTGCATAAGAGACCTCGACGGATCCGCTTTATAAACACAATTCTTGTTTGTCAAACTACTCAAATTTGACTTGTCACTTGTTCTGCTTTGTTGGCAACAACTTCTGGTCAGTCGCCCTTGACGGCTCTCCGAATGATGAATGCCATCATCCTATCATTCTTATAGACCCGTTAAAAAGCTCCCATATACACTAAAATCTAATGTAATTAATTTTGTTATATTAGAAATTAGAAAATCTAGTCAATTTTGTTTCTTGCAGTATACAATAAAATGCAAAATATTGCTGCTAAATGATATGGGAGGAAGAGAATATCAGCCATCAAAAGATATCTAAGCTATATAATTGTCACTCTGAACAAACCGATGCTAATTGTGTTTCTGGATGGATTTCCAATTTTACACAATGTATAACACATATATACATTACGTGGTTATCAAGAAATCTTGCGAACGAATCCTGAAGGAATCGGATTCGCTTCTGCCATTCTTGGCGTCAGGCGTATGCCGCCGTTATTACTCTTAGTGTTTCTTCCTAGAAAAGTTTTCTAGGGACATTCTGGAGCATCATCTATCTTGCGGCTATATAAACAAATGAAATTGTTGTTTAATCAGGTCTTTTTTACTTATTACAAATTTCGTTTGGATGGAATGCGCCGCTGATCATGGACTGAGGCCGGTACAGAACCCTATATCTTGGCCAGACTAGCCTCAATAATGCACCAACCACAGATAACCATGTGTATTATCTCAGTCATGCAGTCTGCCATAAACACTATCAATACAATTAGTATATGCATTCGATATAAACGCAAATATGGTAGTTATTTAGTATATTAATGCCCTAATGCAAAAGAACATACTGTGGTCGAGTGAAACTCTTGCTCTTTATTTGTTTGTCGGTCGTCAGAATGGCCGTTCGTTTAATTAGCTGTGCTGAATATTAACCCAACACTTATTATGTGACCGCATACCTATAACAGCTAAAATGGCAACAAACTGAAATAGCATTCGATTTCAATGCGGTTGTCTGTTCAGAGGAATATATGCACGTATATACAAATATGGTAATGAGAAAGATTTGGGAAGAGAGAACTTAAAGTATCCGTGGTCATATTGGCTGCCGGTGATGCGGTGATATTTTTTCCATCTCGTTAATATACGCAGGTAAGAGGTGCGTATCAAACTTACTGATGCTCATGTTGAATTCATTACCTTTGTTGATTAGGGATCAATATCGTTCAGCACCAATACCAAATACATTGCTGAATGTCTGGGATTAAATAAGAGATGTCACTTTGCAGCCTGGGAATCGGTGATGAAATATCCATGCTTCTTGCAAGCAGTTAAATGACCATAAACCAGATTACTAAAAATACTCGCTAAAATAATTATGCCCTTGATCCATATGGCTTTATTGTCTTAATACGCTAATACCACTATGTGCATCATCTTATTGACATACAGTTATACTCCCAATGCTCCAGGCATGTTCTTAACCATTTCGCCGTTTTCATTCAAATATTATGCTGTTGTGCATGAGAAACAGACACAGCTAAGAGTTCATTAACTCCTTAGAGATGTAGATATCAATGATAGCTTCAAACGGTAGATATAAGCCAAGAGACAACGATTTGGATTGAGACCGAACCTACAAATGCCTCTTAATTCTTATATTTACAATATTAAAATTGGTGATTCCGACATAACCCTCAAAGTGACTTATAGCATACAAGACTATGTCTCCACGGGTTGTCCGTGGGTCCGACGGACAAGAATGTAATTGGTATTGGTCACAGGAGAAGCGCCGGCTTCCAAGCTATCCATCTCTCAGTTAATGGGTTTTCTGTCTTGTTCTAGTGATCCGTTCCGCCTAGCCACATTGCGCTTTAAGTTGCAAAAGTTTATGTCCCTGGATAATAACAATAAAATATTCGCATCGCTGATGGGGTGATATGGTGCAATTGTTGCAAGTGGTATACAAATCCTGGCGACTACTAATGAGACAATTGTACTCAAAACGCAACGTTTGATCCAAACAACTATTACTGAAATAAACATTCCAAATCGAAAAGAAGGATTATTTGACTAATAGCAATTTAAAATATATAGTGGGAGTCTCTTGGTAGATACAGGGCTAGGAGTTCAGGTGATGGTGGATTGACAACCGATAAATTGCACTTTGAAACTTGCAACGAAAATGAACCGGCTGCGTGGATCTAGGTGAAATATATCCGTGCTCATTCTATTATGTGACTAAGACAAACTGGCGTCAAAGATCATTGCAGTAGAGAAGGCACATTCGACGTTATCAGCGCATACCCTGAAACGTGTCTTCCTCTCAACTCTGTGAATCGATCTAAATAAAAGCCCCACTCTATCACCCGTTCACTTTTACTTTGGCAATGGCAAATACAAACAAATACTACCTAGGTAGTCATAGCAAATGCTGGAAGCGTTATTCGAATATTTCGACAATTAACCCATTGCAACTTTATTTTACCTACAATTATAATCATTTTGCAAATACAAGCAGTCTTTTAAAAAATCGCAAACTAATAGAAACTGTTTTAATGCATGTTCAGCTTAACCTTACCATTGCACTGACGCAGCTTTAATGACGATATAAACGACAATAAGTCCATCGCCACATAAATCTTTGAGCTATATACATAAATCGGCGATTACTCGATACATTGGTTTTCTGCAAATATAGTGCCATTCATAACACAAAGGTGATAATCTATTCCATTTAAGGAAAGTGACATTAAAGTGGCAACCCAGCAATTATCATTTATGTGCTGGTGTTAAGAATCATATGAGAGAACTGATATCCTAGCATGGCATTAGATTCACCAGAAGTGCTAAAACTACTGCATTTAGGTCAATGGCAAAAGAAAAAACCAAAAAAAAATAAATCCGAAAGCATTGAATGCGTTAGTCTGCAGCGGATATAGCGTCTTATATAGCCTGACGGCGACGATTAGCCAGTAAGATTGACGGAATTGACATTTCAGTGAACCATCTCTTTTTACGGCAACTACTGCGCTTAATGATTCCATCGTATAAAACTTGGTTTTGTTTAATCTACGCATACAAAGTCTGGGGGTTATTGCATTAACTATGTCGGACAACACAGTTAAACATGATAAGTTATTGGAACGTTGGCATAATGGGAGTCGCAAATGTTATACGCTTATGTTATTATCAACGGTATGCAGGTAAACACACGTGCCGGTGGATGTATCAGTATATGAGAGTATAAAATGCCAAATCTCAGCTCGCTAACTGTTCAACAATCAGATCGTTATATATCTGCCAATAGGTTCAATACACCACCACGACCGCTCAACAGGAAATACTGCCTGCTTCTTATTCTTTGTGGCTGCTTTCGTTTTATCAGCCGTAAATGATACAAATTACACTTACTGATCAAGCCAGGAGCACCTAGGCTCCCGAGACCCATCACCCTACAGTGAATGAGGTAGGTGACATTTAATGATTTTCTCTTCATTTATTAGCGCATGAATAACATGCGTGGTGATATACGCTGGTACTCTTCATCAGTGTTGCTGGAGATATTGCAATACACAACCCGCGGCGTCACCATCGTGGAGCGTGAAACAGCGGCATAAAAAAGCAGAAATTTGAAATGGTAGCACGGTGGTATAGTGATGGTCATCCAAACAGGTTTTATGGTAATACTGTGATGTAGTAATCGTTATCAAGACAGATTGTTAGGTAGCCTGGAGGTTTAGTTATAGTCATACAGCCAGGTTTTATGTCAGCACTGTTATATAGGGATAGTTATCAATATAGGTTATGTTGTATATTTTACTGGTAACATTCATCACACCTGCGTTATCGTGACAGTGATTGCTTCTGTGTCAGCCAATATTAAAGCTCAGGTGAAAACTAACGGCGGTAACTCGGGCGAGGACAATGCAAATAACAGTTTGACACTTATAACGTTTCATTCAGTAGCGAGTAAATCGCCTTTATGGAACACACTGACCTTCTACCTGTCGTTACTTGAATGGAAGCAGCTATAATTAAGTGTCCAGTAGAACACATAACCTGCCCATACATCACCCCAGCGCCACATTACACACAGATTGTTATCACTGACCCGAACACTTGCAACAGACTCGCTCTGTCTCCTTAATTCTTAGAGTAAAACAGCAATTTGAATTCACGACCGCCTCACTCGTATTTCTCTGCATCTCTAGCACTGAATTCATGCTACAACTATTGGTGTAAAAGACCACAATGCCTCTACAGTTAATAACCTCAATCACCCAGCACGTATGCGGGTTTGGCTCTAAGCTCAACAAACGTAATTACTTGGGGTCTGCACGGCTTTTAACAGTCAGATGTTACGCCCACCACGTAACATATGGGCCTATAAAAATCATTGCCAGCATGGAAATGTTTTACCAAATAGAAATAGCATTTATACTATTTGCAGCCTTAGAAAGCATTGATAACATTGATAACCTGATAAGGTTATATCACGTCAGGTTATGGCATTTGTCTTACGTCGTAGTTGAACAAGCTGACGAATCATTTTGGAATAATCTAATCGTTTTTAGCAGCATGTAAACTTATTCCCAATTTGAAATAACATTTAAATTATTTGCGGCCGTAAAAAGCATATTGAATGCTGTGAAAAAGACTAAAAGCAGCAATTGAAATCGGTTGCGTTTTTGGTTTGAGCCTGGTTCAACATGCAAGTTCCTGCAGCTATTTATCTCGATTTGTGGTCCTTGTTATTCTGCTGTATTCTGATAAGAGGGATAACATGATAAGATTACACAGCTTCCCATCACTTCATGTTAGGACATTTGTCTAATAACGGAGTTGAGCAAGCTGATGAATCAATTAGGAATATTCTAATCATTCGAATAATTGCTTGTGGAATGTAATGTATTGCAGCGTTGGTTTTTCAATATATTTCAACACAAACTGAACGATTCAACGTTATCTATGCCATGGTTACGGTATCTAAGCACTATGCGACTGTGAGGATCGCAATCGCCATAACAACGACATACATGTACATTGCTTGTCGATGTGAGAACGTGGGTTGTTGTTGCATAATGACACAACGACAACCTTGAGCAAACCAGGAGGCATACACTTTATTTACTTCCAAGGATTCAAACAAGAGAGCCGCCATGGCTATCTTAATATCCTCGCTGTCCCACCACAATGCAAATCGGTCTCTAAAACAGCATGAGCGCATCAAAAACACGTCGTCCGTCAACACGAAGTGCTCGCTGTGGTAGATGTCACGTCTTTGGAAGCTTAACAGGACCCATACCAGAGACTTGTGGTCTCCTTGGAGTAATTGGAAACCAATTGATGTAATGAAGGAATCTAGCAAGACTAAGCATTTGATTTGTTACAATGTGGTATCCCTGGTATCAAGAATACTTTGGGAGATAAATACCTGTCGAGTGTAGGTATTATGCTACCTAAGCCACATATAATAATAAAATCATCGTTTTGCAGTGAATGTAGACCTTCATTAACACATAAATATATTCAATTGGATCAATTCCTTTGAAAAGATTTAAATCGACACATAAATTGCAAAACGGCAGTTTTCTGACGCTCATTGTCCCTTTGGCAAGTGGTGTCGCATTTAGTTTCGAATGTCTGGTAATGAAATGGCTAAACCATCGCCATGCACATATTAACACATGATGGACATTTTGCAAAATGTGGATTCATTTCCCCTTTCTGTCTGTAAACTATGGTGATTGATTAATGTCAACCTGGGAAATTGAAACCGAGATAACATGAAACTATTTTCATAGTCAATGAATCACTTTATTTCATCATGACACTATCTTCTATATACGGTAATCTAACTATCAATTGATCGAGTTTGGAGCCTGTACAATTATATGAAGTCAAGTAGATGTGTTGACCGATACATAAGGTCAGACGACGCAAAACCAAAGCGTCGTATTTGTAAACTAAGCTAATAAAACCTGTCAGAATATATACATTCGACGCTGGTATTTATTTGCACCCGCGCCCAGCGAGTCGCCCGCATGTAAGGAATCGACTGCGCCTTTATACACACGATACGAGACCCAGTCTGGTGGTTAAATCCTTACCTCATTGGTCAAATAATTTCGCTCGGCTTTGTAGGCAGTAAGTAGTATTAAAATATCTCATTAAGGATCTATGATTGACATACTCCAACCACAAACAGTCAATGTTTGCAATATAAATAAAAAAAACACGCATGTTGGTCATCTAGCCCTAAATATCTTGTTGGGCTGGCACAATGAATCATGTCCTCTCACTTGCAGGATTTCAGAATAGGCCATTAGCATGAAAAGCTGTTATTGCATAGTATGCTAGTACCAAGATAGGCGGCAATTGCACGATAAGCTAGTATCATGATAGGCGGCCGTTACACAATATGCCAGTAGCGTGATGGGCGGTTATTTCTCAATATGCCAGTAGCGTGATGGGCTGTTATTTCACAATATGCCAGCAGCCTGAAGAGTGGTTATTTAACAATATGCAAGTAGCATGAAGGGCGGCTATTTCACAATATGCCAGTAGCATGATGGGGGGCTATTACACAATATGGCAGTAGCATGAAAGGCGGCCATTTCATTATATGCCAGAAGCATGATGGGCGCTGTTTCACAATATGCCAGTAGCGTGAAAGGCGGCCATTTCATAATATGCCCGCGGCATGCTGGGCGGCTATCTCACAATATGCTGGTAGCATGAAGGGCGGCTATTACACAATATGCCAGTAGCATGATTGGGGGATATTTCACAATATGCAAATAGCATGTAGGGCGGCTACTTCACAATATGCCAGTAGCAAGATGGGCGGTTATTTCCTAATATGTCAGTAGCATGATGGGGGGTTATTTCACAATATGCCAGTAGCATGAAGGGCGGCTATTTCACAATATGCCAGTAGCATGATGGGCGGTTATCTCACAATATGCAGGTAGCATGAAGGGGGGCTATTTCACAATATGCCAGAAGCATGATGGGCGGCTATTTCATAATATGCCATAAGAATGTTTGGCGTTTATCTCACAATATGCAAGTAGCATGATATGCGGCTATTTCACAATATGCCAGTAGCATGATGGGGGGGCTATTTCACCATGTGCCAGTAGCATGATGGGCTGTTATTTCACAACATGCCAGCTGCAGAATGGGCTGTTATTTCACAGTGTACACTTAGCATATAATGATCTTATATTTAGCCATATGTCAGTTGAACGATGTGCATGATGTGCTGTTATATCACAATGCTTGTAGCATAACTGAGTTAATTACTCCAATTCAAGATACGCTATAATCATATTTCAAATAATCTGATGTGATGTTCTATATTTGAAAGCTAAGCAGTATAGCTTAATGGTGACTTTTTTTACGATCCCACCGATTGATACCTGCCTGTAATAAATGCAGTAATGCTTGTTAAAGTCGCTTCTCTCATTCCCACGGTGGTAACCCTTCTTATGGTATTAGGTTGCTCAGGAAACTGGCATTATTTAATGATCGGCCCGCCTTTTTAGTGAGTTTTCCACTGCTACCAGTAATATCGAAGTGGAAATATATTCAAACATCTGCGTCGGACACTAATGGGTAGTTCCTGACTTTATATTTCACAAAGGTTCCGTTATGAAGCTAGTTACGAGACTCTTCTAACATCGCAGTAAGTTTGGATGAGGAGTATTACATATTTTAGCCTGGCTGGTTCTTTATATATCGATGGCGAATTTATTCCTTGCGTTAAAATGAACGGTTATCTGAAATAATATATTAACATGGAATCATCGGTCGGCTACATTGGTCTACGGTTGATAGAAGGATTAGGTTGTAAAAGGTTGTTTTGTGCTCCACAAGACAAAAAAAAATCATTTTCATAACAATCACTGACTAGCTACCCGTAATGTCCAGAATATGTGATAAATATTCCATCACATTGCTTTTGAAATAAAATAATTTAGTGATGAAGGGTTAACGTCTGTTTTGAAATCGACGCAGCGACGCTTCTAGGCGCAGCTCAATGTCAATGAATATCACATGTACAAAGAGCTGCAATGACGAATTCATCACAGTCAAGTATATGTTAACGTAATTAAGGGTTTCACTGTACGCGAGAAATCAACCAGCCTCGATTGATGCGCGCAAATATTATAGTCAACGAATAGTGCAATTAAATGCATGACAATATATAATGAATGAAGTTACTGTTAATCTGTCTCCTCGCTTGTGAATCAGTCGTCCTATGTGAATTATTTTGTATTACGGTGACGGCTAACCTATACATCACCTGTAAATGTGGGTACTACGTTGGCTGATGTGGTTCTCATTTGATCAAGCCAATCAAGTTCGTTTCTCTTTACGGCAATGTGCTTACCCGAAAATGTTTTACAACCTCAACGTCCTTCCTCCCAGGAACCGACTTTTAACTTAGTGCAATGGTGCTTTTGATAAATATGGTCCAGAAACAACGTCGACCAAGTTTGAGCTAGAGACACACAATAAATGTTGTCTATGGGAATAAACGTCGAATGATACAGTCCTATCATCAAACATTAAACGACGTCAATGTTATGGCTAATAAAGAATTTAGAAATCGTCATTCATTATCATACTCTTTGTCATGTGCAATGTGTACGTACTTCCACCAGAGGATGGCAGTGTTGTGGCGATGTTAAATGATTTGAATGCAGCAACCTGTGCAACAACACCTCATATACAAATTTATTTTCACATGGAAGCCAGCGACTTTCATTACATGACGAGCCACCTCGCACCGGCGACATCTGGCTTTGTTCTGTATTTATCGGATAGGCACATATTTTTAGTTATACTGGATCGATATTGAAAGCACCACTATTATACTTTACGAGGAGTTTGATTATTGCTTCGTAGATTTTCTAATTGCATACTTGGAAACTGTGCATTAATATAATAAATGTACTTAAGCTTATTATCTAGATTTTAGCACTTCTTTCTATTCGCCGGTATTCATGTCAGGCTAGTCATGTCCGCTATCAAATAGGTCGTATGTAGTCACTTGAACACGGCGTAACTGCTAATTATATTCCACCATAGGGTGAATGATTAATCATGTGAATGCAGGGCTGAGCTAATCCATTTAAGAATAAGCACGGATGTAGAACTAAGCTGAAACGCGATTGATTTTATAATTAGCTTTATACATGGACTATCGTCGAATTATGGTCGGTATCATAGCCTTCAATGCGTTCATGAATAATGTTGTACCCATTTTAAATATGTTGTCTTGAGTAGGTGTTAATACGATTGATAATTGAAGCGTAAGCAAGTGTGCTTGGGCTGCTATTGAGAGCCTTCGTGTAAATTGTGTCGCCAAAAATAGATTTAACGTTGATTGGTCAATTAATAGAGCAGACCTTTCCACATAGCAGGATCAACACCGGATTTCATTATTGTGCTACAAAAAGATGAAAACTAATAGAAAAGTAAATTGTTCATGAGCAATACTGCACCATGTTAATACCTTATCAAATAATATGTGCACATGTAAAGTATATGATACGTGTGTGCCATAGACGACACAAAGAAGAAGAGTTAACTACAACGGCAATAATCTTAGAAATGTTCAGCATCTATTACGATTCATTATGATAACGAGTATTCGAAATTAACCCCATGATATAACTGTTAAACATTCATTGTGTCAAATTATGCTATTAACGCCTATTTGAGTCATGAATATTTCCGGATCGCATCTGCTGCAGTAATTTAACATTAAGTATAACCTGGAGGTGGAACGCCTCAATATGGTTCCTAAATGTCATAGTATGAGAAGCTACAGATCTGTCAGAATATTGCTTTTCTCCTTAGACTGACCACCCCTGTCCCAACCAGTTTATACTTGCTATTTTCTGACAGTTTCCAAATAAACGTAAAGTTTAACCTAGGGTCGTCTTCATAGACTAACGGTTGAAAATTTCGGGCCGTTTCGCACGTTTTGTACATTAATTAAGCATCAAAATCCACGATGCAATTCTAAAAGTTCAATCCAAGGCAACATCAATAGCTTTTGAGCCACCAACCATTGTGCAATTGTGATTGTGTTTTCAATTTTCTTCACGTTGACGCTTATATATACGTCTTCGCGTGCGGTGCAAATTCCTTGGATGTTCAATTGACCCATTGTTCAAATGTTGATGATTTAGCAGTCCATAAATATTAACATTTCATCCGCGTACGATGCACTGCACTGATATCGTTGATTCCTTAACCGTTCACTCATAACTGACGGATGGCATGTATTATCTGCATCAGGGATTTTTGTCGATAAGGGACCATCCATGGAAGTACATTATTAATGGAATGTCAATTTTAACGTTTTAAACGTTGATTTGTAGCCGGCATTAGGCCATCGTCATTCATCATGGATTTGTTCCCTTACTTATATTGATCAATATAGATGATAGCAAATAAAAATTAGCAACTGCGTAGATCTAGTTGAAAACATGCGAGCTCATCCGATTATATGCCTGAAGCAAAATTGCCGTCACAAATCATGGCAGAAATTTCAATAAAATGCGGATGAAGGATTAAGTGCAATCGCGGGGTAAAACACATAAGCGCTTTCCCTGAAACAACCCTTCGTTACAGCTGAGTGGGTAGAAATTTAATCAAAGCCCTACTTTATCACCCTAGCTTTTTTATTCGGTTAATTACAAATAAAAAACAACAGTATGTGTAGGTAGTAACAGCAAATGGTGGAGGCGTTGATCATATAATTTTTATACGCTTACAGTCTCACCACGTGCAGGCACTTCAGATGTAACACATCCAAATATCTATTGTTTTTAATGGTATGCTCGGTGACATAAATAAGGGATATTTTATAGTCAACCACGAAACAGATAAGCAACAAAAATGTATGCTCATTCTTTCCGATGATAGGATCTGTTTTATTGGCTTAAGTGTGCCTGCATCATGAAGATACATCTGTGAGGCTTCATCTATATGAAGTCATCTATTAAAGCTACTAACTATACCCCGTTTCTAAAATCACAATCGGCAAATTATATTCCCCGCCAATATGTAGAGTCAATGTGTTGCACTGTCCGAGCATTGCAATCATCTTTAATATCGCCTCCTTGTGGATGGCAAAATAAAATCCTACCGTTTCATTTTTTTGTTGACAGTAGTAGACGGCATAATATCGACTATTGAAGGGGGATGCGCAGCATGGTAATCAACATCATGTACTAAACACTTTATATAGAAGGGTTTCTACCGACTGAAATGATGTCTTTGGATCAGTTAATGATGGAATGAAATATCCACGCAATTTTATCTCATGAGTGAATTAGTGAGAGACGTTTTAGTTAATAAATCTTAAACGACCTGAAAAACCAATGTCAAAATCTCTTATTTGTCTGGGTTGTATCCCTTCCCTATTGATTCATCCTATCATAAAAACACTGGGCGTGAACTAAGTCACCGTATTAAGGCTATATACTCCTTACCAGCGTTTCCAGCGGCTGAAGTTATTGGCTGATGCAATATGAACTAGTATGAAATCAAACGAAGCAAATGTACGAATTAAAGCAAAGTTAACGACTGATATCATTTCAAACGTGATGTTTATAATCGTTCCACTGTTGTGTCGCTCTAAAGCGCGAGTCTATAGATAACCAACTACATACATTTTAACCCCGTCCACTATGACCTAAGTCAATGAGTCACACACTGTGCTTGGTCCCTAATGCATAGTTAGGCACCACAAGTTATCACAAACGATGTTTAGTCAATAACCAGATTCATATGATGCATGAAATCATTAGTAGCATCAGTTTTCGACGAAAACCGGCGGCTACTAAAATGTCAATTCAATTTTATTACATTAATAATCACCATTATGTTATATCTCTTGCTAATTTTTGGGCCTTTCGTGATGTAATGCTTCTTCGTTGTTGTTGTGTTACTTGCTGGTTGTTGTTGCTGGAGTGGGAACTAGCTAGAGAGACCAAGAAGTAGTCCTTGATGCTTGTATTCAGCTTTTAACAAAGAAGCTTTTCAGACATTTAGGGCGGAGTCTTTTCCAAAATTCTTGACTAGATAATATCCCCGTAGGATTACGACCAAACGGCTTGAACAGCCCACAACTCCATTAGCCGGACCGAACAGGTCCACATGGGTTGTGAACCTGTGATAATCGTCGATCAATGGGACTAGGTTATGCCAAGAATAGATAACAGGGTCACATCCCTTCCGCAAGGACGGATGTTTACCTAGGCTTAACATATCGTGCTGTTGATTAAGGGTTGGAGGATGGCTGCCAAAAACGGTTGAACTAGAACAATATCATAACATATGTATTGCACTATATCAGCCATAAAACAAGTGTATATTTTTACGTGTTGGGAAGACAATTGACCTGAATACAGTCGTTCAATGACTATGTCTTTCCATCAATGCCATTCAACGACGTCAGTTTACTAATGACAGTATAAGCCCTACGACTTCAAAGAATGCGAGCCGATTTATGATGCATGTATTCGTCGAAGAGAATCGAAGAGGAAATCATGCATTCATTTCTAATTTCTCATCATAATATACGAAGAACGCCTCCACGACTTTCCGCGCTACACACACACATACTGTTAGCTTATATGTGTAATTAACCTAGCTGTATATTCTGTATATAGGTAGAATACTGTACCCTAATGCAATATCAACTACCGCATGTAAGCACATATCATGACAAATACAGTGAAAATATGCGCAAGGCAATGATGTAATACCGCCGACCCATAATAATATGACATCTCACTGCGTACCAATATCCATAATTATGCTACAACAAGTCGAGGTCTGCATATGCCTTAGTAGATACCGGTAAACGAAACCACCTGGCAGTGTGTAATATGTGTATTGGTCATTGAGCGGGTCGTGTGTCGTCATGCAATGTGTATTGGTGGTTGTTTTGTTTATATTCACTGCAACAATATTACATTTAGTCTCAATCTGTGAATTTACTCTCGGTCGATTAATCCTAGACTTTGCATTGATTCTTCAAACGAGTAAAGCAGGTACTGCACCGGAACAATTGACGTCATTTTATTGTATGATACAGTGCTTACCGCTCATAAGAGGTTGAATTCAAACCTGTATACACCTTCTTGCGAGATGATAAAACAAATAGCATTGGTTAGACTTATGTTGTACTGTCCGAAACGGGGGCGATAATGTTTTTTTACTCATTTCATGTGACAATAACAATTCTAGTATATTTAGTTGCCGAGTATGACTGATCCTATCAATAACTTATGTTACGTATAAAACCTTGTTAACCAACATATATTGACCGGTAATTATCTTCTAAGACACAAGTTCCATGACGAACAAGCGTCATACTGATCACTTTGAGTGCACTTTGCCATCATGTCGTTATGCATAGATACAAAATCTACAAGGGACACGTAATGTAGCTTCTACATATAGTCGATGCCTAATTAATTTCCTATATACGGCAGACACATACACAACGCCATAATGTAGCTTCACCATAGAGACGATGCCTTATTAGTTTCCTATATACGGCAGACACATACACAACCCCATAATGTAGCTTTTACATAGAGTCGAGGCCTAATTAGTTTCCTATATACGGCAGACACATACACAACACCATAATGTAGCTTCTACATAGAGTCGAAGCCATATTAGTTTTCCTATATACGGCAGACACATACACAACGCCATAATGTAGCTTCTACATATAGTCGATGCCTAATTAGTTTCCTATATACGACAGACACATACACAACGCCATAATGTAGCTTCTACATATAGTCGATGCATACATTGTTTCCTATATACGGCAGACACATACACAACCCCATAATGTAGCTTTTACATAGAGTCGAGGCCTAATTAGTTTCCTATATACGGCAGACACATACACAACGCCATAATGTAGCTTGTACATAGAGTCGAGGCCTAATTAGTTTCCTATATACGGCAGACACATACACAACACCATAATGTAGCTTCTACATAGAGTCGAAGCCATATTAGTTTTCCTATATACGGCAGACACATACACAACGCCATAATGTAGCTTCTACATGGACCTTCAAATTGTTCGGGTGGTTTATTGATTGCTAGTTACTGAAAGCATTGTGTAGAAAAAAAATGGAAAATACTCAATGTATATTTGCTGAATCTGACCAATCACAGGACAGCAATCTACACCAGGGTCCTTACAGTGCAAACACGGCGATGTTTCGTAATATATAACATGCACTTGTTGCATATAAAGTTTCCTTTAATTAAAAATCGGCAATTAATCATAATCGATTCTACTTCCATCCCTTTAATTTACGTTTGAGCAAATTGACGTCTGAATTTTGCATCAGTATATTGTATATAACGATGCTGATCTCTGACGGGAATTAACAGAGAATTTCTGTATATTTGTTCTCGGAAATATCTCACCATTTGTCAAATCCTAATCATCACTAACGGCTTATATTTTCTATTTTCATCAGGTAAAATACTGCAACTGTACTACAATTAACTGACGCCTCACTATGTTCCGAACCTGTACAGGCGTATGTTCAGCTCATTAATTGTTCGTCCGAATATTGCCAGTAACAAGAATATATAGTACCATAAGCATGGGCGGGAGCATAACATTATGTAATGATAATGTATGAAATATGTTTTCGAATTAGTCTTTTATCAACGTGCAGCCATATTTGGAAACAATGAAAATATCGCACTCTAATAAGACCCAACCTCTCTGATCCACTCCTGCATCTCATGATAAAATAGAATGCAAACTGTCATGGCATGTCAATGTACATCCGTCACTTTGTCGTTACTCGCAAGCAAAATCAATGTATAAATGCAGTAGTCATACAGATTAATTATCAGTACTTGTGCCTGTACTTAGAGGATCTAATTTGCCAAGCTGTTGTGCTAAATGTGCAGATCCTTTACAAAATCTGTGGTTAGTATTCCAAATAACAGACAAGCTTATTATCATCCGGCTGCTTTACAAAACCTGCTAACCCGAAATGGGCACGTTCGTTACCCCATTGCTTGTATGAACATGATTAAAATTAAACATTACCAAGACAAATTCACATTTTTAATAGTTTTTACTTTTCATCAATCTTTATTCGCGACGAATGGTGCGTATCATGGTTGGATAGATAACGGAATTAGTCTGCTATTAAACCTAATAATAATTTTATTTTCATTTTGCACCATTGCTGCTCTGAATGCATGCTAAACAGACATAAACCAGATGCTTTCAGCAACCTACTTTTCGACTCGGAATATATATTTATGTTTTATCTTGTGTTGGCAACTGAACGAGCCCGGAATATGCAAAATGACGTGTATGGGCATCAAGCTGACGCACCGATTGACGAGCGGTAATTCTATTAGTGTTTAAACAAAGATTTGTTTTGTCCCGGGGTACTTGAGCGCTATGTAGCTATCTATTGTAGCTAATGGATATGAAGCATATACCCCCTGATGAACATGACCACGTGTATAAAGCTCAGACTGCTTACCACCAAAAAGTCGATTCGTGCCTTGTGATTGATGAAGCTTGAAGCAACCTCGTGTCCATTTCCCAACACCGCGCAGTATTATTATCTCAATTTGCATAAAATAGCGACTTTCCTGGGAAAATACAACCTATCGATGATAAATATGAACTTCCCAGACGACAATTCCTTATTGTTGCTCTTACATGAAATTGTAATAGACCAAATACATTCAATATAAATAGACAAATTACTTCGATCAATTTTTTTAAAAAACATTGTGTTGTTGTCGTCTCTTGTGAGACAATCTGCTTTTCTTAATGACCCACACATATCGAGTGTAATACAAAGATGTGCATTTGTAATCGTTCTCCAGCTTATCATATCAATGAATCATGTGCCATTCCAACAGTATTTTATCTGCCATTATATCATTTATTGAAACTGAAATAAGTGTGAACAATATTGATTTAGACAATATATTTGAGTTATCAGCCAAATTTTCCAAAGGCTTTGCGTGGCCTCGGTTTAAAATGTCTAAGGGTCCAATCACAAAGTATAGGGTCAACTACCGGCCTTAAAACCAATAGTGTGAACATTCCATTATTCGTTAATTTTGGCCACTCTTTTTGTTGTGGTTTCGGTTGGCTTCGTCTTGGTGATTCAAATTAGTGATTTTTTTTGAATGAAAAATCAATGAATGATAACGATAGTCCGAAGGGTTCCGTTGTCATTTACACATCTTTCCTAAAACGCATCGAACATAAAATAACAGGGCTTATTCTACGAATGTAATATATACCTTATTTTAATCAACCAACCATTCGTTTACATAACATGGTAACCTCACTATCACACATGACTTGTTAAGCTTGTAAGCTAGTACCAGCATTTGAATTAGCCGTGTCGATTGAGCAGCGGCAAGAACTTGATCTCTGAACAAGCATACAGTTGAGGCAGTATCCTGTAAGAGATAGGTTGCCGGCGGTTGATATAGATAATTGCGAGAATGTCTTACGCAAAATGAATTGTAGTATGTATAATTATGAGCAGATTATGCTGCATTTAGGGCTCATGGTTCATAAATCATATTTCTGTTGCCCCGTTTATAATCTTAGTTATCGCACCTTGCGTGCAATAGCCGCGCAACATTATTCTGTTTGACCTGCATAATAAAATAACTTGCGCATGCACAAAAATGCATGTACAAATAGATAGGCATTGAATGACTAGGATGCTAAAGTCAATCACATTTGTATCTTCTTGCAGGCTTTGCTAGCAATGTAAATAAGTGTTTAGGGAAATACCCTCTAAAGTACGTTAGCCCCAGGTGAGATGAACGTAACACATGTTGTGTGCTGAACATAGATTACAATCGAGTTCCACATCATCAAACGCACTGTTCAACAGCAAACCACGAATTCTGCCTTGACGACACATATTCTCAATGCATAACTTACGGCCATAGCCGTGTCTTTTGTGTTTTGATGTACTCACACATATCACGACAAGATGTTGCGTCGAATCATCTGTGCCCTTCAAACTAGAAATTACTATCATGAAATCACCCCTTGGTGAATCTTCGCGAACAGAGAACGTTATGTAAAGATAACGTATTTGATGATGTGATGAATTTCCATTGACATTTAACAGCTCTGCCATTAACATTATTCCACACAGTTGTTAGAGTGCGGCTGCGGTCGTTACTTCTTAACCATAGCTTCCGGCAATAATGTATCGTACACGATGACGGGCAGTGGCAAAGGGTCACAGAGGATAGGGAAGGTAGTTACCATTGTATATTGTGACTGGTATTTGCACATTTCGAATTACAGGTGTATCTTATCCGCTGGTCCATTGCAAGATTGAATTAACATAGCTTGCGCCATTCCTTCCCTAATGACCGACAATTAAACTAAAGCTCGTCTTGATCTTCAAGAATCCTACCGTTGTGATGAGGATTCAATTATAATTAAGACGTTTTCTAATTAATTACATTATCTGGCGTTCATTCTATAACATTCAGTCGAAATGGAACTTTTTAGCAGTATTAACATCGTGTGCATGCGTTTGGCTTTAAATCAAACTAATGTTGCATGATGACCGGATATGTTGAAACAGCTTCATTTGATGTTAGCTCTATTATAGGTACAATGTACGAACGACTAAAATGCGTGACGAATTACATCATCAAATGAACACACTCATGATGGAATCAATTAAGGCACAACGGTCATTTTGTTTATGTGATGATGTTCAGCTCCAAAAAGATCGGGAAAGGTATATGGTTTTTGCAATCACTGAATGGCCAAAGATAGGGAACTATCCTAACTTGCTATGAAATTGCATTATTTACACAGCACATAAGAGTTTATATCGACAATCACCCTTCTTGCGTGAGCGCCTTATTTTGGTATATTCATTTTCATTCATGGTAGATGACCTTTGCACAAAAGACTGTTCGGTAGTATCCGGCTCAGAACGCACCCATTCGTTATCATTCAACACCCCCCACAGTACCAGGTGCGTCTAGTGCATGTGCAGAGCAGACACCTGATGACCACGTAGGCGGAACTGGCGATAAGCCTAAGCATTCATTCTTCAACCCGCCTCTGGAGGTTTTTCATAGTGTTACCGAACACAGAGTTATTCATAAGCTTATACAGGTCCTTCTCGATAGTGGCCACCTTACACAGATCTGTATTCATCCGAATGCAAGGTTCTGGTCAATGACAAGTGCACGATGAATCTTTGTAAGTCTCCTCCCCGAAGACAGATACAGCTTGAGGTTCCTGTAGTGCACCACAAACTTCTCCTTATTCCGCAGGTTTGGCACCAGATTTTCAACCTCACTCAAGGTGCCACCCAACTCGCCCAGGAGGTTCTTCTGATAGTCCAAACACCAGTCGTTCTCTACAAGACGCTGCTCCGCAGCCAGCCGGTATTCGTTGTGGTCGTCATGATGTGCAGTGGGATAATCCAAATCAACCTCAAAGATACATCTAGTGTCGGCATCGTTTTGGTGGTCCTGTATCTGTAGATCCTCCGGCCGAGCCACCCACTCAATGTCTGCAGTTGGCAAAGGTTAACTCATAGCCCACCCATACAAATTGTTAGCATCAATGTATTGGATGTTGCTTCATCTGGTCTGGCTCATATTTATCAAAAGCATCTGAGTTATTAGCAGACATCAGCTTATCAAGCGTGGACTGAAGGAACTGTGCGCTGTCAATGAAGCGCTACTGTCCAAGCAACAGGGAAATATATTTCCCTATGTTGTTGAGGATACAGTTGATGTTCCCCTCCACTTTGCTCATCCCCTGTATCGAGAGATACTTAGCCCCGCAGGTTATGGAACACCACAGGGATAGATGTCGTCTTAGGACTCAGCTGAAGTTTCAGGTTACACAGAGTCACGGCGGCCCAGTTTGTTCTTGCACACATGACAGTGGGTTGCAGCCTTATTTGCCTTTCTATCCTCTTGCGTCATCCGCATAGGGACAGGCTTGGACAGAACGGCTTCGATATTTCTCCACAGCATCGCTTCCTCAGTAAACCATCAAGTGTTCGGTATTACCATCAAAACGAACACTCACATAGCCGTAGCCCCAACCTTGGTGCTGCTGCGTTCTTGGCGTGTTGCTCTAACAAGGATCAAGTCCACGAGCTGGATGCTTCACTGGGAGCGCCTCAAAATCGGCATATATGACGTAGGATGCAGCAAGCTGTTTCTGCCAATTCTGGAAGGATAGTATATTCTTCCCTTTCTCAGGCATGACCACTCGCACAGCAGTTTACACTATTCCCATGTACCTAGGCTTGTGCGCCAGGAGCAGACCCTGTGTGGTTATTCAATGCAGATATAGCTCACAGAAGAACTTGCGGTGCTTGTGCTTTCTCTGGTCATACAACAAGCGTTTCCGGTCTTCGATTTGCGTGCGTTGAAACCTGCCGTCCTTCTCAATCAGCATGAGGTTTTAATGGGTACCTGAGTGCTTACTGATGCAGTGTACAATAGTGGTCACCCCATCCCAGCCAAAAACGTTCAAGGCTAGGTTAGCATGCTTTCTTATCTTCTCAACATGCGACAGGGGTGTAGGATATTCTACACCTGCACCCTCCAGAAGATCCAAAAGCCACTAAATGTTATATTGTGATGGTCGCTGTGGGTCCTTGTCAACGTGTGCAGAGCAACTACAATAGCCCACAGAATGCAGAAGTTGTCCCAGTTAACGTTTACCTGGCCTGCTTAGTCGCCACCGCAGCCGAAAGTCACAGGTAGGAGCCACCCTTCAACGGTTGATAGTAGGCAATATCAATCCACAGAGTTGTGACTGCCTCAAACTCCCAGCCAGAACCTTGATTAGTCCACTTCTCCAGCCGCTCTTTGATATTAACAGCACTCTTGTCCTGCGCAACGTCCAGGCCTTCTGAGGAGAGAACCACCTGCTGCTTATTGCACAGCACAGGCTTAACATACTCAGCGCTGTCATCATCGGCGTGCTTGGAGAGTCTTACATTAAGGGCAAACTGACACTTAATCCACATAGCTCTTTCAGCGCACCAGTCAAAACTTTATGCATCTTCCGACGCACGCCCTTAAAGAACGCCGTAAGGCTGGCGCCAAGGTGGTGAAACGCAGAAACGTTCAACACCAATCCACGCAAATAATTCTTAACAGCCCACTTAGTCTTCTTGAAGGCAAGACGGGCTGTGGAGTCTAGGGACTGGGTTGCGGGGACTGGTCTGTGTGGAGCAGGGACTGGTATGCGCGGGACAGGGACTGGGGACAGGTGTGCGTGCCACCCCAGCCCGTAATCTAGCAAATATGTGCAACCATTGAGCGTGGTCAATGCAGCTTCAAACCGTGAATTATAACATAATTGTTTTGGGCTTTACATGCTCGCTGATTATGAGTCACAGGATTTCTAATTTTATACAGTGGGAATCCAAATTTATTGTCATCATCTCTAGTCTGCTGTGAAGCAATTATTTTCTGTTGCCGAAGACGACTTTATCGAATCCACAATCTATACACAATCCTACCTTATTTTTTTAAAGGCTTCTGACAACCTATGCAAAGACGACAAAGGACACCATGTTTTATCTTATATCTGTGTAATCCACAAAACACTTGCTCTTGTGTACAGGGCCTGTTATCGTAGTCTCTCTTTTCGTGTAATATCCACGGGCACTTATACTACCATTGTTATATCTATAGATCTATAATGTCTAATTGGTAATACCATCTGGTTGCAACTGGGTATTCGGCAGCACCACAGGCGGCTCCTCCTTTACAAAGCCACGGGGCGGTCCATTGAACAAATAGTAAAGTACATGCTCGCCAGATTTAGTGACAGAGCGTCCAATCCTGTAAAGATTGAGTGACCACACAGGGACAGTGGCCCGCCGCCGGTGGTCATTGCTAATAGCTGGCGTACCTTTGCGCGTTTCTCCTTTGTTGGAATTACATCATTTTCACGTAAGGCGTCTTTAATCGAGTCAGGGTCCTTGGTGCGTCCATTGGGAACCTGCGCTCGTACCGTCACTCTCTTTACTACTGGTCGGCTAATGTTAAACATTGATACTTGGTCATCACAGAGAAGAAAAAAACCTCTTTACGGAGAGCGACACACTACTCCCTCAGTGAGGAGATGGTTTATAGGGAAATCAATATCCACAGTAATGGACATGAGAGCAAAGTACTGGCACCAAGCATATGACCATCCTAAAGGCACGATCTTGGCTCCTATCGAAAGAACCTAGGCGAGCAGGGATGTGGTAATAATAGTATGTATGTCATTCGATAGGGTGTAATGTGTCTTTTATTCTCTAGAACCTGGCCCATGCGCTGCAAATATATACATACCTGGTTAAAGTCAGACGTTCTGGTAACAAGTTTCGGATTAAGCTGTTGCTTTAT
This sequence comes from Urechis unicinctus, assembly GCA_034190875.2. Taxonomy (NCBI): domain Eukaryota; kingdom Metazoa; phylum Annelida; class Polychaeta; order Xenopneusta; family Urechidae; genus Urechis; species Urechis unicinctus. The sequence goes on from CM067344.1 coordinate 2,564,638, forward strand.
AGCTGTTGACAAGTGTTGATATAACAGAAAGCTTTAACGTTATCAATCGCATCGTCATTACTACTCACACTGAGTTTTATTTTTGGTTTTAGAATATTTTTAGATACTTTGAAAAATTACTCGTATCAATGCACCGACAATGATCCTGACGTATTCAAATGCTTTACAATTAACCAGCAAATAACGTCGACAGAACGGTCCAGCATCATGCTAAAACTATACAATATCCTCAACATAGATGATATTGAGGTCGATGACAAAAAGGACGAGTTACTTTAGTCTGATGTATCCAAAGAAGGCTGTTACAAGTTCATACAATTTTTGACGAATTACATCAGTTGCCAACTTTAGTGGCTTCTAACCGATCAGGTGCATTGATTGAAAAGACGGTCTGGATAACTCCCACACTCACAGATCACAGTTGTATCAAAAATTCACACGTTTCAGTCATCAAATTGTGCTTAGTTCATTATATAATATTTAGATCTCATCGCCTGACATTTACTTTCTGTGTGTTCCACGTTGCGACGTCTGGCTGATACAATCAGGGTCATATGTTTGTTCGTACTCAATCTGCTAAAGCGTAGCTCGCTGTATTACCACTAAGTACACAACGATAATTTAGGGAATTTTCATTATTGAATGAAACAATGTACAATTAGCAGACGAGGCAATTAGTATGGGCAAAACAATTTCAACTTAAATGACAGAATAAAGCTATGGGCAAGATAAACATAACATGAATATAAATTGGAATACAATATAAGCTCAGACAGTCAACAAACTAATCATATCTGTGATCAGAGCAAGGAAGCAAACGTAATTGCCGATACTTGACATTATACACAAACACAACAGTTATCCTCCAAGTGAGAGTGATTTAATTGTATACCTACTATAGCTGTAAAACTATGAAACTCACATGATATCATTATTATTTATATAATGTCCACTCGAGTTATTGAACAGTTTAACCGCTGGCACTCCCATCGTGTTTTGGCAAATAACGGCAAACATGTCGCTGATTTGTTGCGATTAAGCATTCCCGAAACATCAGGTAATGAAAGAAGCTTATTTTAGGAAGCATGTCTAGCACCATATCGGCTTGCTCTGTGTTCAATCCGTCTTTTATCTGCAACCAGAATTCATTACTTATAGTAGTCATTCCGATATTTGAACGCCGAATTATGAACATTATTGATGCAATAAATAGAAGTTAGATTTTAAAGCTGCAGTTTGAATTTATGGTCACTACATAGTGCTATAGATACTTCTGCTCAATAAAATTATTTGAGAACATTTAAATAGTTCAATAGAAAAAGGCTCACACAAATTCTATACCTATGTATCATAGAATGTAATGAATGATTTTACCTTGATTTTTTCAATCTGTTCGGTTGTAAATACTCCTTTGCTTTTCAGGTGATTCAAGAGTTCTGCCCCCAAGGTGAAGCATTTCATCAACTCCACGCGATTGTGAGTCACAATTTGGCATATTATTTCTGCAGAGCCATAATCAACTTGTATACATCAAGTCAACATATACCGTTTAAATAGAAAAATATCATGACGAATTGCACATTATTAATTTCTATTTAGCAAAAACGTTATGATATTGAGAAGTACGCTATTTATCGATGGAGGCATGTGATTATGTGAGGGGAAAAAGAAGCTATTACAGATAGGAGCTGTTTTCTTCCACAAAGGTCAAATAACAAGTAACTATACCTGGGATTGGTCTGTTGAGATGTGCACAGAATCGGCTGTTTTCTTCATCTGTATAATAAAACCGATACTTCCTAGGCAAAGACATGTCCGTTGTCGATTCACATCCTGCCTAACCATGACACTCATTGGATAAATTGAGGCAATTTACAAGACCAGTAATTTGCGTTCATAATGATAGAAACATTGTGTTAACGACAAACTTTGAACGGAGCTTTCGCTTTTAATACATTATAAATATTCAAGTATAGAATATAAAGAAAATAATTAACAACTGAACGAACAATAATTTCATCGACACATTCGCAAAGAGCCCTGGGTTTAATGGAATGACCTAGGCAATGGATGAACTATAAACTTACTGCAGTAGGCTCCTCAGAGTCATAATGGCTTGAACCACACGCTGTATGTTTTGAGCAGCTATCTAGCGTAGGTTTCTACGAATACAATAACACCGCCAGCAACATTTGGTAGAAGATTGGGCATCTAATCTTGTATATTTTGCCATAAGCAACGATTTCTAAATTTGTTTGTGCAAATTTATTGTAACAGCATTTCAGAATCTTTTAATATATAAGTACGATAGCGATTAATTGCGGGTCGCTAAAAGGATGTCCCACTTACCTCCATATCTTGATCCAATTTGATACTACTTGACTCAGACGTTTTCTTCGATCGAGAGCCCTACAGAGCACAACCAAGAAGGCATTGTTTCCTAGATTACAGCACTACCAATCACAATCAAGTGTTCAGCCATTGTCGCAAATTAATTTTATCACAAATCCGAATTTTGACATTTTATGACGCAATAATCCAAGACTCACCAACAAGTCGCATTCCAAAATGACTGTACAAGAGGATGGTTCCATTTTTTGTTGCGCTACTACGGTACACACGAACTGTGACGAATTATAGCCCATTTCAAATTTAAATTGAAGCTCTAGAAAATCTTTGGTCCGCCATACCAAGTCATGGTTTATTTGCTGGAATACAAAAAAGAATCACTCCTGTGTTGCGACAACCCTGATTACGTCATGGATTAAAAGTGTCAGCTTTAAAGCGTTAGGCGTTAATTGGGCTCGAATGCTGTATTGCAGCATTTTTTTATAAGATATATTAAAATCTTAAGGATGTAAACCTGTTTTTGAAGAGATAACAATTTCCACGCTGCGCTGCTCTTTTCAATGTAAACATTAATAGGTGAATCTTCCGACGTTATTACCAATGGCGGACAAAATATATCAGTGCCTTTGCAATCTGCGTTGACACCCTGAAAACATAAATATCAAGAAAACCTCTCGTCGATGACTTATCATGTCAGTGATACCTACATTAGCTGAGTTAATCATGTTGACTGATCGATCGGCTTCCAGTACCTTGTCGTTCTTGTCATCAGCTGGGTAGAAGCGGCATTTGACAGTCAGTATTTCACCTTTTAAGAAAGGAATCATTAGGACTTGCAATGTTTTCCTACGACGTCTTCGAAACCACGTAAGGAATGAGAAGTGAAATAGAACAACCATTGAAACATTGTGTTCAGGAACTACAAGACCGGATGTTTCTCTTTCTTGGAACTCTGTAATATCCACCCATTCTTTCGGGGCGTCGTCGTCAGTGTCACTGTGAAGAACAATGAACTCGAATTCTTCTGCATTCAAAAGGTCTTCAAAAGGAAGTCTGATAAGCGCCAAGATTGGGCGAGCAAATGCTGTTCCATGAGGAAGCAGAGAAATCGTCGGTCCAAATTGGCCTTCTTGGTCTTGAGTCTCAGAATTTTGATTACACGTTTGACGAATGGTTGCTTTCATCACAGAGCTCGAACTGGACGGTAAGGCTCCCTTGGGAATATAGAGCTCCATCATGGACGACATTTTGCCATTCGTTAGGTACATTTCTTCATCTTTAATTTCAAAGTTCCATGTTTCTGAAAGCACTTTAACTAATAATGATGATAAGTGGCGAACAAGATATTTATTATGCATTATAAATTGTTTGAAAGGTAAGTCAATAAGTTAATTATATTAATGACATAAGAGTAAATTCGAAGAAGACAAATGCGCGATTGAGAATTTGGGCGCTTTCATGATAGTTATTGAATTATCATGCTTAATATCACTGATGCTTTCGTACCTTCATTTCTCCGCTCGGAATCGAGCAGATGTTCCATGTTAAGTGACTTACACAGAATGTCAACAATTTCTTTGTTGCCTTGCTCAACGGCATAATGATATGCTTGCTTTCCATGCTCGTCCATGCTGTGTATATCACAACCTGCTTCTATAAGAACTTTAACAGTCTCCCAATGGTTGTTCTTGGCGGCCAATATCAACGGTGTCGCTCCCATGTCACATGTCGCATTCTTGTTTGCATGTGATTTTAAAAGAAGTTTTATCATTTCTGTGTTTCCTTCCGATGCAGCCAAATGAATTGTTTCCTTACCATCATTGTCTTTGCTGTCAATATCAACCCCTGCTTCTATAAGAACTTTAACAGTCTCCCAATGGTGGTTCTTTGCGGCTAATATCAACGGTGTCGCTCTCAATTGATCTGCCGCATTCTTGTTTGCATGTGATTTCAAAAGAAGTTTTATCATTTCGGTGTTTCCATCCGATGCAGCCAAATGGATTGCTTCCTTACCATAATAGTCCTTGCTGTTAATATCAAGCCCTGCTTCTATAAGAACTTTAACAGTCTCCCAATGGTGGTTCTTTGCGGCTAATATCAACGATGTCGCTCTCCATTGATCTGTCGCATTCTTGTTTGCATGTGATTTCAAAAGAAGTTTTATCATTTCGGTGTTTCCATCCGATGAAGCCAAAAGGATTGTTTCGTTACCATAATAGTCCTTGCAATTAATATCAGCCCCTGCTTCTATAAGAACTTTAACAGTCTCCCAATGGTGGTTCTTGGCGGCTAATATCAACGGTGTCGCTCTCCAGTGATCTGCCGCATTCTTGTTTGCATGTGATTCCACTAACAATTTCACCATTTCCACGTTACCGTTCATAGAAGCCAGATGTATCGCTTCATTGCCATCTTCGTCCTTGCTGTGTATATCACAGCCAGCTTCTATCAGAACTGTAACAGTCTCTAAATGGTTGTTACGAACAGCATATATCACTGGTGTCCTTCCTTTTTTACCTGTCGCATTCTTGTTTGCATGTGAATTCAACAAATGTTTCACCATTTCCACGTTTCCGTTCCATGCAGCCCAATGGATCGCTTCATTACCATCTTCGTCCTTGCTGTGTATATCACTTCCAGCTTCTGTCAGAACTATTACAGTCTCTAAATGATTGTTAAGAACAGCATATATCACTGGTGTTCTTCCTTTTTTACCTGACGCGTTCTTGTTTGCATGTGAATTCAACAAATGTTTCACCATTTCCACGTTTCCGTTCTTAGCAGCCCAATGGATCGCTTCTCTACCATCTTTGTCTATGCTGTGTATGTCACAGCCAGCTTCTGTCAGAACTGTTGCAGTTTCTAAATGGTTGTTAAGGACAGCATATATCACTGGTGTCCTTCCTTTTTTGCCTGACGCGTTCTTGTTTGCATGTGAATTCAACAAATGTTTCACCATTTCCACGTTTCCGTTCCTAGCAGCCCTATGGATCGCTTCATTACCATTTTTCACTTTTCTGTGTATATCACACCCAGCTTCTATCAGAACTGTTACAGTCTCTAAATAGTTGTTAAGAACAGCATATATCACTGGTGTCCTTCCTTTTTTACCTGACGCGTTCTTGTTTGCATTTGAATTCAACAAATATTTTACCATGTCCACGTTTCCGTTCTTAGCAGCCCAGTGGATCGCTTCATTACCATCTTCGTCCTTGCTGTGTATATCACACCCTGCTTCTATCAGAAACTTGACAGTTTCGCAATGGTTGTTCTGTGCAGCTAAAATCACTGGTGTCCTTCCTTTTTTACCTGACGCGTTCTTGTTTGCATGTGAATTCAACAAATATTTCACCATTTCCACGCTTCCATTCATAGCAGCCCAATGGATCGCTTCATTACCATCTTCGTCCTTGCTGTGTATGTCACACCCAGCTTCTATCAGAAACTTGACCGTTTCGCAATGGTTGTTCTGTGCAGCTAAAATCACTGGTGTCCTTCCTGTATTATCTGTCGCATTCTTGTTTGCAGTTGATTCCACTAACAATTTCACCATTTCAGAGTTACCGTTCATAGTAGCCAAATGGATCGCTTCATTACCATCTTCGTCCTTGCTGTGTATATCACATCCAGCTTCTATTAGAACTGTTACAGTATCTAAATGGTTGTGAAGGACAGCATATATCACTGGTGTCCATCCTTTTTTACCTGTCGCATTCTTGTTTGCATGTGAATTCAACAAATGTGTCACCATTTCTACGTTTCCTTTCATAGCAGCCAAATGGATCGCTTCGTTACCATTTCCGTCCTTGTTGTGTATATTACAATCAGATTCTAAAATATTGCTTGCAGCATGACAGTCATTGTTAATTGCTGCTCCAAACAATGTTGCCCTCTCATGACAGTCAGTCGTTACTGTACGGGGTAGAGAGTCCAATGCTCCTAAGAGCTTTTTCTGTTTATCCCAGAAAATCCGTTGGTCCATACTTGATGTTTATTCAATATAATGTTAATAGGTGCTCTAGAACAAAAACCTGCAACAATGCAACATACAAACACATACAACTGAGCTATTGTGACCTTAATGACACATGTGGGAGCAAGTTCAAGGGACAGAAATATGTTTTCAATTAAAATCCCAACTTGTCTTTTGAAATCGCTTCATTACTGCATAACATTTTTTTAAAGAACAGGCACACGTGCGGTTATCTTAACGGTAGGTTAGCACTCGCATCAATCACTACAAATGCCCATCTATCAACTAAATACCAGCCATCCCACCAAAAAACATGATATGTTTGGTACACGTTTGTTTTATGGGTGATTGAATGGTATGGGGGTAGGTACACATGCCCATTCACCAATGCCTCTGTCTACGAATTCTTGCGCGTGGGTCGTTCAGGTATCGTCAATCAATATGACACCTGACATTTGGCAACAGGGAGTAAGCTGACACTAAGACCGTAGGCCGTGAAAGATCACCCTAATGCCGTTGCTGGATGACATTCTACTTCATCATAAAAACAATTAGGGCCACAGTCATGACACTTAACGATTTAGACGCGATGGCTATAGAGTGCCAGGAAAAATCATTATTCAGAATGCGCAGGCTATCGAGTAAATAGAGAATGCGATTCGCAACTCTGACTACAACAGGATGCCTACAATGTGGAATCATTCAAAAATTATTTAAACATATGGCCCAATAAAAGGATTGATTTTCTTGACCAACAATATGAAATGCAAACAAACTGGGCCATTTTACACTGGAATGAGAATTATAGGCTGTCCCTTCGCCATGTATTTGAGGCACCTGTCCACTTTGTGCAGGAACATGCCGTCACCAAAAATATAACCCATTTGCACATCACCGTTATCTACGTTTGACCACATATAGTTGGATAGAGCATGCATTCAGTTCGTTGGAAGATGTCTTTAATTGTGAGAGCCTCACTCATTTGATATCATTGTATTTTTCGGAAGACAACGTGCATGCATCTAACACCGAAAACAAACACTGCTTATTGATCAATAACGAGGTCGATGCGAAATATTGTAGCGTGCACATATGTTATAGTTAGCGTTAATTTTGTCAAAATTACCGTTGATAGTCTCATCGTATTTATGGATAATTCCTACACTTCAAGACTACCACTTGACATTGATCGTCAACTACCTCGCACCAATATCGTTTTGATGATACGTTAATTACAGCTGGTATAGGGTAAACTTATAGATACCAAATTAAGCTCTGAAATAAGTTGCATTTATTCGTTCTAATATTCAACATTTGAAAGCAACATTAACGTAAAACACGAATTGATTATCCCTCGTTCTTTCACAGATATACACAACATTGCATATCCCACACCATATAGTTTGTATTATTTTAAACCATGAAGTGATATATAATTTCTACAAAACGCCTCTGTGGGTCTTTATTACGTATTGTGCAGCCGTAAAACATATCCCAGCTGAATTAATTGTTATAAATTCCTAAGAGTAAGCACAGAAAGAGAAGCACGTCACATCTAGAAAAAGAGCAGAATGAGGAAAAAGCCATACATAATAAATTCATTGCCACGGAGAGTACAAAGCCATGCACTGCGCCAGCAATATATCTAGCGCATGAGATCCGAACGGCCGCCAAAGAACACTTCCAGAACGAATCCACTAGCGTTGAAAGCACTCCCATAGGAGGCACCAAAGACGAAAAAGATGTCACCGCCAAGCAAAGCCTAGGATATACCAAGTTTATCTAAGCATAGCCTAGCATCTACCTAGTATATCATAGCCTAGCATCTACCTAGCTTAGCCAAGCACCATCCTTGCATAGCACAGAACATTTCCATGTCTCCTGGGTTTGCCGGGTTTCTGGACTTCAGCCCTCTGTTTTGTCTAGCTGAGCAGCACAGCACTCGACCAAGGAAGCTGTAGGGATCCTCTTACATACAAGGCTGTGCAGTGCCACTTTATACACCGTATTAAGCCCTTTGGCGGATAAAAGTTGCTGGAAGTTGGACGCTCGGGGTCTCGACGACGCGATGCCCACCGTCCAATATGTTATTGCCCATGCTGGAACAATGATGCCCTATCTCCCTCCATGTGAAAGTTTTGGCTGAGCAAAAACTCTAGATGTGCTTTGTCATTGAGTACTCTGGAAAAATCCCGTGTGAAGTCTATCGCATATATTTTGGTGCCATGTGCTTGTAGAAGCTTTGAGAATAGGGCGAGTTTTTCTTACAGAGTTTCAATATTGAATATCGTCGGGTCGATCATACCTATCGTCACGTCGCTGCGTGCCAATATTGTGTGTACTATAGCGATGTGTACATGGACTATGATTTCCTCGGTTGCATATGCTATGGCGTATACTTTATATTTTTTTGCGAATCAGTCAGACATTTTGTCGAGGAATAGGGATAGCCAAGATATGCGTTGTAGATCTGTCCTCGTTGCATTGCCCGCAAGGTAGTCCAAATTTGCTATTTGTTGCACTAGGTTGTTTTCGTTTTGCGTTTTGTAGAAGCAAGTGGACGTAGAGACAAGCTGAGGCTCGTCGAATTATCTTTAGGAATGTTGTTTTGACTGCCATGCTGTAGTAAACGCAGCATAAAATGTTTATACTACCAGTCTAAAAGTGCGGCATTGGTGGTACTTCTATGGAAAAAAAACCAATACAAAAGAAGGGCGCGGTGGATTCCCCTTGTGTTGATGCTGCTGTGAAGACGAGGCTTACAGCTTGAGGAATCTTTAAGAGCGTGAGCTTGCAGAGCTGCAAGAAGGACGACACGTAAGACTATAGGCTAGCTGCCTCTGTTAACCGAAACATGCTGCGGAACCAAATCAACATAATCATGGAAACTTCGTAGCAAAGACACAACACTAGCCGAGTATATAGGCACCCATTCCAGAAGAAAGGTGTTACAATCGCCTGCATCCTCAGCTGAACTACTTGGCAAACGTTTTGCTGCCCTTCCAGTGATCATTGGCTCTATCGTATCATCGCTGTTCATGTAAGCTGCAAAGATGGCTGATTGGATGGCAGTATATGGATGGGCCGCAGCTGTGGCGATAGGAGGGAGTCATTCTCGTGATACTCCGTGCCCTACTGCTTAGTACAACAAAGCACCACTAAGCCTATCACGATTCCAACTACAATAACAGCGTTTTTTCCCTCGTGTGCCTTTCCCATGGGGATTCTATCAGGAACAACTGGTATAGAGCGGCTGTCCGGGACCACTGGGTTGTCAAAGCATCTTTCATGGGAAGGTACAGCCACATTAACATCAGTGTTTATGCCGATCTGCTACCTGTCAGACGCAATGGTAATCAGGTTGTTATACCCAACCATTTTAAAATCAATGGCTAGGAGCATGTTACTTGGTGCCGTGTAGTGACCAATGCCAAAGACGAAGTCCACCCGGGACCATGCAAGCTTCATTACGTCTTTGTGCCGCTATATTGCAGCTGGTTGGTCTGCAGTGACTCAGTCACGTCTTGAAAATTAACCAAGAACTGCTTCATGGCGTCAAACGCAGTACCGGAACACGGAACGCTTCTGCGAGTCTGTAACTTTGGCCCCAGCAGTTCCCAGACACAGGTACTCCAGGCCTCGTCTACATTATTGCAGCGTCCTGGTGTAGAACAACGCCCATTGCCCCCCAACAAAAGCATAGGTTGCTCGCGTGGACAAACCCAGACATATTAGCCTTTTTCGCCTCAAAGGCCATCCCTGTCTGGTCATAACGGCTGCACACCACACTGTAAAGTTCATCTGGGTCTGCCAGAACAGCACTGGCTTTGGCGCCAATGTCTACACTATATAAGCTGCGGTTAACAGCTGCATAACATTTAAACTAAACACCTCAGGAACGTTTGCTTTGAATGTACTGCGGCTGTGATTCGAGATGAATGCTCGTTTTGTTAGGCCCTCCGACCTCGCCGAATATACCCCATCAGCTTGTTATCAAACTCTGACAAATGCTCACGGCACGACTGTGTCCCTGTAAAATCCAACTGACAACAATGCTGGTACGCAATGTGTTGGCCCTAAGTCAATCACGTACATACTGTGGGCTGGTGCAATCATGAAAAAATTGGGTCAGAAACTTCTTGAAAAGTAGAAGTAATCCATTTGATATCCGGCCTCTGTAGTTTCAGCCTTCTTCAGCAGCAGATTTCATCATTAGGTATTGGGTTAGAAGTGGACGCTGTATATGGGGTTATTACCCTCGAAGTTTCTTATGGGACTGCGCATATTGATGATGGAGTGTTAATGACTACCTTAGGAGGCGGTGAATTTATTCAGGTACTTACACAGGTGACCGGACTATCATCATTAGCATGTTCAGCACAATGTATGTTCACCTCGATTAAGTTAGTACTATGCACAACAAGCTAGTTGGTGTACCGACTACGCTTCTTGGTTGTTGGCTTAGAGGGTGGTTCTTTTGGTGATATTATAGCCACAAACATCGCTAATCCTGTCATTAAGCATGTTACGAGAGGAACTGCGCATGAGTTAAAGGTTCAGTTACGACCTGATATTAGAAGGCCATTGGATAACAACGACTTTCCACTCCGCGTTGTTCTTGAATTTACGAGATGTCAGTAAAACGAGAATTTATGGACACTGGCAACAAACGGTGAGCACTGTTCAGGGCGTCGACATCTTTAATTATGCAACGCAGACCTATGTATCTATTGGTGACTAACAAAATATGTATAAAGGTGGCGGTATTTTCACTGGAGACGTTGAAGTGAGTGATAATAAAATTCTTTTGGTTGGGAGACCAGATTTCATCGAATAATAAAAAGTATGTTGATGGTAAATATAGACAGCAGAACCAGAGAGAATATTTAAATTCACAAACGATACACATCAGTGCTATTTGAGGAGAAGGATGTGGTGCCCTTCGAAAATGATATGAATTTGGTGATCAAGACCGGGGACCAACCTTACGAGACTCAAGCTGGGGATGTACCCTGTTATCATTTGTATGGGATTGTCTTCGATTGTGGGCGCTGATGCTGATTTTATTAAATTCGTGCCTGTTATAAATGAGACAAATCAATCGGTAGGGATAAGTAAGGAACATGGTGTCATTCTCTCTGTTCGACTCAATACTGTATATAGCCACAAATAGTGCAGACACCTTGGCCTATGGTAAAGCTAGTGTACCGACAAATTAACAGGTGGCAGAGTCGGACCCGTTAGAGGTTGGGTCCGACGCGCCTTTCGCTTGCGTGAAGCTCACTTATAGTAAGCAGGGAGTCAAAAAAATCCTGAGGTGTCTGTAGCATAGAGAGTGGCGCATGTAGACTAGATGAGGGGCGGTGCGTCAGAACCGCCACCCTCTATACTACTTATTATTATCAATACAAACGCGCCACGGCTTGTGTACTTCACGTGGGGCGAAGTCGAAATGAAGAGAAATCGAATATGACATAGATGTTGTTTATGATGATACAAATGATGATGATGGCGATGATGATAATGGGGATGAAGATAACGATGGCGTTGATGAGGATGATTATGATAATAATGATGAAACCATGAAGTGTATGACCACTGAGAAGACTACGAACGTAAGAAGACAGTGATGTTGTTCACTATTATATTGACAATGACAATGATGATGGTGTACTTCGCCAAGCTTCTCCATTGGGAAATCAACTTCCTGTTCCGAACATGAATACTACAGGTGCAATCTTAGGAGAAACAAACCTTCAAAAATCGTTTCAAATGCAGGTATTCGCTACTTTTGATGAACAGATTGAGATAAGTTTTTACTTACCAAAGGCAACATGATGGGCAAGATATTTTCCCCACACTTCAATAATTAACTTTCAGGAATATTGTATCAAGTCGTTCGTTCACCCACTTGACAAGCCACTCACATTGAAGCATGAACTGGTTTTTTTCGCGGAGGGTACCTTTGAACGGCTCGCCGTGGGGTAAGTATGTATGTGCACTATTCAGGTTAAGGATACAAGGGGTTGTGTGGTGGATCGGTGGGGGTAACGTTGGAGGTACAATGGATGGCCTGAAATATCTTAATAGGTAGCGATCCGGAATTGTATTATAATATATTCTGTTTAGAATATCTTTCAGGCTTCCACAAGTTTGCGTGCTTCTCGGCATAGGGATTCAATGCTTTGTAATCAATGTCGAGTGAATGGAATTATAAAGTCAGCCCCAATACCAAAAATAGTCTATAATGCAGGACTTAAAAAATGTCAGTACTATTCTTGTGTTAAATGACATGTTTATTTTTTTTTGATAATATGAACGGCGTCCCCATCATTATAATAATAAGAGTTGTCTCACCATGGCCAGTATTGGTATGCTATTAGTGTGGGGGAGTAGCACTCACTCTGTAGGGTCGACTGCTAAGACAAGTGTAGTCATTATGCATTGTGTCTGATTGACACATGCGTTCTTCGTACAGCGCTATGACACGAAGATTAAGTAGCGCCTGCTAAAGTGCACGTATAAGTAACCTGGTACTGACTGTATCTGGACTGATTACAAACGTAATGGATCAAATCAATGACATCAAGAAACGCTTGAAGAAAGACATTTCTTTCTATAAATAGTCGCATAGTTAGTGAGTAGCTGGCGTTATCTATTCTTTATGCCCAACATGTCCTTGCTTTATCTTCGATGAATCAACCGACCGGATGCATTGGGTACTTATATCAACGGCCAATCTAATTTGTCATCGATACCGACTAGCTTCAATGACATCGACTGCCGTCTTTACCGAGATATACTGCAGTAAATTAATTGAACAGGTCATGTGTATGTGTGGTGTATCAAGGACATCAACCACGGTGACCCGATAGTGCTACTGGAAATGTGGGGTAGAGCTGGTATATACAAGCCTGCTCTGTACCATGCACATGATTACAGCAGGAGGTCAATCATCTTTATCGCTCGTTTCCAGGTATTTCTTTCACTACGTAGTCAACTTCGCACTTTCAAACATCCTACAAAATGCACGAATAAAATTAAGTTAATTTACACGATGGGTCATTAAATGTGTCTCACTGACGAGAGCATTTATTACAAAACTTGCATGAATGCATGCATGTATGTATGTATGTATGTATGTATGTATGTATGTATGTATGTATGTATGTATGTATGTATGTATGTATGTATGTATGTATGTATGTATGTATGTATGTATGTATGTATGTATGTATGTATGTATGTATGTATGTATGTATGTATGTATGTATGTATGTATGTATGTATGTATGTATGCATGCATACATGCATGCATGTATGCATGTATGTATGTATGTATGTATGTATGTATGTATGTATGTATGTATGTATGTATGTATGTATGTATGTATGTATGTATGTATGTATGTATGTATGTAGTATGTATGTATGTATGTATGTATGTATGTATGTATGTATGTATGTATGTATGTATGTATGTATGTATGTATGTATGTATGTATGTATGTATGTATGTATGTATGTATGTATGCACCGACCTACTTGAAGGGACCTGTTTGATGCCTTTAAGCAAATTGTAATCCTACCGTTCATTTCAACGAGGCCTATCAGTCGCGATCATGGGTGTGGGATGATTCAGAGGTGTGCGTAGTTGATCCAATGGAGCGGCTCCATGACTGGTTGTGAACTTGAACTTATACCAACATCTACTTTGAAAATAGGAGCATATCAACAAACCCTTTTTATTGCAAACATTACAAATATTTCACTAGATCTCGGTACCTTCTCTTAAGCTTTTAAGACGGCCCTGATCACCCAATGTCTTTCAAAGACGACATTGGACAGTAATGTATTGAAACAATCTACAGGCTTATCTCCAACCTCGCCTTTATTTCTAATGTTCTTTAGCGAATCGTTTCATTACAACTGAACCCGCTATAGCAAAAGGATATTCTATACGCATTAGTTCAGCAGCAGGTTATGTTATTGGCGCTGCTCGACGTGTCAGCAGCCTTTAACACCTGTCGCCTCAATATTCGAAAGCAACACGGAATAAAGAGAAGTGCGCCATGGTGGTTTTCATCATACATTGATAACAGAAGTCTATATGTTAATATCAACGTTGTCCAATCTGACATAAAGGCCTTAAAATATGAAATAGATCTATCCTTGGACCCATCTTGTTTACCATGTGCACATCCAATCCGGGCCGTCTATTGAGCAGTCATAACATCGGATACTATCTTTGCGCTTATGACAACCAACTTCATGTAACATTCCCGCCTAATCAAATTGATACTGCGTCATCCAAACCTTTGTGGTCACCATGTGTACTTTTTGCGGTATACAACGAAATACTTTGGAATATCCTGCGTTGCACGGGGTAATGGCAGCGTGTTTGCCTGACATGCAAGTGACTGGTGATCCGATTTCTCTTTTTGATTTGGTTATTTCAATTTTCGTGTTTCTACTTGTAGATTAGGTTATGAACAAATTATCTAAATGTGAGAGTTGTTTAGGCGGAATACAATGTGCTACGTCCGACCATTAACGACGAAGTAAAAACATGTAAATTTCCAATTATAGTTTCACTTTAATGCTTTCTGAACAGGAACAATCCATAAAATATAACGACTCAAATCACGCTGATCATGACACCAGCGCACCTATTTATCAGGCTATTGACCCGATATTGAGCATTTGATAAGCACCCAATTATTTTGCGAAAATTTCCCATGGGATAAATTTGTTAAACTCATCACGCTTTTAAAACGACGCATATTTTGATATATCATGTCATTTACAAAAGTAAGCTTTAAGAATATATCAACATTTATCAAAATCAAAGTGTTATGCGCAAAAATACTAGGCACTAAACTAGTGACTTCTTCATAACATTTGATGCGTTTGTAACCGGTAGTGACGTCAACAACATACATACAATGTTTCGATGCGGCTAACGCTGTCACTGACCAATTTGTTTTGTAATCGGACTTGTATTATCCTGGTCGAAATCTTCATTTAAATTTGGCTAACATTTGGACTGATATAACGATTTTGCGACCTAGGGCGCTTTGGAAGACTATTGGTTTACTACAATTACATATTGAGAAAACGATTGCAATTGAATAAGGCTTAATAATGCAATGCAAATATCGGACGATTATCTAGACGTCAAAACTAAACCTCTCGGGTGTGCACATCATTGCTGCCGACCAATTAATATTTGCTCCAAAAATTTCACCCTATATCGCGAAAAGAAAAAAAGTTTCACAAACAGCCCACAAACGCGACCGAACAAGATAACTCGGCGCAATCAGTTCGCCTTGTTAACAATACTAAGAGTTACTAAATAGGTGCACTCACCTATTCACCGGTTGAAGCAATAAATGGGTAGTGCAGTTTTTCCGGGACGATTTCCCAAAAGACATTCAAATCGGTTTGATTGCTGAATGCAAGTGTGCATTTCCTCCAATCACGCATGCGCCACATAATGGTTTTACACCGAACGAAATTGCGGGGGGTACTCTGCTTCGATTTGCATTCATCATCTACATGAAGGAAAACACTGTTTGATTTCTTATAAATGTTATCATCTCAGCAAATCACGTTATGATTCGCTACACGGTAATCAGTGAAAGCGGGCTGTTAATTATCAACCGATTGGGAAGATTCAAGAAGCAAGGAATGTAAAAGTTGGAGGGATCCAAAATATTAGATGTCTACTGGCTCTCTCAAGCATATGTCACTAAATAATGTAGGTCAACGAAGCTACTAACATTTTACTAGGTGACCAAGTAAAGAACCTACCCCCAACCCCTCCCGCTGGTTACACTTCCTTGGTGGAAAGCCATATGATGACGGAAACCCTCACCACCCAATCGTTATGCTGATATCACAGGCACCCAAGTCAGTTCAACTCGACATGGATAAGAATAGTTCATATATAGTGAGTCAGGCGAAACTGAACACTGCCGGAATAGCTCGTTTTATGACGACTTAAGTGTTTATATGTGTGTGTGTGTGTGTGTGTGTGTGTGTGTGTGTGTGTGTGTGTGTGTGTGTGTGTGTGTGTGTGTGTGTGTGTGTGTGTGTGTGTGTGTGTGTGTGTGTGTGTGTGTGTGTGCGTGTGTGTGTGTTGGGGGTGGGGGGGTCGAAAGTACTTGCTTCCCCTACATAGTAGTCCAAAGGGCTCGACCCACATTTTGGTGGGGACAGGCTTTGTTGCAGGGTCCACAAATGAACAGTTTTAAGTTTTAGCCCTTATTTCAGGTTTTATTCCGGCTCTGGGTCAGAGTGGTCCATAGGGCTTGGATCACTTGTGAGGGGGTGTCACGTAACAGATGAAGCTCTCATTTCACAAATGCTGACACAGGGATATCCTATGGCGTAATCCAATGCATCCGCTCATTCACCATTCATACCAGCCGAGCATGATACCTGTTATTCACGTGTCTACTCCACCCACTGGATCGATTGCAGACAGGTCAAAGATACGTCTGCCAGGTGATGACTCTTATCGATATTCTTTCTATCCAAGGATTACTCACTCTTATCTCTCACCTCGTGCCCTTTGCCACAACAGATCTCTAAATGATAAGGATAGGATACACAAAGGACAACGACTCGACAACGAACAGATGTTGACCTTACTGACAGCGCCACAGGATTTCTATTTTGATACAGCAGGACGTTCTTGGAAATCATGTAGCGTTGTCTGTAGAGAACAAAACAATCAGCGGTTTCTTTGAAATCATGTACAGTTGTTTTCTGGGAAGCAAACAATCACAGGTTTCTTGGAAATCAGTGTAGTCAGCTTGTGAGTTCAGTGTCAGCTGAATAGTCACGAGAAGTGGGGCTTTGAGTACTGTTTAGTTCACCGATGGCGGCTAAACAGGGTAGAGACCATACACGTCTATGTATATTATGCAAACACTCAAAGTTTCAAATATGTTCAGGGTATAGTCTAAAGAGGAGGCGTCGACATTTTCTAATGAGTAAGCTACCCCTGAAAGAACAACAAAGCAGATGGATTGAGCGTCGCCATGTAGAAGCTGTGCTACCAATAAATTGCTATTATATATCGTCATGCCTAAAAACGGTAATTTCCGTTTATTGCTTTTTTCGTCCCCTGAGAGCATAGGCTACTCCAGGGGGGCTAAGAAGCGTTTTGTACAGGCCCACCAAGTATATAGCCAGCAGGGAATGCCCACATGCAGCACGGGTCAATATTTGTTCCTTTATGACCATATATGACAACTATTTAGACTAATGAAAACTAATATGGCTAACACTATGGCGACTACAGAAATAAACCCATCGCGCTATCGACACAACATGGCCTAGATTGGGGTCACATGAGCTATGTGGTAAGGCTTGCAAACTTGAAAACTGTAAGCAGGACCGGTGGTAAGCAAACACTTTAGGGACTTAGTTACCGGCCTCCTATATGCACTGTGGACGCGCAACTATCTCGAGTTTGCACATCTTGTGGTTCTAAGTGGGAACGCGACGTCCTACGCTGGGCAGAAAAACGATTTAGACAAATCTTTCCACAGGTGCTCAAATAGCTTCGAGCTTGCACTATTCCATGTATAAAGGGTTACGCCCCGGGATGATAGGCTTGGTGACCGGCGCCGGTTCTGGTTTTGGTAGGAAATTCGAAACCATGTGGTTCTGTGCAATTTTCTAGAATTTCGAGGCTAGAAATGCGGCAATTCCTACATATCCCAAGGTTTGCAATCTTGTCGAAAACGACTCTAGGTCCGCAATGGTGCATACATTGGTTCTAACTTCTTCTACATCGTCTTCTAGAACCGACAAATTGTCAGCTATTTCCTCCTCTACAGATTTTGCAATATATATATATTGTCCACCTTTGCTTCATTATTTCCCATTGTATAGTATCCATATCTATGCTGTAGTATTTCTTGGGCGGAAGGGCTACTTTCGAAATCCATTGGTGGGATTCTCTGGGGGGCCTCGGCTGGCGTTGACCCTACTGGCGTTGCCTCCTCTGTTCCCCAGATTTTCGACCGCCTAGTAGGCCCGATACCATAGTTCGTATTCGCGACAGCGCAGGAGATAATTCCCTTGTCTTTACGTAGGTTTTTACTGCTGCTTCTGAGAGGTATTCTGCGGATGGCATCGGTACCCAAGACTATAGCTTCAAAAGGTACTCCCATCCAAACCTATCCACGCCAACCCAGTCTTCCCAACCCAGCCCGCCTTATAGCGCTATACTAGGCAACAACAATATTTGGCTGTATCTTGGCAGTACATTGGCTGTACCTTGGCAAAACTAGGCAATACACCCCCCCACCCCCAACGGCATATCATGCCCCCAGCAAGATCCCACCGATTCTCGTGGCCAGCTAGTATATATCCGCACATAGACAGAGAAAATAGGTGTATATATGGCTTCCAGCATCGGCGATATTTGAGATGCTGTCGCAAAACACAAATTTGTTCACAGAGATTCCACCAATACCACTGCGCCCACCGGCTCCCAGCCGTGTACCAGGTTGTGCAATTTGGGTGCCCATTTGAGCTAATGGCTTCTCAGTGGTATAAGGTATAGAGCGAGCTAAGTAAAGACAAAGTGGCTTTTATGCATATGCAGAACAGTCAGATCATCGTCAAACAGTCATGTCGTCAAACAGTTTATGTCGAGCGTAGGCGGGGCTGGCCTTAAGCGTACGTATTTTCTTATTGATCCGATATATATATATATATATATATATATATATATATATATATATATATATATATATATATATATATATATATATATATATATATATATATATATATATATATATATATATATATAAATTTATGTAACAGTGCAAATCCGATCAATATGATCTGAATACTGCTACGTTCATCTCATTCTAACATTTGTAGCGCATCCATTAGCTAGCTACATTGTAATTCGTGACAGCTAAGAATTCTGTCGTCATAACTTAAAGATAAATATCCTTTTTACCGGCGAAATCGTACAGTGCGGAAATTCATAAAGGTTGTTTGAAATTTCCGTCTGTTTCTAGTTAGGGTCATTTGAGTTGATTTGTGCCATTACATTGCAAACATGGCAGCATGACCTTGGACTAGCGAATCGTCTTATGGTACATCCGATTAAGTGTGTAAACCGATCTGTGTTATTGTCCTTCTTCTGGGTTTTACCTCATGACCCATGTTTGCTTTCTAGTAGAAATTTGTCGGTAGGTTATGCGTTAGTCTAAGCCTGCCCGATAATATGTAGTTAGTTCTGATTAGTTATTGTGAGGTCAAGTTGTTCAGTAAATTCGGATCAGTATGTTTAGTACCAAATTGGCGACCAACTAAGCCATCATCATAACGTACACTCTCAGTCGTCAATGTAATGGAACAACCCCCAATGCTGGCATTGATTAAAAACTCCAACTTCCCAGTTCAATTAGAGACCGATGCGTCATCTGCTACCTCCCCCCTCTTCTCATGCAATCCCTATATCCTAAAGTCGACCTTCATTGTCCAAGCTTAATAATGAAAGAATAGTAAACAGAACGAACGCGGTGAGAGGCGAACTGTCATCTAAAGGTCAATCCGGGCAATCGATCACGTTGAAATTAATTAATATTGTTGTTGTTATTTCCGCTATTTCTATGTCTGTGTCCGACGTGTGTTTCCAGCGTTATGAGACATTTTATTCCGTTCTCATCAATCACAGTGACGCCAGCACCGTAAACGCAAGTGCTTTTGTTTATATCAAGGTAGTGTCACCTAAACCATTGCAGTGTATAAGAATTAAAGGGGCGATCACCACAGAGCCGCTCGACGTGAACCCACTTAAGACTAGTTGGCAAGGTAAGGGTTATATAGTGAACACGCGTGGATATTCACCAAGTTTCTGACTGCTGTGATCATGTGATAAATTCGCATTTACTGCTTCGAGCGAGAACCAACATCATGTAATTATATTAAAGCTCGTTTTCTGTTTCATAGATGTAATTGTTGCTGAATAAATATGTTATGACCTTTCATACACCGAACAGCATCTAGATGTTGGTTGTTACGCATTTACATATTGTGCTCCGCAAGTAATCACGTGTATCAGTGTAAACGACTTTAACCCCACCACCCCCACCACACTCCACAGAGGAGATGGTACTTGCAATCTGATTCCTGTGTATGTGCATGTTAATTGGACAACAAGCACCAATTCGAGGTCGTTGGGGATCGCGACAAGTCATTACTCGACTTTGGCGTCTTCTAGTGACTATGTTGTCTGAGCGCTATGATTAAGGTGGATCATGTTCGCTGAGCGGGAGGCACCTTTTTTACATCAACACAAGTAGCGGAAAAAAAACTTTCGCGAAAAATATATAACAACTAACAAACAACCTAACTCAATAACATTCACCTTAGCACAATTCCCTAGTCATCCGTTTATTGACTGTTAAGTGTAGCTGTCTCCGCCTTGTCATGTGTGCGAATACCGAGCGTGCATTGACAGGTTATCAGTCAATACCTTGTACATCCACATTTTGTCGTTAAGCAGAACAATGGCCTGACGTGGCTTACTCGTTGGTATTGTTGACTTCGCAATGCCGTCTGTTGGTTGATGATATTGTTGGAATGGAATGAAGTGCAAATTTGGATTCTATTCAATGATGAAGCGCTTATAACTGGAATTGACCATCGGTAAATGCAATCCTCCAGCAACCGTTTATATGAATACGAATCGCTTAAAGATGTTGATTGATGAGCCAATTCATGTGTTGTACAGATTGCTTACGATTGATTAACTTTTGGTGTTATGAGCGCTGTTACAATGCATGGACATCCAAGCAGCTCTGAAAAGCAATTACGAACGATTTTTATTCTGAGATAAATCAGTCTCTGTCCTCGATCGATCGCTGAAACTCCGAGATTTGTGTGTCTCAATGACAGTATTAACGATGCCACATGAACTGTAAAATCTGGCCACGTTACACTATCAGTCGTATAGTTCTACTGAGCACTGATTATGCCAAACTTGACTATCTACAGTAAAATATGAGCTTTCGATTCCTTGTAAATCGCTTAGACTCTCTGGAAAACTTTAATATGGGCGAATTAATATACTCGATGACAGCTGTTCACTCCCGCAAGTGCTAATATAAATGATTCATCAGAGGATTAAATAAAGTGACAGGCACGAACTCCGGCCCTAACTAGACCGTAGTGTACTCTTCACTTGACTTGTACTTAGTTCATGATGGTATAAATGCGTTTGTCAATACATAAATTGAAGGCTCCTCAGCTTTGTATTATAAGCAACAAGCTTATAACTTGAAAGAAATGGATATGTCGCTCCTCTGTCCGACAAAATGGTAAAACACGCCACCTATATTAGCGTCTATTAAAATCAAACGAAATGTTCTAAGGCGTGCTTGCTAATCTTCGACATAAGCAGCAATGCATTTAGGCCAATGACGTTTGATCAACAGGTTCTTCGTCAACTGAAGACGTGTGTGTTGCACTCGCTTCCCGCACAGCACCATCTTAGCATAGCAGTAAGCTCCTTGTCGTAGCTGTGTAGCGTGCACAAGCATGAAGGTTAAGTCGTCACATTTTTTGATTATATCATCAGATCACCGCTGTTAGCGCGTTTACCTGTGGTAAATAACGATTCCTTTTTTATGCACCAATCAATATTGCATAGAGGTTTTCCAAGTTACATCGATTGTCATTTATGAAAATCATGCTCTAAAGGCGCATCACGCCGCAGCATGTCCAATGCGTGGCCCGAATCATCATGTTAAGAATTATAGTGGCTCCAATCGCATGCATGTTTTGTCTTGTGACTTGAGTTTGCTCAATCATTTACCTTACATTAACTGCATGTAATCTAAAAGTCAAGATAAGACATAACGCAGACAATATTATATCTACGCTATGATGCTAAATTTCTCACACATTGACAATGTGACATTTCTCCATCTCAGGTTCATGCCAATGTATCACATGTGAATAACAACAGAAACGTGCTTGATGACGTTTTCACATAGACACAATCAAACAAAATAATTCGGCAAGCAAAAGCCATTTATCTGAATTGATAGCAGCAGTTGGAACGAAAGTCGAATGCAACGCCTTTTGGCATTACGCTAGTA
>CM067344.1:2591601-2641601 GCA_034190875.2 Urechis unicinctus
TGGTCATTACGCACTTGAATGTATCCGATATTGGGAGACCAAATAACAAAGCAATAAATGATCCACTAACTTAATGGGGTGTAGAATTGCTTTTAACACTTTGTCTGAATCTATACAAAAACGTTGCCTGACTAAACATCATATCAGGGTTTTAAGATTTGACCGGGGAGTGTTAATAAACTTGTTGTTTGTTAATGAAATAACTGCAGTACTACGGCCTATGTAGGCCGCTATGTTTTTCGGCTCATTAACTTCTAACTTTATGATTGCATTCCGTCTGTCTGCGACTGCATTCATTTATTAAATACATTGCGCGCACATAGAGATGGTGCTCAGTTGTGATAAATAATATTTGGCCATGTATTGTGTACTGCAGCGTTTTACTTTCGGTTGTATACATAATCGCTGTAGCACGTTGATCTGAAAATTAACTATTACCCTAAGATATCAGACGGGTTTTCAAATAAATCGCCTCTTCAAATGATATTTCAGTGATTGTGAATTTGATGAGTGAATTGTTTTGCAGAGGGGAAGCATCGATGTAATTTGCAGGCTATTCGTTCTGTGGCTCCGGCCCTTTAGAAGTATTATTCAAATCATCTTGCGACGCAGATAACATAATTGATCAACTCATCGTAATCCCACGGGTACATGGTAATGTTTTCGCCATACCTGGTTCTGCTAGCTTAATCATAAGATCGCTATCACCGCGAGATCGAGTTAATCAATTCGCAAATGTGCCTCTAAGGGTTTATTGCTTTAGAAGATGAACGATTACTTTATGTTTCTAACTAGGATGAGGTATTGGTACATTTCTTCGGTATGGACTGTCTGCACAGCAATGCGTAAACGTTAGATGCATGAATTTGGTTCGAGAGCTCTTATTCATATCAGAAACGGTTACAGGGACATTTTTGTTGGTTGAAATATTTGTCTTCTCCGTACTTCTTGTCGTGGCAATACTAGCGCCTTGAACGCTGTAAACGAAGTCACCTCTCAAGCCCATCACCAAAATGCGCTGATATAAAGGCTTATACTCCAGCCGGATGAATCATAGCCTCAACCTCGAAAAATAAATGGTCATGGATCAAGTACTAATACAAACTTGTACCCTGGGTCATCTATTGGATTCGGCAGTTATAAATAGTCGTGAGTCGATCCGTTATCTTTCCGCCGATGATGGTCGGTGTGTAATGCACTTATATTACCTCATAGTTAAGATAGGTATGATGCCTCAGGGGTTGACAAGAGATGCATCATACCACCCTTCCAAACGTGTCATGAAGTGCGCTCGAGCAGTCCTGCATCGGCGAGTAAACGTGAGGAATAGTAAGCAGGCAAGGCTTTACCATGTCCAATTATCAGAAGGACGCTCGTTTCATCAAGCGATTGATGAAAGGTGGACCGTAATATATTCAGGGGTCATACATATCCAAAAGACACCACAGAGTGAATAAAGTGGCAGCCTGTGCACGTGGGTATGGAATCATTTTGCCCATGCAGGAAGGTGCTGGTCAATGCTTGTCCGATATATCATCACTATGAACATGGCCAGAGAAAGCAACCATTATTGAAGTTTATCTTAATGCCGTATAACTAGCACGTTGTTCTTTAAGAACGCATTAGTAAACTGTTTAACTCCTTGAATTGTTTTTATCATCATTTGCTCGTAATAGGATAACACCGGTAGGAAACGTTATGATTTATTATGCGAAATATCCGCTACGTAAACTTCTGATATAGCTTTGACATTCCAACGCTTAATAACATAATCAATGGAATTCTAACGTCGATCAGTTGTCATGTTTATTTCGTATAGAGTGCGAGTGCGATGAGGAAATATTAAAGTAACATTTTTCTGGCGTTAATATTGTGTTTGAGTTATCCGCCGAGATTCATTGTACAAACGCTAGAGCCACTTTGCCTTACGATAGAGTGTTACTTATGTATGTTACTTTTTCCGTCAGGCACGTTAATACAATTCAGTACAATTAATGGTTAAGAAGAAGGTAAATGATGAACTTCATTATAAGACTACCGGTAACACAGAGAAAACTGGAATTGAGATGACAATTTGCGAAAGCTGTGTTAACAAAGCAATAGAGTTAATTGAGTGATCTGGATGTTACATTATGGTGTTAGTAGATAAGGGCTATTAGATTGGTGGCTCGATGAAATCAAATAAAGCTTTTTCATATATGCGACTGGATATGTCCAATCACCGGAAAATGCATTGAGTAAACTGCTACTAATTAATGCTCATCTGCCATTTCGCACTGTTGCCCTGTCACACGTTTTGAAGATGCATCAATTGCCTTAGATAAATAGCTTGATATTTTGTGGGTAAACTAGAGAGTCAACATAGTTCCGCTTTATCAAACATACTAAATCTATTTGCCTTGCGTATGGCGGCCATGATCTATGCGAATAAGATGTTAGATAATTACACAACATTCTGCTCGAGAAAGCCAGCACAAAACAAACCTACAAAACAGCAATTGGTATCGTAAAATTATTGTGTCGCTTAATTATGAGTAATGACCCTGGTCATCGATGCGTCAGTGACATGGGATCATAAAGTCGTCTTGTCTACAACATGGATATATCACCTACGACAGCACTACAGATACCACTGATTTGAAACTTCCGTTGCACTGAACCATAGATCAGTAAAAGTGTCAATGTACGGTTCAGCGAAATGTTGATTAGATTTACCGTGCTGATCACTTTAGCGGCTACTCATTGACATATATTGTACATATGTATGACCGATAGATATGTCTTTTCTCGGTGATTCGCTGACTGTGCAACGGGGTCGCCAAATATATGGACAACACAAACACTGTCAACATGTTTTGACCGGAATTGTACTCCATCTGTAATGATATTTTGTTGTTACGATAATGTTCACATGTTTTTTTCTTGTGCTCATACCTGAAAAAAATATTGTGCCATTCCTCTTTTTCTATGAGGTGAGATAAATGAGGCACGCCCCCAACCCCGAAAATATTGCTCTGGAAGAAGAACTCGGTAAGAGTAAGTGTTCATGGCAACAATAGGTCTGATGTCACTTTATCAATAATTACTCCACTCATACAAATGTTGTTACATTTCTCGATGAACCATGATATGGGATAACGCTAACATTAACACACGTTTGGGTGACATTATAATAAATGATAAGATAATGCAAAAAAACAACTTACGTTAAATAAAGCTGACGATTGTTGATCAGAGACACAGAAACATCATCGGAGATTGACAGCCCGGTATCAACAGAGATTAATCGGGGAGCGGAAAGTGACCACATTATGGAATATCAACAGAAATGCATTTCAAGTCAGACAATAGATTGCAATAGGTTACGACAGGTAAGATCATGGTGCAGGTGAACTTTTAGGCAGTCAGGGAAACTAAAGACGTGGTTCAGCACCTGTTTATAGTCAGTTCGATTCATGGTGTACACAACTTAAAGCAAGATTGCACAGAGAGAGTTAAAAATGAAGATGGCTATAAATGCATTAGGGCTAACAACCAGATAATAATTATTTAATGAAAATCAATACTAGGCCAGCTGTCAAGAGCGTATCTCAGCTTTAGTTTTGTTCCTAGCAATCATAAATGGTATTTCCATGTTGCCAAATGTGCAACGTATAGATTTTCAGCATGATAATAATGTCACGTCCTTGCACAAGTGCTGCATCCATAATAAGTGGCTCGTGTTTTCATTCTGAAATATGTTTGTCGCACAATTGACTCGCTGTTATTGGCAAGACTGATGCTGTATGATTGCATGTGGTAAGTCCTACCTTGTTTTACCTCTTGTTGCCAAATAATATCATTATTAGCGTAGAATTAATTAAAACAAACACAAAAGCATCTAGGTTATTTAGACACAATCAGCGTGCTTAATAAAGCTTGATCAAACATATCTTAAACGTCAATGGCTTAATGGCATGCATTAATGTCGATTAGTATATCACATTAATCACCTAAATGCACTTTTCGAGCAGCCTAGTGTTGTTCTAGGATATAAATTTGCAGTTCTCAGATGCTTCTCTCACCCACCTTCTCATTATATGTTTCTTGTTTTGCAATTCAAGCGTCATACATTGGTGAGCCCTTGCCAAGAGCTATCCTGGTTGTCATAACAGTTGTATACTGTAAATAACTGCCCTATTGCTCGTTATAAAAAAGACACACTCTCACGTTCCTTGACTGCTTTATTACTCAATCGAGCTCGTCCCAAACTACAGAACTTGTAACAAAAGCAGTGCCATTCGCACAGCAAAAAGTAAACGGAAGTTAAATAAATCATAAAGGCGTGCTTTGCACAAAAGACTCGTACCAACAAGGTGGGTGTGCACATGTTCCTTGGTCCAAATTGACGGCATGGTTTTGTTCACGGATGCGGCTGTTGTTTTTCAACAAGAGAAAGTTCCCACCGCAAGATCTTTATGAAGTGTGATAATTCATTCCACGACATTAATTATACGGTGTTAAAAAAGCGTGAGAGTATGAACGCCCGCCAAATGAAGTACAGCAGCACCCGCCTGACAAGTAGCATGTTAGCATTAATTGATTGCAATAACACAGACCCATCGATCAGCGAATGTGTTACTGCGTTGTCAATTGCTTAAGGAAATTTATGCTTCTGATAAGGCATTGATACTACCCTCTGCACAACAATGAGTTCACGTTAGATGCGTGCTACATGAATTGTTTCAGAGCGCTCATATTTAATCCTAAACGGATACAAAGGCATTTTTGTTGGTTGAAAGTTCATATAGTTGGTTTCCGTTTTTGTCTCCTCTGTACTTCTTTCGTGGTAGAGTGACAACCGAATCATTAAGAATCTGCCGAAGCTAGCGCCTTGAAATTTCCTGTGAATAATTTTCATGCACACAAACACGATGTGCGGATATAAAGGCTTGCACTCCAGCCCGGTGGATTATAGCATTTGCCACGGACCATACTTGGTCTATTGATTACGTACAATCACTAATATGAATTCGCACCCTGTTTCACCTAATGCATTCAGCATTTCTGTATAAACGGGTGTCAATCAGCTTGCTTTCAGAAGATGTTTGATGATGGGTTTAATGTAATGCATTGATTTAATCTCATAATTTAAGATGACAAGGTATAGCACATGGTATGATGTCATAGGGGTAAACAAAGGATGCATCATGAACCCATTTTAACATCTCATTAAGTGCGCTCTAACGGTTCTGCATCGGCAAGTTAGAAGGAGGAACAGTAAGAAGGCAAGGATATACCTTATACCAAATTTTACGTCGAGTATGTATCTCATATGAAGCTACAAAAGATGAAATTCGATTATAAATATGAAGTTATACACCTTTACTTATACACGTGTTTACGAGTATCATTTGGCAAAAGTTTAGCCATTATATCTCTCAATGGAACTACTCGAGATGTGTGCTGAGAGATCCGTCAACAGTTTAGTTGAATATACGCACAATCCTATGCTGGTGGATTTTAATTGTACATGTTGCATAAACCGAGCATGGCTTTTTTTAGCGATGCATAGTAGCGCTTTAAGTTTGTATCTGCATTTTACTAATATAATGTAGATGTCGATAAATTAGCACTTATAATTGTAGACGAGGATGGATCATACAAATAAATAACTGACTAGGCCATATCCTTTTGTCGACTCGGAAACTCACTGATTTCCCCTCGATCCTTAGGAAGGTTTGATGCTGCGGTCTGTCACTATAATATCTGCTACAATATTTACGGTTCAATCAACGATGCATCCATTATTACTACGGCATGAAGCAAGGTCGATAATGGGCCACACGATGAATCCCAGTGACTGGGTTCTCCAGAAAATGTATTCAGAGATACTGAGACAAATACACAAATTGACAACTTTCTTCATATACTCTGATAACAAGAGTGCTTTTGTCGCGTCACATGGTAGATGACAATTTGTCTATTGAGAGTAATAAGGTATCTAAACCTGCATCCCTTTCGGTGACGTAGATAAGACAATCACCGCCGCACACTTACTGTGAAGTTGACCTATGATGCAAGCAGTATTGAATGTTTGCATTGCTGACTCGTCAATTACTTACATACTTGCTAAATAGCAGTACAGGAAATTCAAATCAGCTATGACTTGGCAGTACTCCCTTCTTCAATAAATATATCTCAATGCCGTTGTTTATTCAGGCATAAATAACCTTATTCCGTTTACGCCCTGGGCCGTTTTAAAATATGTTGACGCCCGACAGCCTTTTTTAAGTCAATTTTTCAAAATGCATGCATGATAACATAATTAGTGCGAAGCTATTGTAAAACAAGATTTTTTGTTCAGCTGATAGACACTTTTATCGTGTGATCGGTACACAGCTACCGGAATAATAAAGTCAACTAATTAGGGATACCAGTGGCGGTGCATATTCCGCAAGCCTCATATCTGCAAACGTTAGAGTATACATCTATTGTTTGTGTAAACTATCTTGAAACCTTGATAACCCCAGAAGTATTAATCCATTTAGTTAGAATCATGGAATCATAAATATTACCAACCATTGACTCATCTTGAGTTACAGTTCACACAAGTACGCACAAATATCGCTTATTATTACATAAAATAACATAAATAACGGAACCTGAGACCAATTAGTCTACATTTAATAATGTTTTGTGTATGGCATCATAATGAACCGCAGGTTTGACATTCGACTTGAGCGAAATGAGCTTCACGTTCAAAACCGGAGCTGCAGGTTTGACATTCGACTTGAGCGAAATGAGCTTCACGTTCAAAACCGGAGCTGACTTACACACGTGGGCTAACACATCGACCTTTTTTGGAGTTAGAGATATATGGTTCTGCATTGTGACTATTCATAGCATGTATAATCCCTTAGTAGTTTTATACACGGCATATGATTCATAATAGGGAATATTAGCTGGGGTCGAGCTAGATTACAAATCAGTGGTAAATTTGACATCATTACATAGATACAATTATGTCTGAGTTTGGCCTGATATTACCTAATCAGTTGTTTAGATTTTAGTTAGGATCAAATTAATTAAATCAAGTTTTTGGACAGGTGGGCCCTTGGGCACTACTGTTTTTGGTCTCTCTATTTAAGTACTTAGATCAGATTAGAAGTGAGTTACCAGGTCAATGATACATGACAACACGGGCATAATCACCATACACTAGAAACGGGGGCCAATGCAATGAATGAGCATTTAGAAAAATTGATTTTACAAACGCCAGTCCACGAGCAGGGGTCACATTCCCTGACGATAGAGTATAACTTATATCAAATGTGTTATCCTTATGGTACTCTTCAGTCAAATAGATGCCAAAGTAGAAGTTGAATGGCAAAAGCTGTATTGACAAAACATCAGAGCAAATTGAGTTATCGGGCTGTTAAATTATTATATTAGCAACGAAGCTTTATAAGATAAGCTGCTCGAAGGTGTTCACAACAATCTGCGAAAATTGCATTATTTTTTTTTTATATTTATTATTTATTTTAAAATGTGATTGCAATTCGGCTTAACCAGTCTAGACTGACGAGGTCCAGGTCATAAATCAAATTAAGCTTTTTCATAACCGCGACTACATGTCCAATCATCGGCAAATGCGTTGGGTTAACTAATACTTATAAATGCTCATCTGTCATTTAGCACTGTCACACAGTTTTTAAAGACTTTTGTAAATAGCTTGTTCCGCATTGTACGAACTAGATGGTCGACATAGTTTAACTATATGCAACATACAAAATTTATTTACCTTGTGTATGGAGGACATGACCTATAGGAGTGAAATAATGCTCATTAGTACTAGTGCATTAACAACCAAACACCATTGCTTACTTAGGGTTACAAAAGTCATTTAAGCTGGTAGGAATGTAAGACATCCCATTTATGGTGGGATATACAACATTTTGCAAGAGACAGCCAATACAAATCCAAGCTAAAAACAGCAATCTACATCGTCTAACTATTGCGAGTGTCTTAATTATGAGTGATGATACTGATCATTGGTGCGTCCGTGTCATGGGGTCATAACATCACCCCATTGAACACATGGGAGAATCGGCTTTTATTTGCTTGCTGGAATTCTGCTCGATATGGCTGAGATGATTATATCAGCTTTATGACCAACGCATTCCAATTACATTAGGCTGGGGCAGTATAATGATAACAAAGGTGCGATTGGAATATAGGATGCCATTCTTGGGCTAACGGTCCATGGTTCAAATGCAGGTTCAAATAATAATTTTATCCTGGATCTTTCAACATTTATTCACAGCCGATGTAGTCACATCTAATTAAATAGGTTCGTTAGTAACGTGCTATCGTACGTATGTCTGTCATTCATACCACAAGATTGCATCTGTTGAGACAAGCAACTTAAGTGTTCTTCTTCTACGTGACACCTGCTGTGGATAGTTTCATATGCAGACCTTCGTTTGTGCCTTATCTCTGACAGCTCTCGGTCTTGAGGATAATGATGCTCTGTTTGATGATTACATCTATTAGCTGATATGTATATCTAGCACATTATCATAACATTATCTAGTTTCAAACCCGTTTGCCACAACGAGGAATTAAGAAATAAAACACTCATTGCAAAATGATATGTTGATTAGCGTGAATTACTGAAGTCATTTAGAACATCAACGTAATTACATACCTATAAGACAAAACAAGCTAGTAATTATTATGATTGATTGTGCGCATACCCCGGTGGTTCTTACCCGACTTATATGACCTGTATTTCGATGACGATAAGTTTTACAGCCAAATCTGTCAGGCAACGACGGTCGTCTGCTTGTATTCATGAGCATTGATTGTTTGATGTTATGAAAGCAAAATACGATAACTATTGAGCAGTCTATGATTGGCGGATTGGGTATGAGACACAGAGACGAATACCCGAAGAGTAGCTTTACGTCGACCAATGCTCATGTTGTAGAGGGCGGTTCTGGAACGGTTAGCCATATCTGAGCGCAATAGCTATTGTCCAGGTGAGACACATATCCAGGTACATTTATCTTGTTCTGCTATGTTATCGAGCAACAGTGGTAAGTATTTGGTACAAGTGCGGCGAGATCGAAAAGAATGCGGATAAAAACTGCATACTTTGCTATATATATATATATATATATATATATATATATATATATATATATATATATATATATATATATATATATATATATATATATATATATATATATATATATATATATATATATATATATATATATATATATATATATCTATATATATATATATATATATATATATACAAACACTACATTAGGGAGTTCAGAAGTTATGTTAACATGTCACCTATTGCACCAGGAATCTTCTTAATTAACAACGAGCAAGGCTATCCCTGTTTTCCTTTAGTTTCCACGAATGATCTGATTGACCACACTAAGATAACCCGTATATTTCTCGTGTGGCTAGATTCACACGACCTATCAATTTAATAAGCGATAACTTAGATTACTGATGTAGATAATGAATCATAACACCTAATTATTAATACAAGTTTAAATCAAAGTTATCTGTGTTCAATTAAAAACAAGCAACGGTCACCAGCATACCCTCCAATACCGCTTATTTGTCATGGTTTGTCATATATTGGTAACGTTTATCATCCGTTCGTATGTTGCCAATGGTATAAAATGGGCCTTTATTGTGCACAGTTTCAGTTCGATTAGGTACTGTGATACCACCAAGCGTTAAGGGATATGTGTTCAGAGGTCTACATTGTGAGAACTATGTCACTTTGGTTCTGCATATTGCGTCGACTATCCACAAAACATATCCACATTATCATAACAAATTTCAGCCCATCCTTGTCGCATAGAAAACAGTCATATTGATTGAATTGAACATTTGTTTTCGGAATAACTGCGTGTGTAGTTATATTTACTTGATATGAAGTTAACATACACTGGAACTAGTGATCATGCGGCTCATATGTGCGACCTCGGCAAAGTTAAACAAGCTCTGATAAGT
Organism: Urechis unicinctus; assembly: GCA_034190875.2. Taxonomy (NCBI): domain Eukaryota; kingdom Metazoa; phylum Annelida; class Polychaeta; order Xenopneusta; family Urechidae; genus Urechis; species Urechis unicinctus. Next base: position 2,601,631 of record CM067344.1, read on the forward strand.
TTGTACTGTGTCCAAGTTACACCAACCAGTCGTAAACCACGTCCCATCAAATAACACACCAACGTCGGCATGCTGCGGTTGAGCGAGATGTGACATCAGCCATGGTTCAAGGATACGATAGGGTGTGTTGACTCTCCAGTCACATTATGCCCCTGGAATTAAATCAAGGTTGATCAGGAACACTTTCAATGCGACTCGGCGCCTTATCACAACCTGAGTGCTGAACTTTGTGATCACAGTATTAAATCATGCTGTCTTTGTCGCTTGCTCGTCTGCATATGGATTAATCATACCTATATCCACCAGCGTGTGTGGGTCATTCTATACATGAGAGCTTCATGACGCCTTGTTGCAATAGAAGCCATGCCGGTATGGTACAACTTGAAATTGGTAACATAGGAACATATTATTTAACAACGCATGCTCGAATTATTGGCTATCAAAATCGGTGCCGAAGCAGGCCACAGGATAACTCAATTGCTCTAGTGGGGTTCGATCCCACGCGTACATATGTCCATTAGAACTCAAGTCTAAGCCTTAACCACTCTGCCACACTGGTATTTGGCATCACGCTTGAGTCGCGCAATTATTGACACTTTTAGATGTGTATTTAGAAGTCAATTAGTGAATCAGCATAACATCACATCATTGGATCCAATCTATCATCTATGGATGAGCGCGAGTCGACTCTACATGACAAGAAAGCCTGAGAACAACATATATGCGCCCAATACAGTGTTAGAGCGGGGAAACACGGCGATATGTTGTTAGCACTTCAGTACTTTTTACCGAGCACTTATATGAATTGAGGTAACCACAGAAACTTCAAAAATTCTCGATATACGACTTTATGATAATTTGAAACTCTCAGTTGTAGCCAAACCATTGTGGTTTACCATTATTTCAATATTTGATTATAACCTAACCTTTACATATACAAAACTGAACGTTTCTACAGTGTCTCCTTATTAATGGCCGACCTGGTCGTAGAAGAGTCTATCTCTCCTCAATATGGACGAGGGTTTATCATTTCATCATCAGTAATTGCTGATCATTGATTCATCACTTAACGCAGATCATTGGGCCAATATGAATGTGCATGTGTTCATAATACGCCATCATTGTCAGGGGTATCGGTTTGTTTGGCGAAAAACCCCTCATATTATATCAGCACAGAATATTAAACAACAACAAAAACAAAATGTACAAAAAAGGGTGAATGTTGGAATGGTGGGATCAAATCACTTAAGTACTTCATTTCACCAAACGATACTCAAACGTATTGTACTACTGATATCATTCCTTCCCATGCTTGACAGCCAGGTAAGGCTATCAATATCAAAACAAATATGTCGTTTGAATAAATGTTGACTTGAATGGAAGCTGCGGTTTCAATGGGTACTTTTGTTTCCTGGCATTTATCGATTTTGTTAATTATGAACGTACACCAATACTTTTCACCTAGTCAAGTAAAATTCATTTTTTCTATAAAGTGAACATAATAGTGTATTAATTATATAACCTTAATTAATGCCCGGACGACAGGCATAGTTTTGAGTTAGATTAACTGCCCATTTTTACGCCTTTGTGGACCGGTAAGATTAAGGTTGGGTAAATCTGCCAATTTTCTGATATGATGCTCAAGAACATGTTCAAGACCCATTATAACAGCCTGAATTGGTACCGTTAAGTCATGGTGGAAATGGGTTTCGGGGATAGGTACACTGCAAATGTACATGACGCGAATTGGAAGGGCTATGATTGTCTGCAGAATTAGGTTTGTAGGTACATGTAACGACACCGCCCATCTTGTGTTGTGTGTGCAATCGGTCGAGTTTATCTTTATCTGAAACGGCATAATGTCAAGATATATAGCTCTGTACTTTGAAACATTACGACCGAAACAGTGTTATCCCCCTTGCTTGGACACACTACTTTGTCTCGTGGTCAAAAAGCCACAATATGGGGTTACCTTTAAATTGGCACACCCTTGTTTGCCACCAGAATAATACATTGTATGGGTGTATCCCTCGAAATCAGTTAAATGATTGATGCAGTAAATCACAACTAGCATGCTCTGATCCCGGCAATTGTCTTTCAGTCAATAAATACTTGTTTATATACATAACACAGTAACTGCTCAGTAAAGGAAGAAATGGTGATTTATCATTGCACAAATGACAAGCTAACCTCAGAATAGTATCTAATAGTGGCAACCATAATCTGCTAATAAAACAAACATTCTCCTGTCATAATGTCATAAACCATGCATTCGTTGAACCTTACATGAATACATTAGGAATTTAAAGCATTTGCATCTATTCCCTGTCGGGTAGCTATGTGTACCTATTGGAATTATTCAATAATTATGCAATATATGGCCGCGTATATGTAGAAAATTCATGAGAAGTTCGTACAGAATCGGTTGCAATCGAAAAGCATCATTAGGATGCTAAGCGTTTAGATTGACGTGTGTACGGTTCGCTGTCGAAGACGGTAAACCACTAAGAAATCTGAAAGCATTTCAGGGCTAACATCTGTTTGCGCAAATCACTAACAGTAAAGCGAATACAAAACAGCTTTTTACCATATGTCTCCCAACTCCCGGATTTGGATATTCAATCTATGGTCAAGAAAGTCAGGGAGGTCGTCATAGATAGAACTAAAAAGTTAAATAGCTCCATATCACATGAACAGGCGTATTACCAGACTTACTTAATCTGCACTGGTTATCCCACTCCTCACACAACCTTCATAAGACAAAAAACCATTCGAGAACTATAAGCCAAACTCGAATTTAGTCTTAGCATAAAAGCTTCTTTAAAAGGTGGTGGCACAACCAAGCTTATGTCTGTAGAGAACAATATGATAGAACCATACCAGTCAGCTTATACAAATGTTTGCCGCACAGAAACTGCACCTGTGAGAGTCCAAAATGACCGGATCCATACACTGGGCTGATCGAAGGTGGTAGTGTTGGTGCACATGAATACATGCTTGATCAGGTTATTCTAACTTCGGATATCAACTATCATCTATATGCGCATGACACCCAGCTTTATTTAAGCTGCGATCTCAAATACATCGATGCCGCCGTTGAGAAAATGCAATTATTCATAACAAAGAGTAAGACATAGATGCATCCACATCGTCTGCAAGTGAATGAAGAAAAAAGAGAATATTTGGTCATTTCTTCGAGAACGTATTTTAACATGCTCACATCAAAAAGCTTATGTATCAATAACTGCAAGATACATCCATCACCTGCAGCCAAAAACATCGGTGTAATATTTGACTTTTTTGCATGAATGAAAACGCAGGTCACAGCAACCTGCATAAGCTCATAAATATACATCTGCATGCTGTAAAATAAAGCTACTTTCTTGACAGATCGTCACGGGAGCAAGTAATACATGCATTTATAACATCAACATTAGTGGCGCTTTCTGCTTTCAATGCCCAAAAAAATATAAACATCGCAGCAATTGATGGGCAAAGTGTGATCACATCACTTCGGTTCTGTGCTCGTTTCATTGGTTGCAAGTGATACAGTTAATCAAATTACGGATACTAGTACTTGTATATATTGTATATATATATATATATATATATATATATATATATATATATATATATATATATATATATATATATATATATATATATATATATATATATATATATATATATATATAATATATATATATTCCAGAATTGAAATCGGCTAACCAGAGGTGGATTGTTGGTGTTACTGGCCAATTCTTGTGTAATATACTTCTAAGCTTCCTGAGACACATAGATAATATGGATGTTTTTAAGTCACGATTACAAACATTTCTTTTCGCCCAATATTTTACGGCCAATAGTTGCACTTAGTATCTAGCATTCAGCGTTTTAGAGCAGGTATTGTGAAATTGACACTACATAAAATAAATTCCAAATATAATTCCGTGGTCATAGTGTTTTACGAGCTCCTGACGCAGAGCAAGCGAGAGTAAGCTGCTGTAATACATACATGCTGCTTGAATATTACCTTGATAAAAATGTATGTTGTGTGCGTAAGATAATCATATACCAATCCTGTCAGGAAAAGCATCCAAAAAATGAACTGGATTTATTGTTAATTTGATTGATCCCTGAAACAACGCAATAACCATTATCCCCGCACACTGACCCCGCACGATGATCTTAACTCGCTAACAAACTGCATTTAAGGCGTTGTGTTTTTCAAACAATGGGTCATTTCATTTCAGCATGAGCTCTATAAGGAAAATGTTTAAATATACTTTTATTGTGAGGATTATGCTTTCACGTGAACATCGTGAATGAATTGGGAGCGCAGCGTGATTTGTTAGATCTGTACTTTGTTGTATTAAATGTTTGATCTGTTAGCCAATATATTTCAAATGCATTGCGTGTGAAGTCACGAAGGCAATAACACGAGTCATGATTGATGTGCCGAGAGCGTGATTAGGTTGTTGAATGAGATGCATTCGAACTTAACGACGTTTCTTGTCGCCAATATCTAAAACTAAACTGACTGCGCCATTGATGTGTGTGTGTTTATGAATGATTAACAACTCGCTTTGCTGTCATAAACGTGTCATTTGATGACACATTGATAAATTAAATCCGCATCCTTGTATAAACTACTCATCTTTAGATACTAAAAAATGTTCTTGACTTCTGTCGTCGCTTTATGCAGATTGCTTTCCCAATTCGTTGCACTAAGGTCCTCAGATAACATTACGGCGTCTGTCTGTCATTAGACCCAGACTTCGTTGATTGCTGTACAACTTCATCCTGATTACTCTCTCGAATAAGTTAATATATATAGAGATATATATATATAGAGAGAGAGAGATATATATAGAGATATAGATATATAGAGAGAGATATATATATATATAGATATAGAGATATAGATATATATATATATATAGAGAGAGATATATATATATATATATATATATATATATATATATATATATATATATATATATATATATATATATATATATATATATATATATATATATATATATATATATATATATATATATATATATATATATATATATAAATGTATATCCCAAAATGACACCTGAGAGCGACCTGCATGGTTGGTAGTGCTTGGATGTGTCATCGCAGTATCATTAGTTATCTGTTTCCTGAGAATTTCATTTACTATCTGCATGACGTGAAACAGCTGGTTTGATATACTGGTAACTTGGTGAAGCATTCGATACAGTTCTACGGGTCAAGTCTAGCCTAAAGGTTAAGCCAGTGGATCTCATCTGGTTTTGTCGCCTTTTTAAGTGTCTCTTAATTGCTAGGTTTGACTGTCATCGACTCCAACGTTAGTAAAGAGAGTCGGTATAGCTTTATTTCGCAAAATCATCCACATTCTAGACTTTCGAACAGCTCTGGGTTTGTTTCATAAGCAATATTCTCAAAAATTTTCAGAACATTAAACTGTCGAAAGGGTCAGTCTACAGTCTTTACGCTTGACTTACGACACCCAAATGCGGCGCATATGCTGTCTTGCGGTAATCGAAAATACTCACACCTTACTTTTCATTGTTCCGACAACCAAACGCACAGCAATAAGGCATAATCCACACCAATAGACGTCTCAGATCAGAAAGAAAGAAAAGCAAATCACACGTCTACCAACCACGAAGGCTGAAGATGGCACTTCACTTACCAAGCGATATGTAGACCGCTTCGAAGTAGATCGTATTTCCAAACGTAAAAAAGCGTGCAGTCACCTTATTTCGGTTACGATAACCTTTTAAAGTATAAATCTGTGAATAAGGATAATCATTGTATTTGACCTTGTTTTGTTTCAAACATAAGAGGTGTTTGAATCCATTATAACAGTCTGAATGAGTAAACTTTAAATAATGGTGGATATGGATTTGGGGGATGTATCGGTTTGACTTATTTCGCAAGGTACAGGTGTGGCTCCATTATAGCATTTAATGAATAAATAAAAACAACTTGTAAATTTGGTGGAGATTGAACCCGGGGGAAGCATCACGTTTAACTTGATTTCGCAAGTGTACATTTCAAGTAATGGCTAAAAATGTTTCGCTTATACTAACGGTGTAGGATTAATAAACCACAATTAAAAAATATGTCCACATGTAAAACATATATCTGAAATAATAAGCACACGATCATTCGTCTTGATATTGTCATATTAAAGTACGTGTTAGCCACCTGACAGCATAACGAACGAAAATTGTTTTGGCAATACGACATAGTAAGTAATCTAGTGAGTGTACTTAATTAATATTCTCATCCATCTGAATAAGACAATTGCTGTTAAAAGCTAGTTATTGCATTATCATGCTCGTGAAACATAACACCATGGCACGAAATGACAGCCTAGCAAAAGAGTGGCTCAGATATAGCTTAACCAACATCAGCGTGAAATCGGTAGAAAAAATTGACAAATTTAAGAAAAACACTCCCATGAGAAGGGTGTTCTCCAAATCGTAAATTGCATCATTCGCTATTGTTTCAGGCATTTTAATGGACACCGATTTATCCATAACTTGTTGGAACAAAACCAATGCCGTCTTTTTGCCTTTAACCCACACTATACCAGTGGTGATCTTGTCTCATGGCCCATTCAAAAAGAGTTTGATTTACTACACGCAGTTGGTCGGTATACACATAAAAACCGTCCATCGACGGCCTACAAAGCCTCAAAAACTCTTATTAACGAATTCTAGACACATTGCATCGATTATCTGGAGCAAATGCAACAGATAAAGCTTTGATAAGAATAGCTAAGTAGCATTTATAGCGTCCAGAGAAAAAGTGTTTGTTTGAAGTGTTGCAATCGGCTGACGCCATAAACAAACGGTCGTAAGTATAGAACGTCCAACTAGGGTGAGCAACAGGAAGACGCTTTCTATTGGCAAGCACTCGCGTTCTAACTGAAAATCCCGTTTTATGGGCTGTCGAGTAATAGAAAGACATTTGTATGGGTGGAACCGTTATTGATGAAATCAAACAAAGCCAGTACTACATAAGCGACTAACGGTGGTCCATAAAACCTTTATTGGAGTCGCATTTCTTGTATAATCGCCTCAGAACTACTTGTCCGATTAATCTAACACAGTGACATTTGGGGAACGGTATAATAGCTTAATGGTCTCGAGACTAAGTAGTTGGTTCAAACACGGGCGATAGCACTGTTCCGGGCGTAATGTTTAAAATACGTAACATTAGATCATCGCCATTTTGCCACTTCTGATAAAGATAAACGCGACCGGGAACACATACTACACTACACTACAAACCAAACCTGGAGACCATTATAGGCAGTCATGTACATATACAGTATACCTGTAAGCATCGCGGTGCTGTTTGATGACAATTCACGCGTATTGTCAATGTTAAAAAATAGATCCTACAGAGACCAGTGGCTGATATAGCACAGAAACCTAACACTAATGAGACTGACCTCTAGCAATTCCCTGTTAATGTGGTTCACAACATGAATAACCCAAAGGTCGCAATGTCATTCCACTATTTGCGGGAAAAAAAGGATTAAAGTGGGGCATAGATAAATGTGATTTTGTGAACTTGCAATCAGTAATTAAGATCGTCCTTAAATGCATTACAGGTTTCCCTGGCTGAGACATAGCAATTGATAGCATTAATTCGTCGGTTGAGAGACTTTTTAAATCTTTCCCAAATAATGTATAGGTGCATTAATAAAATGGTTGCGAGGCGACATATGACAACACTAGACTGCAGTAACTCACCGAAATATTGGTACCTGAGGTATAATGAAACGTTCATTAAACACTTTCAAAAAGCATGGGGTCGTATTTTCCGATGTCATGCCTGTTTTAGTCTCTGACAGATTTGGATAGCTGGTAAATCTTTCAACCGGCAACGAATCATTGTGATGTCGTCATTGTGTAACCATAAAACAAATAACAATGGCAATACGTATGTATAAATGCTGTTTTTTTCATGTACCAGTCCTAATCTACACTCTGAATCGCATCAAATCTATTTTACGTTCTCATATTTCATAGAGAATTGTAGATATGAGACGTCTCAATATAATTAATCATGCCATGGACATTCCGGGTAGACTTTGGACCTCATCTGGCAGGGAATATACGATTTCACAGAATGAGCATACATTAACTATGGTATTAACGGGCAATAACATAGCTTTTTGGAATATAAAATCTAAATGAAATCCAACGTAGGGATAGATAGTTAATACATAATTAGAAATAGGCAAAACACATCTCGAATATTTACAAAATAAACTCACACAAACCACACCAAATCGAACCAATGCAAGCTATTTGACCTGCTTGGTTTATGCATGTCATTCGTTTGGCCAGCACTGCGCCCTGTAACATGTCTTTGATGATTGCAGCACAGCAGTTGTGAATGGATGTTATATATATTTGGTGCTGGAGCTTCTGATATAATCCGTCGAACGTCCGCAATGCAAATCAGTGTCTTGTAATTGCTTTGTAAATGAATATCTATATGTTCGTGTCAGCAAGGTCTAGGCAGTTCCATGTTTACACATGTCAAACCATTCTAAACCATTGGTTACTCACGAAATGCACTAATAAGATATTAGCAATGCGGATAGATATGTATATTTATATTTGCTCATTGCCGTTGTTACTGTATATAAGGATTAAATATTGCCATGTCATGTGATAATTCTGCAAACTCAATCAATCACAGGACTGATGAAGGTTATCTCATGTTTAATAGCACTGCATTTATATTGCGCGCTGTCTCGTAGAACTGCGTAACCAAAACGTAAGGCTTATCAATATAAGCATCCTAATAAGTACTATTGACCTTACGTTTGAGAGCATCAGTCGCGCCCAATCATACAGTCATTAATAGCAGGGTGAAAATATCAACTGCTTATATACATAGAACGTATGGAAAAAAACCGCATTTGTGTTCTTAGTGTACGATGTCACGATTCATTATTCACGCTGACAATCGTAGTAAGTTAGCTTTGTTGTTGTCCTACAAAAGGTCGAGACACACTGGCTACGACAGAAAATAATGCATGCTATGCCGCAAGCCACTACTATGTTTGAATGAACATAATATAAAACATAAACTGTGAAGAATGCAAATACAGGCTGGACCGTGAGTCATACAGAAATTCGTAAAAAACGCTATTTTTTCAGGCTCTTCCTGTACCAGACAATCATAATCTCATTAATAAACAGTATGACTCGTAAAGATTAATAAAATCACTCAAAGGTCCCAAGGTCGCGACCCTGCTAAATTGCAATCACTGTGTGATGTGCCTGGAGTTATTGATGAGGAGCAACCCAAAGGTCACAGGGCTTGTCGTAGGTTGCCATGCATTTCGTGTGTTTAATGTGTTATCTGACTTGTCCTGGTAATATTCGCAATTGTTCAATACAAATGTACGAAAAGGAATTATGCGGCTTTCAGTTGTAGTTATTATCAACAAAGCGGATAAAAGAATAGGCCATAATTGGCGTAAATAATCTAAGACTTCTACCGCTAACACGTTGATGACGGCATCTTTAACCATTCCGACGACGACTTCTAGAAGTCAACGCAAAGTGATGTGGTCATTCATTGCAAGAAATCTCGGCACCCGTGCTTTCTGGAATATATGGACTGTTGTTTGTAAGCGTCGCAGTTAACGATGCATGCGTTTTTATTCATTATTTACTAATAAGGGTGAGGTAACACTCGAGACGTGTCGTGAGTAAATATAGTTCAAATCGTGAGCGATAGGGATTTAGCGTGAATGCCTAGGATAAAAATAGCCTGTGGCGGTGCCCTAAAGCCATCAGTTTTGGCGAGGAAGGTTTTTCGACTTCTTTTACAAAGACACAAATGCGCATGAATGTGATGGAAAAGTATTTTACACAGCACTTCATGCTTTGTTTGCAGGCTAACCCCCAAAATCATATGGCGTCCTAAATTTATCTATTAATATATTTTCGGCAAGGGAATGTCGCTTGGTGATATAGTCACATTCCATGTTATTTATTGTCAAGTCATTTCGTCTAGTCCAAGTCATTCGTTGCACAGAATAGCTCTTTATCATTGTGAGCACCCATTTACATTTGTGACCGGAATCCATCGGCTCATGAACAGGTGCTCAATTGATATAATCATTATATCACGTAGGCTAACATGGCAGTACTGCAACAGAATACCTTGTGCTACCCGATATCAGAAAATGTCTTCACTATTCATTAGACATGTCAGTCGACCTAGTGGTTACCAGGGAATATCGATCATTTATCGTTTGACTATGACTATTTATCGTTAGATATGATGTACAACCCGTTGATAAAACAATTTACTTATAATCATTGATCGACTTGGAATAATATATGCTTTAGTTTTAAGCTCTGAATTTTTTAAGCATTTCAATGGCTTTGAGAGTGTGATCAGTAAAGTTATCAACATCCCACTGGAAAGGATATCTATCTTCAAGACGTAGTTATTTTAGGATACCACACTTTTTCAATAACAATTGCCCTGTGCGAGTATCTACAGATGGAATTTCTTTCAAAGTAAGGGAGCAGTTGTGATCCAAATATTAATGTTCGCCAAATCTGCAATCAGTCATTTGTAAAATATTTTGCTTATTCAGTCACAGACAATATTTGTGGTATATAACACATTAAAGACATTGCGCCATGTATCCATTGCATTTGAAACAACTGCGATACATAAGTATTCAAGCGGCAAGAAAATCAGTAGATGCCTAATGTAACTGAGGCGAACGATATTCGCAGAGCGATCGATCATATATTGGCATGATGGTTCACTGTTAGAAATGACGCACTATGATTATTACGGCTTTAGGCCAGTGCGATAAATATCTTGCAACTTGGAACGATTTAGTTGCATATTTTTGTACCAAGCATGGATGACGCTAACATTTGATCATCTTACATTCTTAGATTTGACTCAGTTTGGTTCAGCAACAGTTGTTACATGCAAATGGATAATAAATATTTAACACTGCATATGATGATTGCCCCAAAGTTTGCTCATATGCTCAGCCACCCTTCAGCAAGCTGATTACTTATTAAGGAGAACACCATGAACATGAGTTTGCACATGTTGGTTTCAATGCATAAAGGGCAAATAAGGGCAAAAATATGAATTTGTGGGACATGAGGGAAAATAAGGGGTAGCGTTTACAAGCACTAAATGTTAATCTAATAAACTGCAATTACCGAGTGAGATATAAAACGCTGCTCATAAATAAATTATTTCTATGTACAATCTGCAGGTCGCGGAAAAAATGAGTGACGCAGTGGGGAAAAAAAGTATGGTAAAGACATGAGATTATAGAAGAAGTCCACCAATAATCAGGCGGACTATGTGGCTGGTCATTTGGAGTCTGAGGGAGTACCTAGAACTGATATTAGTGAGGTCATGGAGTCGTCACTGCTAAACCACATTAGTATCCGCCATATTCATGCAAGTCCAATGTACCTTCACTTTGACCATCCACAACTTGCTAGAGCTGAGAGACAAAAACAGGGTTTAGAGTTACGTCGACAACGGCATTTAAGAAACACAAAATGACGTCAAGCAAAGGTATGAATGAAGTCTGAAAGTGGTATTCAAGAATAATGACTGATGGAGATGTTTTAACAGGCACCGAAACCAGTGATTTACTAGATGATGTCATCCTCTACAAGGCCCTAGTTAATTACCTCATCAAGATGTCTCCACTATATCAAGCATCTACCCTGGAGGCTACATTCATCGACTATCGGGGACTCAGGGTTATGCATATCTTCACACCTACAGACACCCAAATACAAACATAACAGGCTAAGTGCATATCGTGCGATTAATGTTCTGCAGTAGCTCATCCATGGATATGTCTGAAAGGGCCGTTGGTGAAGATAAATGATGTATTTGGCTAGTAATGAAAACAACAACCCATTCGTTCCCGTCCAGTGTGAGAGAGTTCTTCTTTCTTCAGGTAATTCATTTGATGATTTGGTTAATGCGCCCCTGATTGGCAGCCCCAAAATGATATTCGTTATATTACGTGCCATTATGCGAATACATAAGAATCAACCACACATGTTAAAATGCCTTAAGTAACGTGAATAATGGTAAATGATGCCTCAGATCAAAGAGTCTTCGGTGTCATCTCGTATCTTGCACTCGTCACGTGGCTATATTGTGCGTTACGTGTGCGCATATCACATTGTCATTGATTGCTTTGAATATGGTTCAGCACACTTTCACTGTATGCTCAGTTCTCTCAAACTCTGCGGCTATTTGCGTAGAGTCGACATTCGATGTTAGATTTAACCCTGAGTAAATTCAAAGCTCCGCGCAGAGGTGAAATACAAACAACTAAATTTGAATAAAGAGGTTTTGATTTATGCACTGACATATTTGGGATCTCTCAAAGATGTTATCATTTTTGATAAACAGTCAAATATGAAGATGCAGAAAAAATTAGGCCGCAAAACAGCAAATGATTGATGCCCTGGGCGGCAATTAAGGGTGAATTGCATTAAGACAAGTGGCTTTTACTGGCAATGATGGATGGCAGTGCAGGAAATCACTAAGTTGTGCTCACTTGATCACTCATAACAGCCTGATAAAAATTGTCTGGTGAATTCTTTACCGATACGTGACCTTATATGTCGCATCGCAGTACCATGCAGTGACGATACTAATATATTATTACCTAAAAGGTCACAAATTTTTTATACCACGTCTTCGTTTTTCTCATTCGTACATGATGCACGATGTACCACAAAAACGTTTATAAACACTTGATTGCCAGTATATTAAATCGCAAATCATGCTAACTTAGTGGGGATATGCTAATTTGTAGCTAGTTGCAAGAAATATATGGACAGATATATAAATGCGCGAAAAGTATGCGTTAGCAAAAATAAAGTGATGATCATTCATAGCCATACACTTCAGAAAAAAAAATGCTGAAATACCGTGGCATGAGGCTGTGTATTACCAACATCCCCTTTATTAAGGGCGTTGAAAACGCGGCTCTTTTGGTCACACATTGATAGATTAAACCTAAACTAATTCAATACTTCCTCGCATCGAAACACTTAACCATGTTATTGACTACTTGTTATGCGTGTGCGTAGCTTTGCCGTACCTCTAAAAGCCTCGGCCAATCAGATGAGGCGTGCCTTGTAGATCCACATTTGTCGTTAAGCAGAACAATTGCCTGACGTTGCTTACTCGTTGGTATTGTTGACTTCTCAAAAGCCTCGGCCAATCAGATGAGGCGTTGGATCGACAATCTCACGTGCTTTTGTAGATTTCATAGCATAGTCGCCTGATGAAGGCGTTGTGTGTCATGCGATTACATAATCCCCACACAGCTTAGCGAAGCTAAAAACCCTATGCCCGAGATCGTCACATGTCCCTGGCAAGCCAACAAATGTTAAATTCTAACCCGGCCAGTTCCCTCGCTCTAGAAGGTCGTTGACAATCTAATATCACCATCTACAACACGGACATTAAAGATCGAGAATAGTAAACAGAACGGACGCAGTGAGAGGCGAACTGTCATCTAAAGGTCAATCCGGGCAATCGATCACGTTGAAATTAATTAATATTGTTGTTGTTATTTCCGCTATTTCTATGTCTGTGTCCGACGTGTGTTTGCAGCGTTATGAGACATTTTATTCCGTTCTCATCAATCACAGTGACGCCAGCACCGTAAACGCAAGTGCTTTTGTTTATATCAAGGTAGTGTCACCTAAACCATTGCAGTGTATAAGAATTAAAGGGGCGATCACCACAGAGCCGCTCGACGTGAACCCACTTAAGACTAGTTGGCAAGGTAAGGGTTATATAGTGAACACGCGTGGATATTCACCGAGTTTCTGACTGCTGTGATCATGTGATAAATTCGCATTTACTGCTTCGAGCGAGAACCAACATCATGTAATTATATTAAAGCTCGTTTTCTGTTTCATAGATGTAATTGTTGCTGAATAAATATGTTATGACCTTTCATACACCGAACAGCATCTAGATGTTGGTTGTTACGCATTTACATATTGTGCTCCGCAAGTAATCACGTGTATCAGTGTAAACGACTTTAACCCCACCACCCCCACCACACTCCACAGAGGAGATAGTACTTGCAATCTGATTCCTGTGTATGTGCATGTTAATTGGACAACAAGCACCAATTCGAGGTCGTTGGGGATCGCGACAAGTCATTACTCGACTTTGGCGTCTTCTAGTGACTATGTTGTCTGAGCGCTATGATTAAGGTGGATCATGTTCGCTGAGCGGGAGGCACCTTTTTTACATCATCACAAGTAGCGGAAAAAAAACTTTCGCGAAAAATATATAACAACTAACAAACAATCTAACTCAATAACATTCAGCTAAGCACAATTCCCTAGTCATCCGTTTATTGACTGTTAAGTGTAGCTGTCTCCGCCTTGTCATGCGTGCGAATACCGGGCGTGCCTTGTAGATCCACATTTGTCGTTAAGCAGAACAATCGCCTGACGTGGCTTACTCGTTGGTATTGTTGACTTCTCAATGCCGATATTGTTGGAATGGAATGAAGTGCAAATTGGGATTCTATTCAATGGGGAATCGCTTATAACTGGAATTGACCATCGGTAAATGCAATCCTCGAGCAACCGTTAATATGAATACGAATCGCTTAAAGATGTTGATTGATGAACCAATTCATGTGTTGTACAGATTGCTTGCGATTGATTAACTTTTGGTGTTATGAGCGCTGTTACAATGCATGGACATCCAAGCAGCTCTGAAAAGCAATTACGAACGATTTTTATTCTGAGATAAATCAGTCTCTGTCCTCGATCGATCGCTGTTAAAGATGAAACTCCGAGATATTTGGGTCTCAGTGACAGCAATAACGATACCACATGAAGTTTACAATCTAGCCACGTTACACTATCAGTCGTATAGTCTACTGAGCACTGATCATGCCGAACTTGACTATCTATCTATAGTAAAATCTGAGATATCGATTGCTTGTAAATCACTTCGACTCTCTGGAAAACTTTAATATGGGCGAATTAATATACTCGATGACAGCTGTTCACTCCCGCAAGTGCTAAAATAAATGATTCATCAGAGGATTGAATAAAGTGACAGTCACGAACTCCGGCCCTAACTAGACCGTAGTGCACTCTTCATTTGACTTGTACTTACTTCATGATGGTATAAATGCGTTTGTCAATACATAAATTGAAGGCTCCTCAGCTTTGTATTATAAGCAACAACCTTATAACTTGAAAGAAATGGATATGTCGCTCCTCTGTCCGACAAAATGGTAAAACACGCCACCTATATTAGCGTCTATTAAAATCAAACGAAATGTTCTAAGGCGTTTGCTAATCTTCGACATAAGCAGCAATGCATTTAGGCCAATGACGTTTGATCAACAGGTTCTTCGTCAACTGAAGACGGTGTGTGTGTTGCACTCGCTTCCCGCACAGCACCATCTTAGCATAGCAGTAAGCAAGCTGTGTAGCATGCACAAAACATGAAGGTTAAGTCGTTTTTTTGATTATATCATCAGATCATCGCTGTTAGCGCGTTTACCTGTGGTAAATAACGATTCATTTTTTATGCACCAATCAATATTGATAGAGGTTTTCCAAGCTCGATTGTCATGAAAATCAAAAGGCGCATCACGCCGCAGCATGTCCAATGCGTGGCCCGAATCATCATGTTAAGAATGATAGGGGCTCCAATCGCATGCATGTTTTGTCTTGTGACTTGAGTTTGCTCAATCATTTACCTTACATTAACTGCATGTAATCTAAAAGTGAAGATAAGACATAACGCAGACAATATAATATCTACGCTATGATGCTAAATTTCTCACACATTGACAATGTGACATTCCTCCATCTCAGGTTCATGCCAATGAATCACATGTGAATAACGATAGAAACGTGCTTGATGACGTTTTCACATAGACACAATCAAACAAAATAATTCGGCAAGCGAAAGCCATTTATCTGAATTGATAGCAGCAGTTGGAACGAAAGTCGAATGCAACGCCTTTTGGCATTACGTTGGTAATGGCAGGATTGAATAACAACGTTGCCTGCTACGGCCAAATCAATCATAGTTATCTCGCCTGTTGCAACAGAAAGTGAAAAACAATAATTTATTTAATCGGGGGCGCCTTGGTCAACAAGCTGGACCGCAACTTGATAATACAGTATATACCAATGTTTTTCATAGAACATGTATAATATAAATACAGGAGCAGCATGGGTAATGACCTGCTTGACATTGATGATTGTGTAAACCATGGATATAATTGAAGGTGCCAATTTGCATATATTGGCTTCATGGTATCATATCTCATGAAGTGCAGTCATCAGGCGTTGGATGTTAGTCGGCGGGTTGTGACCCAGCTAATGGATCTTCATGACACTGTCTGTTATATGCAATACATGGACCTCGTGTCAGTAAGGTGTGATTTTATGCAGGCGACTTTCATCAGAGAACCTGGAACAATAAAGTCAAATTCTATCCGGTCGGCACTGTAAAACACCTGTGGGCTTTTTTTCATTTATACTTGACTTGCCATTAATGTAACTGGGTCGATATATGTTGGACCTATATAAGTGATAAACCGTCCAATACATGATGATGACTTAAATAGAGTGCATCTGCATCCAAAACAATATCGCTATCTTATCTTTCAGAACGACTATGCCCCCCAGGGGATGGGGGGGGGAGGCGTATAACACAATTAACATCCGTTTCCATCTTGCAACGCCAGCAGCGTAATAGGCATCTTTAATGCACATTTTAGTCATGAACGATATTCAGTGCTTTCAATGTACATGCCAAATCCCATGTAATCATATTATGAAGAATAATTAACGGCCAAATGTGTAATGCGTGAGACCTTGCCTCTGGCGCTTTCTGTCCTGTAAACCAAAATATCTAAATGATTCAGTGAGCGATTCAGAGCACGATGCAAGCTTTATCCGACCCCAAAGGTAATTTAAGCAGGGCATAATTGCTAAAGGCTGGTTACCAAACGAGCAACACGTGAGTCAGTAAATGTTGCGATAAAATTAAGGGCACGTCTAAGTCTACCTCGAATGTTTGTTTATCGTTTGAAAGCGGTCAACTTTCGTTGTTTTTCAAATGACAGACGGATAATAGTAGCTGGTAATAATTTTCCTTTTACATCGATTATTGTAGTGAGTATATATACAGCAAACTTAGCAAATGTAATGGGCCATCGTGTAACTTAAAATGTAGGACTTCTACTGTAACGGTAAACGTAACATGGGTGTAAGAAACCCGGGGAATTTACACGCTGTATGAACCGGGCAAGTATTTTCATAATGCAATGGTTAGCTATAAAACCTGATACCTCACTGAGCTAAGCCATGCAAAATTTTAATGCAAACTCGACGGTTTAGATATCTACATAATCATTTGCCAATCTAATAAGCCAAATAACATCCACCAACAACAGTCAGGCATCAAAGTGGTACAACTAAAGAACGGCAACAGAAAACGTCATCAAGCAATTACTGACCAATCATTGTAGTTAATAGCTTGAGCTTGTAACGTAAGTAATGCGAATTTCTATACCCATTGCTTCTATCTGTAGGATATCTACAGCTTCGGTTGAATTGCAGTTGAGGAACGAGATCTCTCTTGCAATGTGGTCTTAATATTCGGCCATTATCCTAAATTCAAGTTGCCGTAGGCACGACAGTTAATAAAGTCGTTTATTGCATAGGTTCTTTACACAGAAAAAGTATCGTTTGATGTGTAGTCAACAAGATTCTGGCATACGCACAAGATGAAATAATAGATGAAGCGATAGGCCGACAGATATACACTCATAACGTCTGTATGTGCAAAACGTTTAGGCAGACATAATTACCGTACTCGGTATTGTCAACCGGCATATCCGTGCACCCAACAGTGTTTTCCCGCCAAATAAAGTTTCAATTGGCCAATTCGCGAATGGAATGTCTATATTGGCGGCAACATTTGCATCACCAAAAAAACAAAGCCAGCAAGACGTTGCCGCTTTAATTAGACCAATGTACTTTTGTATGCCGTGACTTAAGCAGTGTCACCTAAGCAGGAGTTTCACCAAAACAGTATAATATTGGTCACTTAATATCATTGTTGGTGTTCAATTTTACTCGCATCTTCTATAAATACGTGCTGCAAAGAGCCCAATCTACCAATGATGCGACACTTAAGCATTCTTTCTATTGACAACGTCGTCTTTGGAGTCATCATCGGATAAAGCAACCTTCAAAATTGAACAAAGATTAAATGCACTGGACATAGTTCAATCAGTGCGGCATCATAAAGTTATTAGATTCTGGCTGCGGGCATGATTATCCCATTTATTCCAGCATATCTTGCATGAGAAATGGCTCAATTATTGCGGAAACATTATGTTTTCATATTCAGTGCTGGTATGTTGGACATATCTTTGTTCAGCAACGCAAGGGAGATCCGTCCATAGGCACAATATGCATTGTTTATGTTTGTTATCCACATTTAGTTACCAATACAGCACATATATTAATAATTTGCACTGTTTACTGGGTGTGATGAACTCACTTGACCACTCATAATACAACTAAACAAATATCATCGAGATTGCTGACGTTGCTAATAAATCGTAACATATTAGAGTGATGTCAAGCTTAGCTCCCACAAAAGCGGAACTGTGTCAGCGATCCATCAAGCAACAGCCCGTTAAGTCTAATACAATAGCACTCAAATGTCATTTTGCATACAAGCCACCTTGCCAAGGATACGCTAAGATATGTTGATTTTCAATTAACATTTTGTCTCTTGCATTTAATCAAGGTTTATCAGGCGCGATTTTGGTGCGCTTTCAGCCACCAGTGCTCCGAACTTTGCTGTCATTGTAATAAATAACGCGGCTTGCTCAGGTTTTGTTCTGCATATGGAGTAAACAACTTCTAGCTGAGATTATCACCATGTACGTATGGGTCATTCCAGACTTGACACCCTATTGATGCTCATCCAGCTGCAATAGATTAGGCCGGCCGGCCGGCCTTGGTCATTTGCTTTAATCATAGTAACTGACTAATTAGGCTTGGTACACGGCAACTATCACCAAGCATATTTCCAATAATTTGGTGAATATTAACTTTGTTACATGTATAAAAATGTGTACAAAATAAATGCCCGTAGAGTTTGACGGTTTTCAGCCACCAAATACTCGTTGATTCATAAGACCAATAACCTGCATCAATCTTACACGTCAGGGAATAAGAGTACATCTGCGGTCTAAAATGATGAGGCTGCAGAAATTTTCTATTTGAAGGTAATGGGACGCTGCTTAATCAAAACAAATCATATATGAGACTTACACCTTCTTTGAGAAAAAAATAGCGTATTGTTTAATATATCAATGATATATGTTTACATATATATGAATACCTACCATAGAAATATCAGAGTATAAGCGAAACTAGTTGTAAATCAAATAGATTAACTTTGTTTGCTTGCTGGAATGGAGCTTCAGTTATATGCTCCATAACACAACCATGCAATGACAAAAAATTAACAACAACATCTCACTACAAAACGCTGGTGTTTAGGTGTGATGATGGATGCATCTGATGAGTTAGCCCAAGGCTGTTCATTATTCAAGTCAGATACGCGATGATTCATGAATACTGTATTTACAATACGTGCAGTTAGCATGCATATTTGGTTGCAATGAGAACGACCCACGCGATAGTAACCACGAATATGCATCAATATATCATGTTGCAGTCGGAATACATCGGGTTATCGGCATTATATGCTGGCTTCGCGAACTCTGCCATTTGTTGCCTATTGGAGGAATATTAGCCTTCCAACATAATGAAGGGTTCCCGCAATCAAAGAGGCCGTATCTTTTTACATATCATTGGTTTACTGAACAAGAAACGCCCTGTGCAAGCCATGTTTGAAGTGCGATTAGGTCGTTATGCAAATACATGTTCATCATATCAAGATAACGGGTAATGATGTGTGATTTTTGTGATTAAATTATATTCTCCGAAAAAAAATGAGGGTTATACTTATCGTTCCCGGCGAATAAATACATAACCGGCTCAATGGGAATCGTTCTAACAATTTTCAAGAGCGGCTCATCTATTGATGCTCCTGGAAGAGCCGTTGGTAAAGATAATTTGTTGTAGTTGGCTAGTAATGAAAACGACAACCCATTTACTCCCGCCTACGTGGGACAGTCCTACTTTCCCCAATTAACCTATTTGCGTGATTGGTTAATGCGCCCGAAATGGCTGCAAAAATTAGTTAAATAACGTACAACTACACGAATACATAAGAATCAACCATACATGATAAAATGCAGGTGAGTAACGTGGATGATGATGCCTGGGATGAAAGAGTCATAGGACTGCCATCATCTCGCATCCAGCCAATGATTGATGCCCTTGGCGCCAATTAAGGATGAATTGCATCAAGATAAGGATCTGTTATTGGTAATGATGAATCGCAATGCACGAATACCCATATGTAGTAGTGCACAAGCGTCCAATCATGACAAGCTAATGAATATCGCCTAGCAAATGCTATGCCAATACGTGAACTTATTTAACGTCTCTGGGTTTATTCATACACGATGCACTTATTTAGTGGCATGAAGGGAAATTCACAACAAAAACATCTAAAACACATAAGTGCTAGTATATTTAATCGCAAATCAAACTTACGTAGGGGAGAATATGCTAATTTGTAGCTTGTTGCACAATAAACATGGATACGCTAAGATATGTTGACAATCAATTAACATTTTGTCCCTCGCATTCAATCAAGCTCTATCAGGCACAATTTCCATGCGCTTCATCTTAACTAATCACACTGCTTAGACAGGTTTTAGTCTGTATATGGAGCAAACAACTCCTAGCTGAGGATGTGTGGGTCAATATTCCAGCTGCGATAGATTAGAGATGCGTGTCTTAGTTATTTACTATAATCACGTGACGCGGCACTGCATCTATCACAAAGAAAACCTCCGAGTTGCCATACTTTGGTAAACATTAACTTTGTTACATGTATAAACATGTGTTCGCAATTAATGGCATCAAGCATTAAATGGATGCCTGTAGAGCCAGATGGCTCGCAGCTACCAAATATCCCGCGGGTCATATGACCGACAATTAAATCTTACGGCTGCAAAAAACCTCCTTTCGAAGGGTCTGGGACGTTGCTTGATTGAAATAAATTCATTTATAAGACTTATACCTCCTATGAGAACAATGTATCAGCGCTTTAGTTCATTATTATTTATGATATATATATATATATATATATATATATATATATATATATATATATATATATATATATATATATATATATATATATATATATATATATATATATATATATATATATATATATATATATATATATATATATATATATATATATATATATATATATATATATGCATTCCTACCTTTGCAATATCTGATAATCTGCAATAATAGTGATGAATCATAGGTAGTTACCGTTGTTTGCATGTTGGCATGGAGCGTCGCTCATATGTGTGATGTGAGATGTGTCTGATTAGTTTGACTGAAGTCAGATACCCGTAGAATAATGAATATTATATATACGCTTTGTGTCATCGGCGTTAAGCTTTTGTTGCATTAGGAAAATCCCACATAATATCAACCCAGAATAGATTAATAACTAATATTTAATAGCCAATGTCTGCCGAGGAATATGTAATATTCAAACAAATACGTAAGAATTAAATGCATTATGCGGACATTATCGACTCTACTGCTACATACCATAAAGGTATCATGCGCCATTCGTGTTTGTAGGGGCATTCAAATTCAATAGGGCCATACAAACTATTAATTTTGCTCACATGAGAATGGATATACGATGCACGCATCCAAGGATCTAGCAGTGTGTGCTCCAATGTGATGTCTGAGATATTGTGATAGCAGTTTGCAGCAAAATGTGACACAATGTGTTGAAATCTAATGATGCAACGACTGATGCTCGCAAAATTTACAAACGCAAAGCACGTCTTGCATCATATCATGTCCAATATTATACGACACTACAAACAGCCAAACATATTTATGTGACCTATAAGGGATGAGTTAAGCGTAACCTTGCTTTAGCAATTAAGTATGCACCTGCGCGACCCATTAGCCGGGCTAATAATCAGTTGTTTGAGCAAAGAAATGATATGTTTGACGTCATCCGCATTTACCAACGTACCAACGTCCAAGACCGACAGCCGTAATGCGTTGATAAGTCATTCACATTTTGGCTCCTCCTTCATTAGGCTCAATCGTCCTGCCATCAATACATCATGCCGCAGCTGGGATACACCGGGTTATCGTCATAACGAAATCCCTGTTATCATGGTAATGAGTTATCCAGCCCTGTCTGCTCTTTTCCTGTTTTTGGAGTAACAATTGTTATATATGGACGATGAAAGAGATATGTATGGTACCAATATATGCAGTCTACTCTAAAAACAATCGCTGAAGTAATAAGAATCCCTATTTCTTCTCATAGCGTACCTGTTTTGTCGGCAATATTAACTAATGTGACAATTAAATCAAAATCATTGGGCGCTTCCTATGTATGAAATTGCCTAACTGCTCTACTGGTTACAAACATGTTTCAACACATTCTTGATATCATTAAATTGGAAATTGCACTTTGATACTAATAAAAAAATAAATGGCAATTTCTGTGATAATTGAATAATACGACAAGAATAAAGCTTTTAAACGGACCATTTGCAGATGTAGGGCTACCTTGCACTATAAACGTTTTGTTTGTTAATACTCAGGGTTATTCATTTATACGCATTTAATCATTTACTTCAAAAAATGTTCACAGTGATGTTTGGAGCCAGGTTATATCTCATGAACAAATCGAATGTAACGACCACCAGTAATTGTCATAAGAGGTTTTGTTTTTCACTCTGCTTATGAAGATTTCAATATTGGATTTTCGCATGCATCTGGTCTACCAATAGATCACGACTAGGTAATGAATTGAAGCATTCCCTTCAGAATTAATTTAAAAAAGACGACTATATGATGTGTTATTAGCTCACTAATGAGCTTGATAACCGGAGGTTATTTAATCTAGCAGCACAGCTAGGCGCATTAATAGACCAATATGAGCTTTGTCGGCGACAAGCCACATAGCCGGAGTATGGGCTGAGTATTGACGATAATGCTTGAAAACAAAGCCGGAAACGTAGTTAAGGCACCTAAGTTTCAAATGGTTTTTAAAAAGAGGCTTACCAGTCCAGTCACCTGTTTGCTTATGTCTCTTAATCAACATGTAATCGGCAATCGAGGTGAAGATTAGGCGAACTCGTAAAACGGGTGAATTCCGTCAATGGGAAACTTTAACGGAAATGGTCCAGCGTAATAGAACCGACGTTTTTACCGATAAACTTATAGCTCTTTTTCTGAGAGAAGAATGATTTAACTCGAGTATGTCATTTTTATATTTGACACTTTACCATAAAACAACATAGATAAGCCACTTGGGCTTTGTATGTGGAATTTGTTGTCCATGCTACCTTATGTGGGCACCCCATTTTAACTAATTTGCATCTCGAATTGGAAGCAAACCGTGCAGTTTTAAACGATTCGCTCTATAAAAAAACCTTCAGCTCCTCGCACCTCGCATCATTAAGTAAAAAAAAAACGTTAATAAGTGTCATATTTGATCAGAGATTCTCTCTCTATGTTCTAAAAATCGCGACGATGCATCATACTATCCATAAAGCCTTCACCAAATTCAATATGCGTTCGCTCAAACGAGATCCGTTATTTTATTTTACGCTCTAGCACATCATCCTTTATGAGACAGAAGCTGATGGAGCAACTTGTATTATGGCCACTATAGGTAGTTGAGTTGTCACAATCAAACGAGGATATCAGGTAGGGCACTGTCAGCAAATTTTACGGTAGTGAACTTATGACACGAGTGAAGAACTGCAGCACTAAGTGTGGCTGCATCGGTGGATACATCGGTAGATTAACTGTGTAATTAACTCGTATAAACCTGTAGCACTATGCCCAGCATAAGATAACCTGGGCCAAATGAATCATTTATTTATTATGCAACTGATACTGCATAGATGATCAAATGATGATGCAAATATAGTTCGTAAGCTTTCATCTGGTAATCGTAAAGTATTCATTCAGATGAATAGGCTCCATATGAACCTTGTATGATGCGTCATGCTAGGCGGTTTATCTCGGCATATCTTATTATTATTCTGCTGGTTCATTATGCTGCGTAATAATGCTGACATAATTATACACCAGATGCTACAATCTGATTGAGCGGAGATAAGTTAAACAGCATTCCACTATAACAAATGGATATTTTAGCTCGTTCGCATTGTATAGCATAACGTGGTCATGTAGCGGTGTTGGTTATACGCTACTGCGGCAAACTAACCCAGTGCCATTTGCATACATCATTCACGAATTGGGGTCTCATGTTGCAGTTGCATGCCCCTAAAGTGATGTTTATCACCGCCTATCAAATGACTCTAAGACCAAAGATGTCTGTTTTGTGACCTTCTAGTAGTTAATAAGCATTATATTAAAGCACATACAAATATTAATGATACCATACTATTATGCAGTACAGGAAGAGGACAGGCGTTGTCATGTTAAAGGGCACTGTGCAATGTAAAATGTGTAGCAAAGATACAAATGATGCAGCACTCATGTGTTATGCTATAATGGGTCGTGATTTGCCTGGTATATTTATTTCGGATGTAGTATATAAGTTTGATAATCAAGATAACAACTCACGCAAGTCTTGAACAATCCACCAGGATTAGGATCTACAAGAACGTTACAAAACATGCTACATTGTAACAGGCTCTTTTTTATCACGGGTTTGAGACGCAAAGAAGCAGAATGAAAGACAACTACAATGTTATGTACCCAATATCAAATTAATTTGCAGGCAGTTAACGGGCCTCTTTTAAACACAGCATGGTTTTGCCTGAGGGGTTATTAATAAAACAAGCCTTGATAAGAAACATTAGCATTGAAAATCTGGTAAATAAAAAAAAAACAGTCTGATGTACGATTGATGGTTTTCTATAATTCTATGCATTGTAGTTCTCTACTTACATTTGACTTAAAAACTGGCTTCACTATTAATAATGGGCTTACCTAAACACAATGATTGCGTACAGAGGATGTCCGTTAATCAGTGGATATTAAGAATGGCAATCTGCCGCAGACACGAGGGAAGAACGAAAGTTTGCAAGAATCAATCTTTTCAAACATATGGGTCTATATTACTATTCGTGGCATCTTTGTAAAGTATCGTGCTGTACATACGTTTATGCAACGCTTATTTATAAGGGATAAAAATTTCGATAATATGTAATACATTGCGGTGTTTGATTATTGTTAATCACTTTAGAAAGCGTCGTTTTGCATCCTCTCCCTTTGCCCGACATACATAGATTGCGTCTTATCAAAAGGGACACCGATATGGTTAGCTGGAGCGAACATTCGCTGAACTTGTCATGTGGTACGATGTAGTCGCTGACTCATGTCTTTTTTTTTTCGTCGCATTTATACACTCACTGATATATACGAGATAATTGTGCATCTACCAATTCTACGATACTGCATTTCTGATATGTGGGACCAAGCGTAGTATAAAATGCAGCACACCAATAAAGGGTCCTATATTATGTCCAGAGAGTCACGGCTTATGTCGGTAAGACAGATTTATAAGGACGCGCTGTTAGAGACAACATGGTAGGAATAATAAACCAGCTGGAAATAGTCTTGCACAGCAAAAGGCATAGCGTAATGCTTGCTTTACACGATCAAAAACACAATTCTGTTGATTTCCATGATTGCGGGACTAGCTTAGAAGAAACCCGATGTTCTACTACTTATACTGTTCTCTGCATCAGTCATCGCAACACAGCTGACATCAGCTCGGATTACCAATCTTCTCAGTAGGGCGGCAATTAACAAGTATTTCGCATAGTTTTATATCATATCTATCAGGTTAACAATATGAAGCTCATGGAAAATATCATTGATCCAATGAAAGCGTTATCCCCACTGCCTAAGCCCAAATCTGATTTATCGTCCAACAGGGACTTGTTGTGTATCTCGGTCAAAACTACAGACTGAAAAGAAAAATAGCTCACATTATGTATTATAGATACACAAACACCAAAGGCTGAACACGCTGGCGACGTCTGATAAAATTTCTGGAGTACTATGATTTGAGCGAACCATTTTCGTTACGCAGATGCCCCGCAATTTAGAGAACAAATAGGCATAAGTATTGCTTTAACGAAAATATGTTAACAAATTATAAACAACTACAATAAATGACAATCGTTTTTTTCCGCATTTGCTCATGTACCCACCTTATGTTAAGATGGATGCAGAAAGCATCAGCGATACTGCTCTATGTGCCCATTCATATGTGATATGTGTGTTGTTGATGAATTTGCATATGCCTTACATGCATGGTTTTCCAAGTCGCAATAAGAAGTTCATAATTAAGTCCTTGTGCTTATTTGTGTTTAATGACATTTTTATCAATATCACACAGATGGCTTAATCAGCACACACACACATGCACAAACACATACACACATACACAAATACACACACACACACACACACACACACACATATATGTATATATATATATATATATATATATATATATATATATATATATTTATATATATATATATATATATATATATATATATATATGCAGATATGAAAAGACCCAAATTCAACTGTATATATATATATATATATATATATATATATATATATAGATATATATATATATATATATATATATATATATATATATATATATATCTATATATATATATATATATATATATATATATATATATATATCTATATATATATATCTATATCTATATATATATATATATATATATATCTATATATATATATATATATATATATATATATATATATATATACGACCGGAAGGCATTTATACACCCACATACGCTTGATATATATTTTCGTGATCAAAAGGATTATCAGTGGGAAAAAAATCCGATTGCCCAACTTGCCCATCCGCTGGTCATTCTATGCGGAAGTCTAATCGCTACCAGTGGTGGCTGTCATCGACGGATTGGAAATGTTTCCACGTGTGCTAGCGATCAAGTGCGATTGTGGTACAGCGGCACATATTTGATCGAATGGGTTGGGAAATAAAATAGTAACCCGCTAAGATAGTTTCAGCCAATTTATTGAAGTAGATGTGCATTTTAAGTATAAGTTTCTAAGTAATCTTTTAATTATACTCAGTTAGTAGCTTTATGTTTGAAACAATTGACTTGACTCTAATGGACCTAACAGACGTTTTATTCCTGCTGCCTCTCACCCTGTGGTTGTGGAAGGCAATCATTGTAAGTTATTGTGAATAAAAAGTATCCTGATATGGCTGTTAAATAATTGGGTACCTCCATATAATGCGAAAAAATGCTCCCATGTGCTCAAACAATTTCTCTGTTTGGTAAGGGGAACGGGATTTAACTAGAACAACATGTTTCTTGTCATTTTCTATCCTTTTGGTGACATATAAGTTGTAGCCAACACGCGCAAGTTAAAGGTTTCAGCTTATTACAGTGTATTGTGGGTCATATTTCCTTGACATTACTTCGACAACTGTCTTATCGGATGGTCAGTGGAAAACAAAAGTCCATACGGTATCAGGATATCTATCATTTTTTCTCTGTTTGAGCCGCCCTAAAGCTATGTCATGCAGGTCATGATAAGTATGCAACTGGCATGACAACTAAAATATATCATATGTCAAGTGCGATTTATGTACCGAAATATGGGGAAAAAAATATGCAAGCAACTTATTCCGTTTTGTATTTATTTGTATTTGCTTGCTGCTTCAATGGTGGCATTAGAAAGCGTTTGAACATATGATTGAATCAGCAGAAAGCCAATGATAGCAGTGCTTCATTGGAGCCAACAACATCACAGGGTGTCTACTGAGAGGTACTGGCGTAGCGGATGTAACGGACCGCTACATGAGATGATAATTGTCACTTGTAAGCCGGAACCATTACTTCACAAATTGCTTTTCTTATTTGTGTGAATACCAATTGGTAGAAGCAGAACAAATTTACGGTTTATCTAATCGTGACTATTGGTGGCGTCTCATTTTTATTATGCAGTTGATCAAATAAAATGAGCTTGACACCTGATTATGCTAGGTACAGAGGTGTCTGCAAGTTGATTTATAATAATGCCAGGCACGGAAGTTTATGCCAATTGTTTCCTGATTAAGCTATGCACTAAAGTATCAGCAATTGGATTCCTGATAGAGCAAAGCACAAAAGTGTCTCCAACTTGACTCCTGATAAAGCTAGGCACTAAGGAGTCTGCACTTTGACCCCTGAAAAACGCTAAGCACAGAGGTGTATAGATACGCAAGAAGTTTTATATACTGTATAAAATCGTGCAATAGCAACAGCATGTTTAGTGTTCAAATGCTGGACGAAGTTCATGCCGTTGGCACCAACTTATTTTGTAGATGTGAACGCCGTTACGGTATTGCTGTCGCCAGAAACCGGTATATCTATTGAGCCAATCGTGTTGACCTGTATGGATGTTTATTAAGAGATTACAGCCAAACGGCATAACGCTCAATGTTATCAACCCCATTAGCAATATATCATCATTTGCGAATTTTAAATGTAAAGGTTATTTGTAATTTATTTCCGACCTGCTAGTTTGCAAGTATGTGAAAGCATATCAAGGTCGCAGATTAAATGCCGCGTGTCTTAAAGGCAGCTTTAGTTGTCAAGAACGATTTGTTTTAAGATGCATACGGTCAAACAGATAAACATTAACATATATGCATCAGATGTAAGCACAAACAGTGTTT
Source organism: Urechis unicinctus (assembly GCA_034190875.2). Taxonomy (NCBI): domain Eukaryota; kingdom Metazoa; phylum Annelida; class Polychaeta; order Xenopneusta; family Urechidae; genus Urechis; species Urechis unicinctus. Next base: position 2,630,659 of record CM067344.1, read on the forward strand.
ACTTTTGGCGATGCGTTTGAATCACAACCTCCGTCATAGCGTACTTCTTGGTTACGAAATTGCAGCGCTTATAATTGCGTTGCTTGATGGTAATTCGATTTATTCTTTGCATGTGCGCTCAATGATGACACGACTGTAAGGACGGAACTCATACACGCTAGCTAGCTTATCATGCAGCATCTAAGCGAAATTCAGCAGTCGACGTTGAATTCAGAGTATACAGTACCAGCTATGACCATGGCACGTCCTTCAAAACGACTTATATACCATAGTACTCTGGGTCAGAAAGATAAACAGCAACAGACGACCATCATTGAGTCTCAGCAGCTATATGGTATCACTATGACCCGTTTGTAAGACCAGGTACCCCACAAAGTTATGCTATCATATATCAATGAGCAGATGTCTATCCCGTTCCCGTACCACGACCCACCGCAGTCTATATTTTCGGGACCAACTGAAAAGCGTTTAATTGGATAGAAACGAAAAGGCCATTGCCGCTACATATCACCTTCCGTTTATCCCCAGCAGTGAGGGTAGACAACATAACTCTCACGGCGGCTGTGTTTTGAACATCAAGCAATCGCCCCTGATCAACTGCAATTATCAACCCACCCGTTTATGTTATATAGTTGTTGACATGATATAAATATCTTAACAAACTGTTTTGATTATAATGCAAATTGACTAACTCTTATTATAGGACTTCTGATAATGAAGCAATTGAAGAGATGGTCATTGAATCGCTATATACTTTAGGTAAGTTTCGTATTGTTATGTCACCACGCCTCAGCATATATGCCGACCAAAGCTATCCCTCCAACGTACATAACATAAACCGCATCGATTCGTGGCTTGGCGGATAAGAGTTTATCCTTTGACAGCGCACATGCTATCAACATAACATTATACACAATGAACATTACCTCATAACAGCAATAACACCCTTGCATTGGGTTGTATTGATATAGCGAGGGAAGACATTACTTCAATTAACTAGGCATGGCATTATTGACTTGAACAGAAACGTATTTGTCCGGTGAATCCATGACAGTGTATAGCTGTCATGGTGAATTTCCGTTCAATCACCGAACATATAGAACATTATATCAGCCAATCGTTCGTCCTATGCTCACACGTTTGAAAGCCTTAATACATATAAACTGCACAGACTCGTATGGTTACAAGAAGCCACACAGGATACAAAAACGAAGGTTAATGGACAGACTATAACAAGTGTTGCTTACTTCTCCGTTTTGTCTCTTTAACCGGAATATGTCTTTAATGCATTTGTGTTCAGGAAATATTTCGTATCATGCGCAATAATCATCAATCACATAGCGTCATAATGCATTTACGCCCACAATCACAATGCGTTATTCGTGGCACAAATATCTAACGTCTCCCACTTATGTCATCAACCATTAGCCACATTATCATCAAAAACCGGCCGTCACATAGATTGCGATTTACCTAGACATAAATGTAGCTATAACCGTAATCGAGTAAGCGTAATAGCCGCCTCGTCATGTTGATCACAGACAATAACGGTACATCCGCTTAAATGGTCTCTATATTAAAATGGTAGTGCTAAAGCTCATCACCTTGTTCCTGGCGCGGCAACGATGCATATCATTCTAGAATAATAACCGCAAAGCTTTTAACATTAGTTATTTGTCATATCAGGTGCCCCTAACATCACCGGTGATGACATCAACACATCTGTCGAGACCATTAGCTATCCTCGTTATATTGACAAAACAGTTCACGATCGCCACTCCCTGGAAGGTACTGATTTAAAGTAATATGGCATTCTACACTCCCTGTGCAACAACTGACCTTTTGGAATTATTGCAACTTTTATTTGAGGCATATGATCTTGACTCGATACGAAGGATTAAATCTCACAGGATACTTACAATATTGTAATACTTTTGCCAGATTGCTGATATTGTATCATGTATGGGATTTTGACTCCGAATTCATCTGTGTCTCCAGCAGCGTAAACAGCGGCATAGAAGATTGTTTTGAGATATGTGCGATTCAGATATAAAAACTATGGTAAATGTTGGGTTTTAGCACTGACATCATAATTGAATGACTTTGGATTATTTAAAACCCGCTTGGCATGTTTACACACTAGATGACCCCGAACTTCTTCATGTTCACATGTTTGTTTTGCCTTATAGGCACTAATGAAGAGTTTGCGCTACTGGCGCTTTAATTGATTGTCGTTATATTTCATACGAGATGTATTGTGTTTTGAAGACGATAAGCACATTTCTGTTAAAATGCATTGAATTATGTCATTTCCGTAGCTGTCGACGCCATGTAACTCTCATCGATCAACGATCTTGCCAAAATAAGGTGCAGTCAACATTACTTTTCGACCGTTAACATTTGACAGAACATGAGTAAACAAACTACATCCAGCACGTGATGACACCTTAATAACAGTAAGTGAAAGGTAATGTCATAGTACGCGGGTTCAATGCATGACTATACCTCGGTTTGACCTAAACATCAGATCACTAATAATTGTTTAATTTATAGGAGTATACAGAACCAATGTATTTGTCATGGGTGGCACGAACAGCAAACGGCCATATCTTGTGAAAAGTGGGTACTCCTTATCATCATTGGAGCAAGTCGCAAGGTCCAAATAGCATTTGAACTGTCTAAATGTTCAGAAAAGAAATGTTATGAATGGAGCATTTCATAAAAGTCATCACAGTTGTATCGGTGACCATGGCTACTCTAGTGGCTTTTGCGTAGTCATATTTCTTGTCGGTGAATGGACGTCAATACCAAAGCTAATAATCTCTCTCATACGAACCATCGCCAATTGGTAGCTTCATCTCGCCTTGGCCTCACGAAGCGCATAAATTAAAGCCTTTGTTGATTTCGACGCAACTAGGCAATAATGTTTTGGCTTCAATCTAAGCACAATTTGCGTTAAGCATATATTCGCAGGACCCCATCTTGATTTTGATTTTTATCACATACAAGTAGACTGACAACATCTTATTTACATTTGTAGCCCCATCGGTGGTCTGATAATGTGGTAATAAGGGTGTGCAGATTAATGTGTTCTGCACTTAGACAAAAGTATACTAGTATTAACGGTCTCTGACAAGAGTTTTACCTATCAAGGCATGTCATCTATTGTATCATAAAGATATGCAGAACTATTCAATGTAATCAATATTGCCCAGGCATGGTGTATGCTTCATAATGCTTTGTCATACATAATTACAAATTAGAATTTAATGAAGTAAACCAGAAGTAAATACTCATGCTTATCTGTTTGCATCTTCTATCAACCTACAGACACATCGGTCTTCCATGTAATGACACGTGGGTTTTTAATGGTACGTCAATTTACGGATTAAATAATGCTTCCTTGTACTATATGTTGACATTTGAATAAATACCTGCGGTATTTGTTTATATAAGAAGTATATCGTTGTGAATACAACGATAGATTCGACAATGTCGCCTCAGCAATTGCGCGGACTAATTTGGCACGTTATCCTTTCCATGACGCCCAGCTGCGTCCATGACAGCCATGTTGAACTGAATGAATGCCAACCAACGACATGTGTGCTTAACAAAATGAAGTCGTCATGCAAGTGCAATGCGTATAACCTTCGGGGTATTGTGCAGGCGACAGCATTGATCAAACCATAACTACGGTTGAATAAGCTTCAAAGTACATGCGCAAGAAAATCCACTGATTGGACCGAAATGCACGTCAGAACATTGGCACGATAGTCTATTGCATGCTATTAGGCGAGTTACACTTACACATGATCTATTTCATGGAGCTCAGCGTGGTACATAGAGCAATAGTGAATTTAATGAAAGCAAAACGACGCACGTGTGCTTGTTCAAGAGAGTGTAATACCCAATTTGTACAACCTACTGGAATAAATGCGAGAGGGGGCATTGAAAAGAACTATGAGAGATCTACTTTGAGTAGCAGGAAAAATTATTGGAGGTTTACACGCCGGAACTTGCGTTCAATACGAGACAACGTGACTCTGACAAACCTTAAGCATTTCATTATGCCTGGAATACTTTATCGGCGCAGCTCAAACTAGCAACACGCTGCATTAGGCAACATGCCCGGCGTTTAAATGTGTTTTCTATGCTTATTAGCGGCAAAGGTGCATTAAGGGACATACACCAATCTGTTTACGAAACACAATCAGCATTTAGTATCGAAAGGCTTATCCCCATATGAGGTAAACTAACGTATCCAGTGTTCAATCAGTTTGCTTGACGATGACATTCGTCGCATTAGTTCATGGCGATATCGTAATGCAGAATAATCACCCTTATATCCGTCGCCACGCAAATAAGCAAATCTACGGCATATAATGGTGTTAGCTAGGAATCACTCACTTATAGAGATCTTGACATAAAGATCCCATAATTGGAGATGGACTTGTCTTTTTTCCTGTGATCTTCAAGGAACGTGCTTCTAGGGCACTCCATGCCACGCCTGTGAGGCATGTTATTGGTGGTCTCTTTGAAGCCATATTAAGTACAATCGGTTGCTTCAGTTGCACATATGTGGCTAAAACGACACGACACAAGCCTTTATTACAATCACCAGGCTCTGATGTGCCTCATGTGGTGTTCGAAGCTTTCATCATTCAAAATGACATTATGGAAGTATCACTTCATTTGCTCGTACTACGCTCTAAGGGGTTAGGCAATAATATAAAAATTGCATCCAAAAGTTTTACTAACTTTATCATGATATGGTATTTCCGCGCGCGTTGTAATAGAACACGAGTAATCTGTTTAATTCATGCTATTAACTGTCCGTGACTTGAGAATATCGCGGCACATCTACCAGAATATGCACCTGAAGATGAAACAATGCCAATATATACAAAGGACCAACACGGCACGACCTGATTTCACAAGCTATAATATGACGTTATTACTGGGGTCCGTAAATTGTCATATATCTATCTGTTGATGGCCCATAGCTTACAGATTATTGGACCATTATATCCCATTCAATCCGCTCATGATAAGGCACACGACACCGGTTATTGCCCATTGGAGCTTAACCTCCTCTTTTGTTCCATGAATGATGAGATCTATCGAGCAAGTTTTCTCCCGTCAAATATCTTATTGCGTGGGTGGTGGCTGTTTTTAGCCAGGTCATTCTTGCAGCAAGATCATTTCAAGGAAAATACCCATATGACTGCCGTGAGAGTCGAGGTGATTATTTCTAGATGGCATCGGGACCTCTTATCCAATCCTATCACAAATGTATAAGCTACAATTCACGATAACGATATAAATTGAGGTAATAACTATTGTGAATTTGACCAGGATAGCATTTCGGTGTTGAAGTATATAATTCTACACAGCGTTTGAAGTATTGCGCTTCTGTGCCAAGCTTTTGTGCACACATGATACCAAGGTTAAATCAAACATTGATAATGATGTCCCTCCCTTTGACTGACACGTTTTATAACGAATACCGAATTGAAATTTACTGTAACTAATATTATTTATATTGTTAACTACAAGCAGGCCCCTATAAACCAAGTGTCTGTATCTTCCGAATGACCCCTCAACATAATGTACTAGGTATTCATCTTAGCACATATATTTTATCTACGAGAAATGTACCTTATTGGTATTGCAATTCATCGATTAACGGAGGCTAAAGATACGCTAGATATCGGTTTTATAATTGCGGTATGCACGTGCGATAAAAGCAATCCTCGACGACAGGATCATACGAGAACAATGTCGCGAAATGTGAGAGGGATGGGAATTACATCTTAGCCACCGCCTTTACCACTTGACAATTGTGCATGAAAAGTATTATTTTGTCCTGGAAAATAAGAACGCCTCGACTATTTTAGGCTATCATCGTAAAATACAACATTCAGTTATATTTACCCATCGCGCTTTATCCTTCTCTGCGTGGCATTGGCTGATGGAGTTCATAGATGTATTGTCACATCAGGGTATTATGCATGCTAATCGCATATAAACAAACGGGATACTCCTCTCGCCGCCCATTAACCCTATTTCTGATAGTAACATCAACCACAGCATGAGATACATAGTGGGAAACTATTTACCAACTACACCATGCAACAGAGGGCACCAGCACGCCTTGGTACGTTATGTAGACGCCAATAATGTTTAGCCAATGACGATTGCACCATGGATAATAATAACCCTACCGCCCGATCTATTGAGGATATGCTTCTTCAGAGTCTCACAATATGCTGAGTATCATACCCCAGCCCTCCCTTCTCTTCCATCAACCATGCACGCAATGTGCTGGGATCGACAAGGCGATCGGCCATGTTCTCTTGTCATTATCCGATATTTAAATATATGATATATAAGAATCCATCCATTGTACAATACATTTGTCATATCTATTTAAGCGTTGTTATTTATCCGTGGAGAACACAATAGAGAGACCCCATTCAAGTTGGTTTAGGATAAGTCGCGTTCACTTCTACTGTGACTTAGGCAATGCCATATCTATCTATCCATCGGTATAAGATCGACTTTTCCCGGGATTCACTTTTGGCTCATGGGCGAATATTGGGTTACGTTTCGACTACAGTGGCCACCGAAAGGAGTAGGAAAGAATAGGATAGGAATCCTATCAATGCCATGCTCTTAACGCATTCATGTTGTATGCTGCTGATCATTCAAAGTACGTCATAATTGTAAAGTACTATCTGATTGCATCTTAGATACATTATTAACCCGAGGATGATAGATGACCTTGTGTTGCTCTTTCACACACGTTTTGCTTATTCTCATTTGCCACAGCGCTGGTTCTATACCTACAATTGTCTGCCCCGTCCTTTTTCAATATTGTTAATGCTCAATATCACAAATGTTTGTACGCCGATAAACACTCTGATCATATTACCTGGTTATTGATTTTCATCTTATATTTGTATGCTTTAACTATCCAAAAAAAGCAGATCTTGGCAAAATCCTCGTCGATAAAAATAAATAGATTCGAAAATGGCCTCACGAGAATGACCCTAATAGACAATTTATAGTGACAAAGATAATAAGTTTATTGTCTATGGTCTTAACATTTCAAACTTAATGTGTTCTCCGAATTTGAAGTTATTTTGGTAAAAACAATACTACTAGCACATATTGGATAAAAGTCTCGTACGAAGCATAATAATAGAAAGCAATATGTCACATAAAGCAAGTAAAATCACTGTCATTTTATAAGAACAATTGGTCCTTAGGTCAAAATCTAAGAGGAATGACCAAATATGGCGGCCATGTTTGCTTGCTTTGATGCCAGCTTAGCATGACTGCGATGGATATTGTTCTTCTAGTTTTCGCCAAATTAGCGTACCTATAGCAACCTTTAGACAAGATTTGCAATCAAGTTTCCTGCATACGTATGATGCAGTGCCTTAGGCGCTCGTGTCATAGCAGAGCAATGGATACAGGGTATTTTCTGTTTTATCTATAAGTTTCTTGTTTGTCAAAATTGCTGGGCTTATTCCGCCATGTAAGAAAAGGCACTGTTCTATAGGCACATGACCCCTTAGTGGGTTTACTAAAATGATCACCAAAAGATATCTGGATAATTATCCTACATTGAATGTTGCGATTTATTCTGTTATTTTAAGCAAGGTCTGTTATCTTTGAAGAACTGCATTGTGATTCCTGCATTGTATTGGTCTTTACTATATGTAGGTACAAGTAGAGCGCATTTTACTGATTGACCCTCGTAAATTTGTATTTCTATGTTGGTGTTATTAATGACCACCGTACAATCGTGAAACGGGAAGTATACATTAGTGGAGAAATAAGTTACGAGGATCCCACCCGAATGCACAATATGCAATATCACAGCATCTTTTAGCTATTGCCACTCGGATGCCTCGCGTCATCGTGTACTTTCTCATATCACTCACATGACCATGCGATACCCAAGACATAAAGAAGCTCGTTTACGAGGTGTCGCTATGGAATACTGACTACTACAATTGATGTTGGCAGAAGATAGCGTATACACGCGGGTCTGGTAGCCACACCATGGCAGGTGACTTCATCCATGACAGAAGTTTTTCGATTTGCACAAGTTGCACTGTTAGAATAAACTTACAGCGGTTCCTATAATAATTACAACCCAATTCACATCTTGTGCAAGCTCAATAGTATAACTAACACTATGAGTCGAAAAGAAACACCACTCATCCGCCCCCCCCCCCCCCCCCCCCCCAACACACACACTATAACGGATCACCCGTATTTGAAGCACTAATATATATTGAGATTCACTTAAGTCGGCAATATTTAGATAAATGTTGATGATAAGGTGGGTGTTGAATGATGATGAGTGGGTGCGCTTTAAAGGGATATTACCGTCCGCTGAACAGTCTATTGTGCCAAAGTAATCTGCCGTGAATAAGCCGTAATGGACAATCTGCCTACTAATTTGTCTATTAATATTAAACCCAGCAAGTCAGTTTCGTTCCAAGCGGTGGAATATCTGACAAATACTACCGAAAATATGGTGAATAAACAATGAGCCTTGGGGCGGCATATTCTGCTCTCAATTATACATATAACAATACCCATATCTCAAACGAATTGCAATTTTCAGCTTAGACTATTGTTGGCCTGTTCTGAGAAACTGACAATCCATTGTCGGTGGTTATCCATTTCCGTTGAATGACGTGATTTCACGTAGATGGCTGACATGTAATAAATAAGCAGCTGTAGTTAACTGAGTGATGTACGGCCACTTTTATCGAGGACCAATGTTACAGTATACACATTGTTCTTTAATTTGATTCTCAATAATTGATAGTTGCGCAATCTACCTCGTCTTAAATATGGTCGATTGCAACAATAATTTTAAAAGATGTGATATAATGCACACCAAAGCTAATTCCGTGATACAGTGCTTGCCATACTATTGCAGACGCCAGCCAAGTCGTGTTCATTCTGGGATATAGAACGGAGCTAGAAAAGGTGATGATAAATCAACCGTAATTGATTGAATGACAGGTAGCCTGGTGCCGCAGCGTCACTAGATGCTACTGTTACGGTAAGAAGTCCAATTGGTGTAAATAGTTCCAACATATTATCCTTAGAGTAATATGAGTACGTTATAAAAGTGCATATTGGAGACGAATGCCTCCACCACAGTAGATGCACTGATTTCGCATCATCAGATAATTTAGATGATTTGATAAATGAACGATTTCTGCCGTTTATTATATCGACTAATATAGTTTAAGTAAATACAGAGCTCTAGCATGTAACGGGTGCCATCTGTTATATCTATCAAGTGCATCATATGATTGCGTTTAATGTGAGCCCAGCCATAAGACTGGACAATGAAAATGAGTGATGGACAACTGTCACAGGAAAGCAGCCGCAGTCGCCTTTCTGCAGACTATATGAATTTCAACAATATACAATGTGGTATCAATACAACTCAAAGACGTAATTCACAAATACATTTTTCGACACATAGCAATTGAAATGTCTTATGTCAGCATTACATTGCACTTTAAGGTGCTACCCCACTCGCGCCTGCGATTTGCATTCAGTTGGTTGGCATAGCAATGTCTCCAAGGGTGTTTATAGATCCGACTTGCAGACGTGTTGTGTGTGGACTTTACATTGGCTATATTAAGAGCATCGAGACATTTGTTACTCGATACCCTTAATTACTGAGTCTGCGTTACCATTGCATGTATAGTGTACTATATTGGCTTATTGATCCGGTCTAAATAGTAGGTCCCTAGCCCCAGCTTAAACTGCCCTTAACAACAGCATCCCCTGCCAAACGTAACACCGAGCTTATTTTCTGATCCATTCGTTCTACTCCAGCAGCCTCGTAAACATCCTACCATATCTATTGCCTCATTTAACTGCATTTTTTATTGTCTGCAATAGGTGTAACATTTATAGGTGAAAGTCGAATCTCGGCAATTTAAATGAAAGCCAGGCAATGATAATTTGGTTAATTCTGTATCGAAATGTGGGCTTCAATCAGAGTTTAGTCTTGCGCAGCTGGATCTCTGCTGATGCAATCCGACGTCAAGCTGCCCCAAAGAATCAATGCATCCGAATACAAGGTGAATCAAATAGACGCTATATTTATGAGACGCTATGTGGCAAAGTATATCTAATGCAACTGATGACATATGCCCTGATCGACGATCATGTATTCATTCAGCTTTTTTAAAGTAACCGATGAATAATTGTTGAAGGTCGCTAATCAATATATATCATTGTCCTGTATTATGTCTTTTATCCCTACGCCTCTACATGAACGCAACTCTGTTTCCATTAGTTGCAGATAGGCCGTTATTTAATGGGGCCGTTCGCTTAACCGAAAGACCCGTCGCCAAACTACATTTATGTAATTAAATGTGTATTTCTTACCGTTATTATATTATTATTGACATCATGCAACACCGCTTTATTACGTATTAACATCGTGATGCTTATATACACAATAAGCACTGTAAGTCACGCAACTGTCTCTCGTTCCGTTTAAAGATTGATTTCTATGTTTTATATTGCAACAAATCGGCAGCAGAAATACCGACCACGCCTGTTTTCATAAAACATTGTGTAGCAATCAGCGATTCAACCTGCTAACATGGCTGTAGTTCAAACAGTATCGCTTGCCTTCGTAAAAATAACCATCATTATAATGGGTTTGACGGCGGCGTTTTAATCACAATATTTCCTTTTCAAGACTATTGGGCTGGAATTCCGCACTGTAAATTACCCGTTCATTCGGTTGTATATTTTCTCCCAAACATTTTCGAAATGCCTAAGTCTAGTCTCGACCGCCTGAAAAATTCCAAACTTCCGGTGCTGGCCGTTAAGCCGGGTAGGGTGTTTTATAGGAGTCTCATTTTGTGGTGCTATTGGATATG
>CM067344.1:2646601-2669014 GCA_034190875.2 Urechis unicinctus
TCTTGGATTTGCTTACACCCAGATAGGGTTATGTATGCAGCCATAACTGCTGTTACATATGTTTAACATACTGGGTGATATTGGAACCTAATGCGCAACCTTGAATGTTTTGACCCTTTAATGGGGTTTGGCAGATCATCTGTGATAGTGATCAATTATGCAGCAAGGTTAGCCGAGAAAGGACGTTGCGACTACACACAATACACCACCGGTTTGTAATCTTCTTGGCACCTATAATATGATCCTTGACAGTTATTATTGACCACCTAACAACCATGAACAGGAGAGTATACGTTGGTGAAGATATGAGTTAAGAGGATGGCGCTCAAATGAAAACATGCAATGTCGACGTATCTAAGAGCTACTGCCAAGCTCATTTGAAAATCGATAGGGCAGATTATTACAAAGGAGGGCTTGTGTCTTCGTTTGCACAGGAAATGTAACAGAGGTGATGCTACAAATCTGCTTCCTCCGATGCAACAGCAAAGATTACACAGCATGTGTATGATTTGAGATAAGTTTGAGAATATATTGTATTATGAAGGAGCTCGTTTACAACCTGTTTTGAGATGGCATTGTTTGATTGACTTAAGACACCCATAACATTAACATCTGTTCCCTATTATGAGTATTTATCTTTTATCCAATCCAGCACTACAGAAAGTACGGCATATTGTATCAAAGTTCGCATTCAATAATCATTTCCCGAGCCCTCTTCCCGACGCTATCTTATGGCTTGGTGCTTGTAGGGTCTATGTCTCTGTCTCAAGAGCAAGTAGTGCGTAAAACGCAACGTTGCATCAACATCACAATGTTATGATTCCGGTAAACTGCGCAAACTACGTCAACTTAAGTTTGCAATACGTCTGCGGACCTAATATACGCGTTTATCAATATGCCATAGAAGACTTAAGAGCATGGAAGAAATCATCGCAAAGTGGCAATGACATCAGGAAATTCGGATAAGTTTGAATAACCATTCTGCAATCATATTTGTTGTAATGTCTTAATTGTTTTAGCGCACTGGATGTATGTGCTATTACGTCAATATTTATTTAGGAATTGTAGCTTTACAACAACCATAAACATTAATATACGCTGAATAACATGTTATCTTAGTGTAAATCATGTGTCACTTCACCGCATTGAATAAAATGACCTTGAAATAGGGATTCAGACTATATCTGCATATTATAAAATCCGAGAATTAATTGACAAACTGGCTGCCGTGAATGTAGCAATTTGCAAAAGGTCGATGACAGCACCGATGTAGTTCGTACTTCGGGCAAACAAATCAGCCAGAGTTACACTGTCATTCATTTCTTACCCTACTTTTATTATTCACCAAAGATAATATTTAATATGCCAACAACAGCGACTTACTAAAAAGCGCGGTGGACTAGATCGTTATGACAACATACATTTGTAGTCGCCATATCACCCTATTCATTAAACAGAGGACGTACTGGTGTGCCAACAAGCACTTTGAGCTCAGGTTATAATAACTTCAACCTGTTGCAAACGGCTGCCTAGAAACATAAAGTGTTTTTGTTCCAAGCAAGGTGTTTATTTTAATGGGATTTAGTGATGAACAATGAAGCGGTGATGATCATGTTCTTAAAATCGACAGATCATACAACTCGGTTGATCTTGTGATCAATCATATACTGTAGCATTCTGTTTTAGGTTTCGGCAAAGCATATACCCTTTCACAAGCAGAAAAGCGAAATGTATTATCGGAATGATATATAGATTGGAGATGGATGAAAACGACGTCATGGTGTTGTTAAGGGTGTGGTGTTTATGTGGTAATCTGATTTTAAAAAAATCAAGTACGTAACACTTTTAACACATAATATGCGGAGAGCTTGTTGATATCACTATATTCTTTTTACTTGGCTAGTTAACACAGGTTGATACAGAACTAAGGAACCGATTTCGAACGTCACGCCAATTACGCAGTTGATGGATATCGTTGCCTATGAAGCTATAATGACTGAGCAGTTGTTAGCACATAACTGATAAAAGCCAGCGATGTTTCGACATAAATGCCATTGCAAAACAGCTAACAAGCTCTCCAGCATGTAGACGCCATCCATATAACTAAACTGCATGACTGTCTTACTGTGTGCAAAAGGAGAAACATTTACTGATGGAAGTCGAAACTCGGTAATTTAAAGGAAAACCAGAACATGGGAATTTGCTTTATTCTGTTTCAAAATGATTGGAATGCTTGACAAAATGTTTGGACTTGCACAGCTGGATAACTGCTGATGCTATCTGCCGTTAGACGTAATGCTATCAGGAAGGGTCAATGCATCCGATAACAATGTGAATAAAATTTAGTTAGATTTTGTCTGTCAATAATATTTGATTATGAGACGCCATGTGGTTCAGTACATTTAATTGCAACTCTCGTTATATGCCGAGGTTCCGTTCGATGTACCAATAGAACCGTCGCCATAATCATAAATGAAAGTAAAACTCTTTCATGTTAATGAATGTTTATGGATATGATGTAATTGACCTCTTGCATTAATGCTTAATTCATTAATAATATGAAGACGCTAATCTACCGAATGAGCACTGTTAATCACACAACTGCCTGCAGTTCCGTTTGTGATCTATTTCGATGTTTGCGATTGCATGTAACCAATAGATAGTGTAGCAACTCAAGATGGTAACATAGTTGTAGTTGATTGTCTTAAAAACCTGTTTTCGTACAAATAACCACCAGTATACTAGACTTGACGGCGGTGTGTTAATCAAAATATTTCATACTCCAGACTACTAGCATTTCGCCTGATCTCGTCTCATATAAAACTTGCTGCATGTCATACACATGGTTCAGTTGCGTGCATGGGTTCTTTAGCAGTAGCTGTTGCCATTTGGACTAACCAATAACGACTCATCATTTTCCGAATCAATAAATGCTCTATATTCCCTTATGCCCGTCCGCATAGGTTCTGGGTAGGCATAAAAAACCAACAGATCATTGAATATAAACGTCGTGGGTTAAAGTTAGTTTTAGGTCACACAACAAAAAATTAAATTACCAGCAAATCGACAATTACATCTTTTCATCTAGTATTTGTCAATATGTTGTATCAGCCATCACTGTCATGGGATTGGGTAACTGAAATGTCAAAATGCAATATACTATTACAATTCAAACACCTCGTAGACCTTGGTGGATCAGCCCTTCAAATGCGCTTCATTAACGTTGCTCTTCCATATTCACCTGTGTCCTCTTTTGGCTGCTTATTGTTAGAAACTAATCCATTATAAATTGGCAAGACATCATCATAAGTAGTCTGGTCACTTCACATCGCTGTGTTAAGGCACAGCTATTTATTGCCGCCAATAATAAAGTCAAAATCATCACAACTGTGATTGCAGAGCAGTCAGCAACCGAATACATATACGCGAATTGTTTCTGAAAGTAAGAAAACAAATCTGATAATGACTTTCAAATCCTGAACACTACATTACGACTTAAGATATTAAGAGATTCCATTTGGAAAAATCAATCGAGAGCTTTGCTTTCAAAATACTGTTAGATAAACTCTATGTCATATCCGCTGGCCAGATCAACATCGGTAATTAACATCAAATGCATGTAAATGTTGCGTAATTCATGCGACGCCTACGAAATCGTTTCCTTTATATTAATGCTGCTTCTAGCTTTTATTCTAAATGAAGGGAGGAGACATCACAGCTAGTAAGTACAAATATTTTTCTAGAATATATGCGGCGCAGTTGACGTTTATCTTTACTTAGTCCTGCAAAAACAACAAACCACAATAACCCATTTAGTAGACTTAGTAACATTACTCTCAACTTAGATGCATGCTACGTCAATGAAATTCATATTGCATCCTCCTACGACCGCATTACATGTGCGAATAGACGCACGAAACTCTTCAACGACAACGGAATTAATGACTTCCAACAACTGGCACCATTCAACTACCCACGGAAAGTGATTAATGAATTGAATAAAGAAATTTGTCCTGTTGCCTGCGGTTAACGACAAGGTGAGAGACAGACCATCTGTTTCACCTAGGTATGCAGTAAAGTGCTATGTTTTCAAAATTGCCAAACTTATGAAGTCTGTTATATATGTGTTAAGGTAAGATTACAGAAAGCGCTGAATAATCTTTGTTCAAACTGTGGGTTACCAGAAATACCGCTGTTGAATATTATTTATCCCCAGCTATCGGCAGATCTACCTGCTGGACCCACGGGGATTATAAGGCTTGAAAGCTTATGTTGCTACAATAAGTATATGCCTATATAGCACAATCGGTATTATAACCTGACGCCCGTCTTATTTGCTGTAGTGCTATGGGTGTGCTAAGATGCAGTGCTGATGGTTTTAGAAGTCAGCAATATTGTTTCCTTCAATTTCCGATATGAGCGTTGAAAGTAAAAGGGATGATAGTGAAAACATTTCATTTCGACATAAGCATAGCAGTGTTCTTTTGTATATTCACACCGCATCATTTAAATAGAATCATTCGGACGAATAGTCAAATCGCCGAAAATACGCTAATTTGCAGGGTTAGTAAATTGCATAGTTAAAACAACATAGAGAGTGTGCAAATAAAGGGGCAACATGTATCATTCATCTTAAGGATTGTCAAATGGTTGTAGGTAATGTATGTTTGCATAATATATATTATATTATTTTAAATGACGCCGCACAAAAGTAACGCATATGTATTCATCCTGCTAATAAATGACTGCGCATTGTAAACATTATTAGCAATCAGAAGCTAGAATGTACAATTGCCGAGATAAAGGGACCTTTCTGTTATTTATTGTCAGTTTATTCTATCGTAGAAAGGTGGATTGAACTCGCTGTAACCGCCCATTATGCTGGGGTATTTAATCATTGCAGCGTGCATCTAAGTGTAATAGCACCGAATTAGCGTGTGTACAGTGACAATGCAACTCTTTTGTCTATAAATGAATGTGCTTGGGTTCCATAGATCCGTCTCGTGCAGAAAGCGATTACATCGACGTTTTTGTTCTAAATAGGTGAGCAGCAGAATAGGATGTTGTCAATGTTTACTGATGACTGATTTAAACACGAGCCGTGACCCCAACCCGCAGTTCTTGCAAGTGCGTTCTTTCTTCGTGCGAAAACGTTGGCAAAATTAGGGGATCCGTACGTGGTGAGTACTGCCTCAGTATGAATTTGGTAGCATGCAGACACGCCGCAGCCCTTTAAGTGCATGAGGTACTTTCGCTGCGTTTGGGATGCTGTCGGGCTACGGATTCATCCAAGTACGGGTAATGCGCGTGCCTTGAACAGCCAATGAGCGCACAGTGCCCTAACTCCATAAAGCCGTGGTCAATTTGCGATCAATTTAGCTAAGCGCTACACTGGTGTGTATTTGGATCATAGGAACAAACAATAGGGACATTGTGCCCGTCGACATGTTGGTTTTATTTTTGTTTCAGTCTTCAAGTATATTCTACTAACTTTGTTTTATCTCGCCGACAATGACCACCGCATTATGCACTTAACAAACCGCCACGAATGACCCAAAAATAGGGACCTATTGCACATCGATATGCTGCAGATTGTCAGTTTATGCATTGAACATGATTATGCATTGAAAATAATACTGCCAACGATATATATTGCTAGATAAGTGGCCACCACAAAAGGACACTGCCGGTAATAGGTGGTGGTGTGAATTAGCAAAATAACGTTGGATAACATGTGTGTACACCGGGGAGCGGATGCAGCATTCATCCCCTAACGACAAGCGAGACCTTCGCAGCGTCCATTTGCATCAACATATCTAATCATCGCTTTGAATTTAATTGAAGGTCTCAATGCAAATACAGGACTATTCAGCTCAGGATGAACTACGACTTCTTCGGCACCTGCTTAAATATCACTCTGTGTACATAAAGGGGAACCAAAAAGCCGATGTTGATAATAACTTAATTGACTGGTTACATGACAATATCAAACGTACCATCACAGGTTTGCCAAGTAGCGGTATTGTGACTTTCACAATGGCCATGACATTATGATTGCAAGCACTTCAGTGATTTCGAGACAAGAAAAGGATCGTTCGGTGAATTGTGTTCTTTTGCAGTTATTTTACGTGTGATTACTTTTTTTTTATACTAGCCTTTGTGTGCAGCTGATATGCTAAAATATGAATAGATTAATGTCCTCTGTTACATCAATGCGTCATTAGTAGCATACTTGTTATCGCAGGTGAAACCCGGTCTGCTTAAACAGCGTGGTGCTGAATGAGCTGCTGTTTATTGACACATACAACCTATTAATTATTTTATGGGTTAAGTCTTTGTGGGATATTTTTGTTATTTAATAAAACCCTTGATTGTTCGATAAGTGAAATACAGGCGATAGTGCGTTTGGGACACGTTTTGACTGTGTGCAATTCTCAAAGGGTACACTCGGCTCATTTGCTTTATCAAGATTGAACCCAGGTAGCCGCAAATATATAGTTTGGAAAACGTATGGGTTTCGACCTACAAAAACAAATGATTTAGGGGGAATTCATTTGTTGCCTTGAATGCTTTATATAAGTACTAAGGCGCCTCTCAGTAACCTACTCATTTCCGCTTTTACATGTCCAAACTTTAGTGTGGTTTTGCATGTCACTAGGTATAGAACTATTGAATTCAACTGACGTATTTTGGCTTTCCTTTAATCGAATCAGCTTATCAACATATAAATAAATCCCTCTTTTAGCCTGATTTGTCATATGGTCATTACTCTAATAGGATGTAAAATTGGATCTGTCACGGTATAACGTTCAAGCATTATGTAATACTGCGCCCACTTATCGTATATCATATCTGCAGATGAAATGGTTTTGAGCGAGTGATGATAATCGATGTCCAGCGCATTTATTGGAAAATCGAATATGTGGCTTAGGAGAGCGGGTATTCTGAATGACATCCACAAGTCGGTTGACTGCACAAAGGTTTTGACGGCTCACCGCTTTCTCTATTCATGTTCACATCAACAGCAAATGTTTCACTAATTATGTTATTTCAGAGCAAATGTTACTGTGATCGTGCCGTGTCCAATTAAACTGATTAGCCAACGATATGACAATAACGTGAGTATCTAGCATGATTACGAGTTGACATTTCGGTGATTGATGAGGATGATTTTAATGCACTTTTGATAAAACTTTCTAAATAACAGAATTAAGAAATAACTTAAGCTTTTCAGCAGCAGTGCATAATACCTATCATTGTCCCAACTGCTCATTATACCTTATATGGGTGTGCGGCTGAGCGGACCCAGGTGTAAGGATATGCTAAGGTGTCCGGTGGATAAGGCAGAAAGAGACGACTAGGTGTTAAGATGGTGATCAATAGAAGAATGGTTTGAGTTATTACCACCAATAGATTATTCATTCTTCGCACTTATAACACACTGTACTTTATTTGGGCTGAAACTGGCCGCATCTAAATAATAAGTGGCTGTGTGCATGTTTGTCGGAGAGCCGTTGGGGTGGAGGTCAATAGCTTTTCATTTAGCTCGGATATAACCTTTACCGGAGGCACAGGATCAAAATTATATGAGGGCAACAATAATCTTCCCATTAGCATTATGCGTGCAACACATGACAATGTGACACTGGATGATGGTTTAAGGGAAGTGCAGAAAATACGCATTAAGGCAAAGCTTAATGGACTCATCTTCGACATGAAGATAATCTTTTTCAGGCTATGATTGGTTGTTGATATGCTCTAAGCAGTTGACAGTATTTGCTACGTACGCATGATAACATTTTGTGAAGTCGGTTTTTTGAGGGGAGAAAAGCATCGTGAATAACAAAGCAACACTACTCGAAAAATTATTCTGATGTATGGCTTTGGAGAATGTGGCCGATATATGAAGATGACGATCAAGCTGCACTCCATGAAGACAGGCGACTTGACGCACACATATGCATCGTAATTAAGGGTATGCATAGCGATATTCATATTATATTAAAGCAAGCAAGCAGCATGAAATGTCATACACGTAGACAATTCCCATCTCCATATGCACAAATCGTCATACACAAGGATATCACTCAGATCCGGAGATAGTCCGGGGGCAGAGATTGTTGTATTAAGTTGTTTTTACTGTTGATTGTGGTAGCCAAGGGTCTCTATTTTCAGAAACTGCTTGATGACATGTTGTCACCTTTGAGCAATTTGAGAAATTCAAGATGGCGTCCAAGATGGCCGCCATTACATATAAATGACCATAGCTCCAAACCTGTTCATCATAGGAAGGTGATTTTTGTCTCTATAACTAGGTTTTAGGGGTCAAGCTATCCATTAGAACTAAGTATTATGTTAATATCATATTGTAATAGACGGGCACTAATAATTCACTATTGTCTTTTCAGGTGCTGCCCGTATGACGATCACTAATAGTAAAACATGAATGAAGAACAATGCTTTTTCGTGTCCAAATTTGGATGTGAGAATAAGACTGAACCGTTGAAAGACACTGGTCCTGTCAGGATTCAAAACTTTATCAAGCATAGCAAAATCTACGGGGACAGGTATCATGAACTTCTTGAAGAAAAAGTTAGTGAAAATCCTGAATGCACAGTTAAATGTCACAGAAACTTTTGGCTACCAAAATCAACAGTAAAAAAAACTTAATACAACAATGCAAGGTTTAGGGGAAAAATGGCAGTTGGCT
Organism: Urechis unicinctus; assembly: GCA_034190875.2. Lineage (NCBI taxonomy): Eukaryota > Metazoa > Annelida > Polychaeta > Xenopneusta > Urechidae > Urechis > Urechis unicinctus. The sequence continues at coordinate 2,655,312 of CM067344.1, forward strand.
CCCAGACTAAGACCACTATACTTTCCTCGCTTGATTCCATGAACAATGGTTAACCATTGGTTATCTGGACTTTCGAACAGTCTTTAATGAAGCACGAATACCCCGTGTTTTCACAATGAGGGCGAGGGCATTGTTTAATAATTGGACCTAATGTTACGATTATGATGAACTGTGGTCAGTTATCCAATTTTCATTACACCCTATTTGCGCATGATTTAATGGCTATGAATTGCAGTTTAATTTCATCCAAGTTCAGTTTATTCACTGTAGATGTTGAATCACAAATGAACTACATTGGTTGTATTGGATCTTGGGGCTGGCAAGCTCTCAATAAAATGAGTGTATTATGACGGAAATATTTTATCTTGGCACGCCATTTTAAAGATAAAGTACTGAAGCAGCAAGGTGAAATGTTATAATAAATCACTTCCGTATTCGTATCACAGATAGTCTAGTCTATTACAGCCGCACAGTGACAGTTGGTCAAAAAACTGTGTTTTTCAGGGAAGACAGGAAATCATTTTGCCGGCATGTTAAGCCAGTTGCCATCTCAATATCACTATTTGTCACATGTAATGGGTCTTGACTAAGGCAGAGGGTGTATTTAGATCATGTAAAAGTCTTGCATAACGCCCAACACATAGCAAGGAGGAAAACAAGTTTCTCACAAGATTGATTCTACCAATGTTGAGACACAATTGCAGTTTTTACAATTACAGATTCAACTATTATAATGCAGTCGCCAACTAGGCGACCAATCATGTGATTGCATGATTTGCCTTGGTGAATAATTCAAGATATTTGCATACTCCAAAGAACTGTACGAACCATATTGTGTGATAGTTGTGTTCATCACGCCCACAAATTATTTATTCAAGACTACCACCTCGCTGCTGTCATTAGCCACTGCACTGACAACATGAACCCTGCCTAATGTATCGAGTACTGTATCCTTGATAACGCAGTGCATTCATTATAATCAAACTTATAACCTAAATATCCTGACAATGTGTTAATAACCCATTAACCCGTTGTTTCTCATTCTTCAGGCAAGGTGAGTTTATATTTGGGATATATTATGCGTCAAAGCCGGTGCATTAGTTGCAGTAGACGTCAAAGCGACAAATGACTTTTCAGTCGATGCATATGCATCTTGCTCGTACGGCTTTAATGTTTTAAAAAAGGCTGACAAAAATATTCACACATATCCAGACAGTGAATCAAACCCTTGTGTAATATTAATCTTTATTTGAATGGTTGTTATCGTGGCATATACCTTGAAGGGGTTAGCAGCCTGCTAGGATTATTCTGTCTCAAACAGAATCTATGAAAACCAACCATTTCAATTTTCTATATATATGTGCTCTTTTCTGGCTTTTCAAGCTAGCTCACAATCAGAGTTGATGTAAATATGTTAACACACTAACACTAACCTTTGTTATTGCATGTACGGGGCCGATTGCACCTTGACTGTTATTGGAAATTCCATGTGTCATTTATCGTCAAAATTTAACTTCCAATATCATGTCTTTATAAACACAAATAATTCCGATTAACTCAGCAGGCGACGTGTCTTCAGCACAGGCGTCAAGGAAGTCATATTTATCACGCGTATTCCTTTGCATTATCTTCATCAAGGAAGGACTAACTTTATTGTCACGTCGCACCCCTATCTCAGATACACATTGAATGCAGCCTATGTGTTTGTCACCTCATCTTTCGAGACATGTAACGTTTGTGCAATATTATGTACCTGTCGCATTTGGCAGGCAAATGGAGCAGGCTGTGGCAATGTAAATCATTACTTCTTGTCAAGCCGCCGTCACGAACCGTATTTATACGGTCTCGTATTTGACCATGAGATATTTCGGCCAGCAGCCAAGACTACAGCACGCACCTTAATAAATGTCGTCGGTTGCAATAGTCTATTTCGTTTTCTAGCTCGTTTATTTGTAAAGCTTCCTAAATTAACATTAATGGTTGTTTGTGAACCATTGCAGGTGTTTATGAGCGTTATTGCGAATTATTGCTGCTCTTCAAAACAAACAGTTACTGTGATGACCAGTTGTGTCAGGTGTGGTCTCAAATAACAGATAATTGGTACATTAACACGCCAGGCGTATGCACGCTATGCTATGACTTTCATTGAGTTGATTTCTCAAGCATAACACGACTGTCTTTGATTTACTGGGTGCGAATTATTCTGTACTGTGACTTTAAGCTACCACGATATAAAAGCGCCTTCACTTGGTTACTTTAATAGTCTATTGACTGACAACGAAACATCTGTTATTTGCTGAGATTGTCAACCCTATTTTGTTCAATTTCTATAAAAGGGGGTTTCGACTGAATTGATCTAACCTATACAGCACCATACAACAGTTGACCAGTATAGACATACTCAGATAACCATTATTCGAGACGTTGCGCTCAACGGTCACCCATGTCGACCAGAAAGTTTCCCGGGCGTGCCCAGATCACATGATTGGTCGCCTAGTTGGCGACTGCATTATATAATTGAATCTGATTTCGACTCGATGCTATATCTCTTCATTTGTTGGATATTGTAAATGAATACATTACCATTAAATTTGAGCATTTATGGCTTACTCTCTTGGAGACTAAGGGCGGTGTTCGTGATACTATCACATTTGTAAAGATTTGCATAGCACTGCTGAGATGAGATGCAGCTAACATCGATCCATTATAACTCAGTATACAGTAGTAGGTAGGGTGCACACTTGCAGTACTAACAGACCTAGTTGTTTTAGAACTATTTAGGCTAGCTAGCTTTGTTATATCACGTGTATATCAGTGTATATATCTCCTCCAAATCTAATAAATGGTTCCTTTCACGAATTCAGGCGAAAGCAAATTGTAGCATGGTATTGCACATAGTAATAGCGTTAAATATTATTGCCCGATGTTAATTGCTCAAAGAACATAAAATACCGACATGGTTTGTTTCTTTATTTCACAACTTGCCTCGGTGTCAATTTGAATGGCATTAGTTGGTTGTTTTACCTGAACTACTAGTGATAGCATTATTTCACCAGCAACTCTATTATTAGACTAAGCGTGCAGAACAATAAACGGTGAATACCTCTTTGATGTACTTGGTATATCCATCCTAATGCATTAATGCCAGTCAAGCAAATCACAAAAGATCAGATATATCAGAATTCTGTATCAAAGCATAATAAGTACGCAACTGTTTATTTGTGAACTCGGTGACAATGGCTGATTATTGGGAGAGACAATCTTGTAAATTATATTGTACTGCATAGCGTTTATTCACGTCAATGATGAAGCCTTGCGATTGTCGTTCCATGTTTTATATCACACCTCCACCTTACTCGAATGCCTAGCCGTATATGGCTAACGAAAGAATAAGCAATCATGTTTTTACTGCCCTTACAATTACATCAGTTGCATCACTGGTGTTTAATTCCAAATTGAATATAGTTATACTTAGAGCATCGGCGATGCTGGATCGATAGGTCAAAATCATCATTGAAATCATGCGAAAGGCTGGGGCAGGTAATGCGATAATTACGTCCCGCAAAAAAATATATTAAAGATCAGCATTTCTGCGCAGGAATACGGTTTAGAAGTCAATATTGCAAATAGCAAAAACAAAGTATTGGATGCGAAGTGAAATGATAGTGCTAGGTTCAAGCGAATCACGACCTATTGAGGGACTTCAAAGCTACTTATACAGAGTGAAAAGCTTTATATACCGTGCTGGGCCCGTATACGTAATCAACATGCCTAAAATATGACATTATTTCCCATTAACTACAGCACCTGACATGCAAAGTCGTACGAACAGAATAATAATCCTGATATAAAGCCATCATTTAGCACAACCAACCCATGTCTGTGTCGATATGGATTGAACGCTAAGCTATTGTTTAAAGATATATAGCTTCCTTAAGAGCTATAAATCCAAAAAACGCATGACTATTAGTCCAACGTCTAGAGGTTCGGCGTCTGTTACAGTAATGGTGTCTTATGATTGAAACAACCCCTCCTACGAATTAATCAGATAATTCCACATGGTTTCGAAAGTCGCTATTGCAAAGCAACGCGCGGGTCACAGGTAACGATTTCATTGATTTTCTCGGGCGGTTGTACATAAATCGCAGGAACATTGAGCTTTCTACATACCTGCAGAGCAACCGTGGTTTATTGTTAAGCAAGACAGGGCTATCAACCGTAACATCTCAAACCAGTCCATATTAACATATTGCTATACTTCCAATGCACAGTAAATCGACTTAAAGTTAGAGAAAAAAAATTGTGTATCTATGTAAGGATGATATACTCTTTTAAACATCATATACACACTTGCTGGTTATGCCCTGAAATATGTCACAGTTACGCGTTTCGACAGGGTCTTTCCATGCAGGTCCATATTAACATATTGCTATACTTCCAATGCACAGTAAATCGACTTAAAGTTAGAGAAAAGAAAATTGTGTATCTATGTAAGGATGATATACACTTTTAAACATCATATACACACTTGCTGGTGATGCCCTGAAATATGTCACAGTTACGGGTTTCGACAGGGTCTTTCCATGCAGGTTTTTTTATACATACGAATATTGCTATTATAGGTTAAATGCATTACATTTTCCAGGCTTATCAGATATTGTGTTTTTTACAGGTTTTTGATTATTGTGTAATTCCTCTCGTAAATATGCGGTTTTTGAGTTTAATCGCATCTTGATTCAATCAATTAAGTCTGCATATCATCGCTTATTGAAAAATAGGACTAGTGAGAAATATGCAATTCGGCCTCGACTAGTGTGTCACATAATTCAGAGATATGAGGCCACTCTCTGTTATGCATATATTATTCAATATTATATGTGGAATAACCATTTCTGCAAGATATGTACGAACCGTTAATAATGTGCCTTAGGTTTCATTTGAAGAGTCCTCCGTGCGTAATAAATCAATAAATGAAGCTGTGTATGCACTTGGAGGAACTCAAATTGAATTCATTCCGACGCACGTGTTGTAAATGTGTTACTCATACAACGGAAAAAAATGCCGTTTGTAGTCCAATATGAAGTCTACTCCTGCACAGAGAAGCTTCGCTTATATTGCGAACGCAGATGTAATTTGCAAGCAGCTATGAACCTTCTATAAATGTGATTCATGGTATTTACCGATGAAATGTGGTTATGTAAGAAGAATATATCTTTAATAATTTCAGTGAACCAGATGGGGTTAAGCACAAATAATATTTAATCATTTGTAGTCAGTAAGACATGGCTTACAAAGGTTTATTTGGTATATTAGTGAAATAACAACTGCAATACGTCATCCCACAGGCGTTCATATATGTAAACAACCGGTGATAATCCCGATATTGTCCTGTCAAGATTATTTCTTTAGGGTGAACCATTGTCGATAGTGCTTCAAAACACTCACAATCAGGACAGTAATCACGCCTATATATACATGGCTGTCCATTTAGCACTGACCATTGTTCGAAGAAAAATATGGTGTTATTAACGCCTTAGACTTATGAGTATCATAAGGGTCGGCAGTCAGTTACAGTGCTTAGAATCCCAATACATTTACTAGGCCAACTCATCAGTTCAGTCGAGCGATATTTTAATGGTAGTTGCAAATGGGTTTATATGTTTCTAAATAATGACTTACCCCTGCCGATAGATGGCACTTGCAGCAACACGTACTCATTGTGGAAATGCATTAAGACGCTTTTTGTTAAAAACTAATGTAAGTCAAGACACCCAATAGCTGACGTTTGAGTCATATTACACTGTGAGCATCAAGTGGATTGTTTACATCATTTCACAAGCCGTACTAAACCAGTATGTTTATGATTTGAATGCATGTGTCTGGATTATGTGGAGCTATAACCGATCCATGACAGATTTTTAAAATGACTCCTGGCAAAAAGGCATTCACATAACACTGACCTTGTTTCGGAAATGCGTCATCGTTCAAAACTCATTACGATTGCTCTTCCGTCTGGTTGCACGTTAAGATTTGTTTAAGTAAACGCATAATACGATTCGCTTTTGGAGCTCGGTCTGTTACATCCACATTGTCCCCGACGAGACATTTACATATATGTATTTGCTCGACAATTTCTAACCAAATGAAGACGAACACTCACAATCATCCGATATAGTCTTATAAATAGTGATAAGCAAACGAAGTCGCAGTCTGACTGTCTGATGCAACATAATGACCGTTTAGTCTTCACTTAACAGATGATATTCGTGGATAACGACACTGGCCAGACTTTAGTCGCCATGTATTCCATAAGGAGACGTCAGATTGCATACACGTTGGCGATAATCAAAATCCATAATATCACCCCAAAAAAACTATTGTAGCACGAGTTAGGCTGTCTGTCACGATTTCGCAATCAATGATGAATTTACTCGAGATCGAGATATTGTTGTTAATTGTAATACGTGACAACCATGTCTTCAAGTTATTATTAGGATGTGGTGTTGCTGTAAGAGCTGCCAAAAATTGATTTTCTGGACACCCCAGCAGCGTCCTATGCGACTACTACTAGTAGTACTAGAATTGCCGATGGCGCGTTTGTGATGAAAAAAGTCGTAGTATCTAATTGTTTTCAATCTCAATAGAACGTCGTATGCAAAACAAGATGCATGGTAGCATTGATTTGATTTTGAGTGATTAGTCTACGCTAAGTGTTCATGAATGACCATCAGTAGATTTTTGTTTGTCTTGCCGAATATGATGCATTGGTTGGATCACCTCACGCTTTTCCTTAATATATCGCAGGGGTCAATTTGAAAGGTGTTGAGTCGACAAGAACTAATGCACTTGATTAAAAGGAGTGGGAATATACTTGGTGCTAACCAGTCGATGAAATGGAGAAGCTAACTACTCTGACTGTTTATTGCAGATGCTACTTATATATAATGTTCATCATCAAATCCTTGCACCGGACAATAGCAATCGGACAAACCATTGCGAGATGTCCTTTGTACATATACTCTCTAGCCCTATTTGAGGGGGTTGTACCGTCAGTAATATCATTGTCTACAAGGTGAATGGTCAGCGTCAACGAATGTACAACGCAATAATAGCTTCTTGGCTGCAGATTGTACGGCTCATGCAGAGGAAATTATCTGCAGCCTATAAATATGACAAAATTAACAAGTTCAGAATCAAAATCGCTACTTTGACCTACATTTCTGCCACACTGCAATTTATCCTAGAAAATAAGATGATTGGGACACATTTCTTACCAAAACCATTGCTTCACCATCAATGTGCGGGTAGTTGTACTCTTCGCTTCTGCTGTCATGCAAAAGTGAACGCAAATTTATATAGCTCACCATCAATATTGCCTTATCATGAATTGAAATGCTCATCAGGGACGGTTAATAATACAATATGTAGGCGTGTTACATCCTGCTTAATACTTTACGGTCAGTTGATGTCAGATTTAGCAGTCATTACATGCGTGTTGTGTGGTGCTGGCTCAACCCTACAGAAAACCATAAGCACGCTTCATACTGGACGATGGAGAAGTAATTGTTTGCCATAGAAACTGATGACATCAATCTCGTATGCTTAACAGTTAGATTATGTTTATTGTTAATCTGCATGGAAGCATGTCAATGCATATTATGGTTTTTTCTATATGGCTGTCCTTAACAGTCAGCGGATTAAGTGCACACAAATACGTTGTTTAACTTGCCAATTTCAACATTGATGTGATGCAGAATGCATTTCGTCGAGCAACGAATTGCATTCGTCGATTATATGTGCGTGGATGGAATAAGTTCTATATGCGATCTCTGAATTGTAATGTCATACTGATAATGCTTTATATTGGACTACCAACAGTCACTGATTGAATACGATGTGAGCTGAGGAAAAAGATGTATCATTGATGCAGCAAGCCGATGGTCGATCAAATATATTATGTGGCAAATCACTTATAAAATATCTGGCAATGGCATAATAGCGAATGTCATATGATTCACAATAATATTGTGCTTTAATTTGAGTCTGCTTTGCTGACTAGCTAAGTGTACCACCCGAATAAGACTGATGGTGTCGTGTTTGGCTCATAAAATGACATGGGTATTCCATTTGATTCGCTATTGTGTAAATAAAGCCCCTGCCAACTATGAGTTTTTCCGTACGTACCTTTAGCTTATAGCTGATATATGATCTAGCTAGACTAGATCTTCAACATGCACAAATTAGTATTTCAGTTAAATTTAGCCATTCGATTACTGCATACATTTTCAGCAGTGTGCATGCGTCCCTGTTCATAATGTTTAAAATCGTAACTATTATTGTCACTATTATTCAACCCACATATGCATGATTTAAGGCTTATCGAAAGGTCGTAGATGTAAAATGTGTATGTATCAAATTAGCAGTCATAATTGCATCATCTATATCAACATGGTTTGCAAAAATAGTGGGACAGGTACAGACTTGGTCGTTTTATCCCGGCTGCTGCGATTGGTAGATATTGGATATGAAACTAACAACGAAATTTCAGGATTACAGCTTACATGTTAAATTGGCAAGCTCCGTGGTTGTGCTGATCAAATAAATTGCTGCCAATTTCTTTAACAGGACTTATGAATTTATCTAAAACCACAATCAAACAAACAAATTGCTGCTGCATACAATCACGAGTACAGTAAATATCCCACTGAATCCTCATCAGCGGTTGTATTTGTGGAAGAATTGGATTTAGAACAGATGATACAGCGCCCTCTTATGGCATTGAATGATGTGTTATCGCAGACAGAAAACATCATCGTTGATGCATTACCCTACTTCCAAGAGGATACATCGCAAATTGATTAACCTTGCACTTAGAAATTGTTTCGTTAATCATACTGTTTAATTTTAACTAACCTACAGCATTAAGGACTAATAGAAGAACGATGTTGCCACTAAATGGCTAAGATAAGATGCTCATCTGAACAAAGATGATATATTTAGCGCAGATAGGAGCTGGCAGGAGGGACACGATGAGAAAGTACAAAATCTAAGGAGACGATCAATGAATAGGACTACAAACACACTGCATGGGTATATTTTTCCAATAAACTGTTCTTAGTCATCAAGTAGGTCTGTGAAGCGCGGTGGATTTACTTTCGTACGGAAATACGACATTGAAAGCGTAGTGTGCCGGATGACGATTCGTCTGATGGTTCTCCATCGTCTTTTATGTTTATTTTAACGAATGAATCGCCATTCCTTCTTATTGTATAAAACATACGTGGTACGCCATCAGGCCGTCTTCGATTGGTGCATCTTTTTAGTGAGTGATATTTACCAGTGAAACCATCCTAACGACTAAGACAGTGTCATAGACCATGAAACATTTCTTAAGTCCATTACAAATATATACGTGATATGAACTAGTGAATAAGCGTATATGTATCAGAAGAATAGAAATTAAGTGACCACTATGTGATATATTCTTTCACTTAACGACGTATGTCATTCACACGCACTGCATTAAATACCAGACATCTAATTTACTGAGTGTTATTTAGCAGCGAAGCTATAATAAGGACTAAAACAGTTCCTTGGGAAAGGAACATTTCTAACTTTCGTTACAATTATATAGGAGATATGAACTGCTGAATAAGCGAAAACGTACAAATAGAAAGAAATTGAGGGACTACGAGGTTTTATTTCTTTTTATTTAACGACGTGTGCCATCCAAGCGCACAGCATTAAATGTCATTGAACGATAGGTGTTGATAACATCAATATTTCATTATATGATAAGATAACATAAAATAAGATCACAAGCTATGCCACACCTTTAATATAAGGTCTATCCAATAGCTCGATGAATCGTTACCGGGCTCTGCCCATCCTCGGTGGAAGCGAACTCGAACTCACAACTGTGATTGATGAGGCTATATATGGCTTTTACAGGTAACCATTAACAGTGATCCTTCACATCAAATGTACTTGCCGTGAGATAAACGGATATACCGTTAGCTCGCTGGTGTTTTATGTTCGATACAGTGTGTATCTAAAACTGAACCAAATTTTTACCAGGTTACCAATCTCATCAACGCCAGAATGAGAGGCTATGCGTGCAGTGCGGTACCGTACGGTGTGCACTAACTAGTCAGTTGTTGCTCCCTCTCTAAACAACCAATTCACACACATGGTGGACATCTGAATTAGTCATATGCTTAATTGTTCTGTGCAACGCTGTGAACACCTTCACATTATGTACCCCTGGACACTTTGTAAGAATTGATTAATGACGCGCTTAGGTTATTTACAAAAATTGGATTACCTGGCGATGTATAGCTAATGTGCGATTTCCAAAACAATGATCTTACGAAGCTTTTCATAGAATACGTATGTTTTGAATTTCAAACCAACTTTAGCTATTGTAGCTGTATAGCAGAATGATTCGGTAAAGTACGTATCTCGCCTTAAGAATATTAAGAGTCAAGAATGCTGTGAATGATTAGCAGGAGAGCCAGCGTGAAATAGACTAAGTGCAGGCGAGCCAACATGCTTCTTCAGTCCACACTTGTTATGTAATGGTTTTATGAGTGAGCGCCTGAAGGACATGACATTTCTGTACTTTAAAGATCTTGTATACGTAATTTTAAGTAAGCCATATTGTGGAAACACATAATAAAGCACCAGATAGAATCAATGGAAACAGTAAGTTATCCGTTGGTTAAGATGTGCTGCGTTGAAAAAGCGGCCGAGAGATCATTATCTTACTGGTATTGGGCGAATTTGACAACATGACAAACACAAGCGTTGACAATATTACATTTGAGTACTGAAATACTACGGTCAATTATCATTTGCCAACAAAATGTCAAGTAAATAACGTATTCTAAGTAGATCTTTCCACAACAGGTTAATAATTAATAGAAGTGGGGATCAAACCCACGCAGACATTCGTCCATTGGAATTTAAGTCCAACGCTTTAACAGGTCGACCATTCCGGTGTAACGCATGTTAGTTTGACTGGCAATGGTCTGATATCGTTTAATGACAATGCCAATCAATTATATGTGAGCGTAATCAACACCTCAGTGCTCAGTGGGTAAAGTCTCAGACACATAAATTGCTAATTAACGCGTCGCATACGTATATTTTAATCATGGGAGCTGTATAGTAGAATGTGTTTGTAAAGTATTTTGCATTTAGACAATTGAGAGGCAGCAATTTTATAAATGACTTGCTGGATTAAATTAAGTGCAGGCAAATTGACATGCGTTGTAAATCCAAGGAACCATCTTTTGTTTAATGGTAATAATGAGTAAGCATGACATGTTTGTACTATGACTTACCAACCATAGATATTGAGGGGAAATGGAATTAGTTTATCTGTTCTACTTATCGTAAGTTGAAGTAAGCCATCTAGCGGAGAAATCTAATAAGAGAGATAGAATCAATGAAAGCCGCAAGTAATCTGGTGGTTAAAATGGGCTGCATCGAAAGTGCAGCAGTGAAACATGATCTCTCTAAGGCCAGGCAAATTAGACCGATTGACGGGCGCAAGTTTTGATAATATTGCAGTTGTGTACTGGAATACGAGGGTCAATTGTTCTTGGATAACATAATGTATAGCTTGTAAGTGAATAGCGTATTCCGTAGAATTTCAACCCATCGAGACTCATTTCAATAGAGAGAAGGATGGATGCTCGAATTATCCAAACAATACAATTCGTTGCTTAAAAGAAGATATCAGATACTTATGAGGAATCAGCGATATAAGCCATCAGCTACCATGTGCGTCTATCCTATTTGGAATGTGCCTATAATCCATGCATTTATCTGAGATAATCGCCGATGGCGTAACCGTGTGGCCTACGCAAGACGGACATTTAGCAGTACTTTTATCATAGTTCAATCGACAGGATCCTACAACTTAACTGTTTTAATTGATAATTATAATAAATATGTTTTGCCTTACCTACGAATTAACAAGAGATGAAAGTCATAGATTATCGATATTCACAGCAATTTTATAGCCTACTATCACTACATAAAGGCCTCTCAAATGTTGAGGTATTATCCGATCACGTTGTAGTTACAATATCTTATCCAAATACATTTTCGTAGCTAGTTCCAATTATTTGAAATTTTGAATCACCTGGCTTGCTACAAGCAGATATTGGAGTTCAACGTCCTACAACTCTTCACAACTGTTGCAATGTAATCCTCAAAGCTTGAGAGCAGATATCAGGTATATGCAAATATCAGTTTTGTCATTGAGGTTGCATGGGTGCATTGTGGTTCGCTGCAACCAGTTGTAACTAAAACTCAAAGCAGAATTCCCGGCATATATTGTCTTGTGCAGTAGCAGCAAACGTCTGGGAATGCCTTTATATATTATGTGTAATCTATTGTAGCGTAATGTGGCTGATTAAACAAATAGGCAATATCCGTAACTCTTTGGTGGTATGTACTCTTTATTATTTTCTTGCTGACAAGAAAAATCGTACTACAACATTGTTAAATCTGGTTAGCGTTGCAAACAAAATACATTACATAGCACATTGATTTTTGTCCAGCTACATCTCCCTAATTGGATGAAGCCCATGCGTATCTTAGGTAAGAAAAAAACCCCAAATAACACGTTCCATGCATACTGCTGAATTGTGTTTACACATAATCATCTAAGCTTGGTCCCACCAGTCATATGCTAGTCGCCACGACGAAATTTCATATTTACCACATATCATAAAATCTTACTATAACGTACACTTAGCAATTGTAATGGTGTTTGCTTATATACCGAATATGTGGTGGGGCTGGAAGAAGTGTACTTTATCGCACGTTTAGTGACGGTACGATATTTGATTTTAACATCTGACTCCGACGGTGGTCTTAAAATTTGTACACTATAATTTTGGAAGACTCGTTATGACAAAATGATACGATTGGTGAGGTTGATAACAACCAGCTAAGCATATATAATAACCGGTGCTTAATATCCTTACTTGCATTAAAATCGAACACTTCTTAAAATCAGTTTCATGAATTGTTTTACTTTTAGGATATATATTTAATACAAATGTTAATGAGAGCATACGACAATAACGCAAACTTTCACCAATGAAGTACTATAGCTTTGGAACGAATTATGATTGGCTGCACGTGCGTCCCCATGGGTTCGTACCCTACTGGTAATTCTTTCATTTTGATGATGCTTTATTTGCCGAACAAATATGCCATTTACCGACGGTTGTGGGCTAATATTGTTTATTTGCATACAGATTGCTGTAGTAATATAGCCCATAGCGAGATTGATTTAGCATGATGCAATCCTTCCAACGCATTGTTTAGTGCTCAAAAACTCAACATGTTGCCCCCGTAATGACAATATATCATCCTATAAACTGATTTAATCACATTGTGACAATCGAATGCAACGTAACTTGCGGGCAGTCCCCTTTTAGCGATTGTGAATGCGATACTAAAATAGATAGCAAGTATTATATAACACTAAATACATGATCTTTAATTTGCTGGAATCACCTGACAAAATGACGTATATCTCTAGAATAAACGAAAGTCAACCGTGTTAATTACCGACTGGTGGCTTTAAAACGACGAATACTTGAATGAATAGTTTGGACACCAAATAACGGCATTCTTAACAAACATCACACTAGTTAAGATATTCTCGAATATATTTCGCA
>CM067344.1:2676600-2705819 GCA_034190875.2 Urechis unicinctus
TAGATAAATTCATAAGTCACCTATTCCTGTTAAAGAAATTGGCAGCTATTTATTTGATCAGCACAACCACGGAGCTTGCCAATTTAACATGTTAGCTGTAATCCTGAAATTTCGTTGTTAGTTTCATATCCAATATCTACCAATCGCAGCAGCCGGGATAAAACGACCAAGTCTGTACCTGTCTCACTATTTTTTCAAACCATGTTGATATAGATGATGCAATTATGACTGCTAATTTGATACATACACATTTTACATCTACGACCTTTCGACAAGCCTAAAATCTTGCATATGTGGGTTGAAGAATAGTGACAATAATAGTTACGATTTTAAACATTATGAACAGGGACGCATGCACACTGCTGAAAATGTATGCAGTAATCGAATGGCTAAATTTAACTGAAATACTAATTTGTGCATGTTGAAGATCTAGTCTAGCTAGATCATATATCAGCTATAAGCTAAAGGTACGTACGGAAAAACTCATAGTCGGCAGGGGCTTTATTTACACAATAGCGAATCAAATGGAATGCCCATGTCATTTTATGAGCCAAACACGACACCATCAGTCCTATTCGGGTTGTACACTTAGCTAGTCAGCAAAGCAGACTCAAATTAAAGCACAATATTATTGTGAATCATATGACATTCGCTAATATGCCATTGCCAGATATTTAACAAGTGATTTGCCACATTATATTCGATCGACCATCGGCTTGCTGCATCAATGATACATCTTTTTCCTCAGCTCACATCGTATTCAATCAGTGACTGTTGGTAGTCCAATATAAAACATTATCAGTATGACATTACAATTCAGAGATCGCATATAGAACTTTTTCCATCCACGCACATATAATCGACGAATGCAATTTGTTGCTCGACGAAATACATTCTGCATCACATCAATGTGAAAATTGGCAAGTTAAACAACGTATTTGTGTGCACTTAATCCGCTGACTGTTAAGGACAGCCATATAGAAAATACCATGATATGCATTGACATGCTTCCATACAGATTAACATTAAACATAATCTAACTGTTAAGCATACGAGATTGATGTCATCAGTTTCTATGGCAAACAATTACTTCTCCATCGTCCAGTATGAAGCGTGCTTATGGTTTTCTGTAGTGTTGAGCCAGCACCACACAACACGCATGTAATGACTGCTAAATCTGACATCAACTGACCTTAAAGTATTAAGCAGGATGTAGCACGCCTACATATTGTATTATTAACCGTCCCTGATGAGCATTTCAATTCATGGGGTGTCCAGAAAACCAATTATTGGCAGCTCTTACAGCACACCACATTCTAATAATAACTTGAAGACATGGTTGTCACGTATTAAAAGTATTAAAAAGAACAACAATATCTCGATCTCGAGTAAATGCATCATAGATTGCGAAATCGTGACAGACAGCCAAACTCGTGCTACAATAGTTTTTTTGGGGTGATATTATGGATTTTGAATATCGCCAACGTGTATGCAATTTGAGCTCCAAAAGCGAATCGTATGATGCGTTTACTTAAACAAATCTTAACGTGCAACCAGACGGAAGAGCAATCGTAATGAGTTTTGAATGATGACGCATTTCAGAAACAAGGTCAGTGTTATGTGAATTTCTTTTTGCCAGGAGTCATTTTAAAAATCTGTCATGGATCGGTTATAGCTCCACATAATCCAGACACATGCATTTAAATCATAAGCATACTGGTTTAGAACGGCTTGTGAAATGATTTGTATGGAGATTCATGATGGGAAAACTCACAAACCACACCCCTCTAGATAAAGTAGCCAATACTATATACGCGATGTAAACATTTAATTTAATCTCTGACGTTAGTATTACGATTGTATGGTTAAACATGCAATGTAGTTAGCTGCATTTAAATTTGGTTTAAGCGCTTTAAACACTGCTGTAGAACAGATAATGTAGGTTATAAGAGATTTCCCCGTGGAGTTTTGAGGCTGATAATTAATGTGTTCGTTTGCCAGCATAATCTGATAAATGCCTTCAATGCACTCAATCTGAAAAATACCAACGCTGTCCACAGCAGGGTTTGATTATGAAGCATTAAAGCAGACTGAATGTGGCGTAAACAATCCAATTGATGCTCACAGTGTAATATGACTCAAACGCCAGCTATTTGGTGTCTTGACTTGCATTAGTTTTTACCAAATAGCGACTTAATGTACGTGTTGCTGCAAGTGCTATCTATCGGTAGGGGTAAGTCATTATTTAGAAACATATAAACCCATTTGCAACTACCATTAAAATATCGCTTGACTGAACTGATGAGTTGGCTCTAGTAAATGTATTTGTATTCTAAGCACCGTAACTGACTGCCGACCCTTATGATACTCGCAAGTCAAAAGCGTTAATAACACCATATTTTTCTTCGAACAATGGTCAGTGCTAAATGCACAGCAATGTAGATATTAGCGCGTGATTACTGTCCTGATATGCGTTTTGAGCGTTTTGAAGCACTATTGACAAAGGTTCACCTTGAAGAAATAGTCTTAACAAGACAATATCGGGATAATCACCGGTTGTTTACACAAATGAACGCCTGTGGGATGACGTATTTCGGTTGTCATATCACTAATATACCAAATAAACCTTTGTAAGCCATGTCTTACTGACTACAAACGACAAAATATTATTTGTGCTTAACCTCATCTGGTTCACTGAAATTATTAAAGATATATTCTTTTTACATAAACACATTTCATCGGTAAATACCATGAATCACATTTATAGAAGGTTCATAGCTGTTTGCAAATTATACCTACTTTCGCAATCCATGCGAGACTTCACTGTGCAGGAGTAATGATAAGTTTTTAATTTATGCAACACATTTACAACACGTGCCTAGGAATGGATTCAATTTGAGTTCCTCCAAGTGCATACACAGCATCATTTATTGATTTATTACGCACGGAGGACTGCTTAAATGAAACCAAATGCACATTATCAACGGTTCGTACATATCTTGCAGACATGGTTATTCCACATATAATATTGAATAATATATGCATAACAGAGAGTGGCCTCATCTCTCTGAATTATGTGACACACTAGTCGAGGCTGAATTGCATATAATGAGCGAAAAGGCTAATTATTTTCTCAATAGTCTTATTTTTCAATAAGCGATGATATGCAGACTTAATTGATTGAATCAAGGAGCGATTAAACTCAAAAACCGCATATTTACAAGAGCAATTAGACAGTAGTAAAAACCTGTAAAAAACACAATATCTGATAAGCCTGGAAAATGTAATGCATTTAACCTATAATAGCATTATTCGTATGTATAAAAAAACCTGCATGGAAAGACCCTGTCGAAACGCGTAACTGTGACATATTTCAGGGCATCACCAGCAAGTGCATATATGATGTTTAAAAGTGTATATCATCCTTACATAGATACACAATGTATTTTCTCTCTAACTTTAAGTCGATTTACTGTGCATTGTAAGTATAGCAATATGTTAATATGGAATGGTTTGGGATGTTACGGCCTTGTCTTGCTTAACAATAAACCACGGTTCCTCTGCAGGTATGTAGGAAGCTCAATGTTGCCAGCGATATATGTATAACCGCCCCAAAAAGTCAATGAAATCGTTACCTGTGACCCGCGCGTTGCTTTGCAATAGCGACTTTCGAAACCATGTTGAATTATCTGATTAATTCGTAGGAGGGGTTGTTTCAATCAATCATAAGACACCATACACTGTAACAGACGCCGAACCTCTAGACGTTGGACTAATAGTCATGCGTTTTGTTGGATTTATAGCTCTTAAGGAAGCTATATATCGTTAAACAATAGCTTAGCGTTCAATCCATATCGACACAGACATGGCGTTGGTTGTGCTAAATGATGTCTTTATATCAGGATTATTATTCTGTTCGTACGACTTTGCATGTCATGGTGCTGTAGTTAATGGAAAATAATGCCATGTTTTAGACATGTTGATTATGTTTACAGGCACAGCACGGTATATAAAGCTTTTCACCCAGTATAAGCAACTTTGAAGTCCCTCAATAGTTCGTGATTCGCTTGAACCTAGCACTATCATTTCACTTCGCATCCAATACTTAGTTTTAGTTATTCTCAATGTTGACTAATAAACAGTATTCCTGCGCCAAAATGCTGATCCAGCAAAGATGTATTATCTGTGTACTTTTTGTATTTATGCTTTCTTGGCACTGCAATATAAGTATAAACATTACATTAGATTAATTATGTGCGACAAGGTTATTGAATATAATTTTAAATGTTTTCAGGCTGCATATGCATTTGCCTTTATACACATTATGTTAATTAAGTGAAGGACAGAGAGGAGTGCCTGGTGTACTGCTCTCGTCGCTGCCCTCCTAATTACCCTCATCCGCTGTGGGCACCTCTGCTGCAAGACAAATACTTAAGCAATATATCAATAAGTTTGACATAAAAATTGATGTTATGTATTATTGCTCGACAAACATCCATTATAATCATTTCAGTAAATTTAACATCTATGACTCTATATTGTAAAATATATATGACAAAGTAATATGATATGAGTATGCATTTTATTGCATTTTTGATTGCTGTAATTCATTCATTCATTATAAGAAATATATAATTACATGTTTTAATATTGTTAACACTCTTTTTGTATAACGGTTGCTGCTTCTGCATCGAACATAAACTTCTGACTATGATTATTGTATACGTTGTCCCATTGTTCCGGGAGATATAGGGCTTCAAGAAGGCAACGTTTTCTTTAATACATTTTTTGCGGGACGTAATTATCGCATTACCGGCCCCAGAGTTTCGCATGATTTCAATGATGATTTTGGCGTATATACAATCGCGAGGCTTCATCATTGACGTGAATACACACTAAGCAGTGCAATATAATTTACAAGATTGTCTCTCTCAATAATCAGCCATCGTCAAAAATAAACAGTTGCGTACATATTACGCTTTGATACAGAATTCTGATATATCTGATCTTTTGTGATTTGCTCGACTGACATTAATGCAATAGGATGTATATACCAAGTACCTCAAAGAGGTATTCGTCGTTTATTGTTCTGCACGCTTAGTCTAAAAATAGAGTTGCTGGTGAAATGTAGCTATCGTTAGTAGTTCAGGTAAAAAAAACAACTATTGCCATTCAAATTGACACCGTGGCAAGTTGTGAAATAAAGAAACAAACCATGTCGGTATTTTATGTTCTTTCAGCAATTAACATCGGGCAATAATATTTAGCGCTCGTACTATGTGCAATACCATGCTACAATTTGCTTTTGCCTGAATTCGTGAAAGGAACCATATATTAGATTTTGAGGAGATATATACACGTGATATACACGTGATATAACAAAGCTAGCTAGCCTAAATAGTTCTAAAACAACTAGGTCTGTTAGTACTAATGCCCGACCGCTATTCCTTAGCGCAGCCCTGTTATAGTCGGCAGTAGTCGGCAATAGTCAAAACTGCTCCGTCAGATAAGTGAATGAATGATTTTGTTGTTACATGCTTACTCTGTGTTATTTCACTCGTGCGATCAAACGATAACTTATTGAATATTACAGACAGCCTTGGTGACAGGATCAATGTTATATCCTGTGCCCATTTCTTTTGCTCTTGCTTTAAAAACACATGATGTTGCCTAAAGAGTATTGCAGCGATTCATTTGAAATTTTAATTGGTCAGGATTTATCAGTATCCGGAGAAATGTTAACATGCTCGGATACCAGCAACATATAGAAGGTCGAAATTCACAGAATCTTCATCGCCGTGAACTCATGTCGGTATTTTATGTTCTTTCAGCAATTAACATCGGGCAATAATATTTCAGTTCAGGACGATGAAGATTGGTTGTTGCAATGCTGCAACATCACATTGCTTACAACCATTATGATTATGACTTCATCACGATTATGATAGGCAGCGCCGCGTCGCGGGGAAAACTGACACTACTAATGCATTAATTTGCGTTTATTAAGACCAAAGAGAGCCCTTTGCTATATTCGTTTGTTATAGGACGATTTGTTTGGATAAGTTGCTATGGTAAAACTGTATACTGAGTTATAATGGATCGATGTGCGCTGCATCTCATCTCAGCAGTGCTGTGCAAATCTTTACAAATGTGATAGTATCACGAACCCCGCCCTTAGTCTCCAAGAGAGTAAGCCATTAATGTTCAAATTTAATGGTAATGTATTCATTTACAATATCCATTAAATGAAGAGATATAGCATAGAGTCGAAATCAGATTCAATTATTATAATGCAGTCGCCAACTAGGCGACCAATCATGTGATCTGTGCACGCCCGGAAACTTTCTGGTCGACATGGGTGACCGTTGAGCGCATCGTCTGGAATAATGGTTATCTGAGTATGTCTTTACTGGTCAACTGTTGTATGGTGCTATATAGCTTAGATCAATTCAGTCCAAACCCCCTTTTATAGAAATTGAACAAAATAGGGTTGACAATCTCAGCAAAAAACAGATGTTTCGGTGTCAGTCAATAGACTATAAAAGTAACCAAGTGAAGGCGCTTTTATATCGTGGTAGCTTAAAGTCACAGTACAGAATAATTCGCACCCAGTAAATCAAAGACAGTCGTGTTAGGCTTGAGAAATCAACTCAATGAAAGTCATAGCATAGCGTGCATACGCCTGGCGTGTTAATGTACCAATTATCTGTTATTTGAGACCACACCTGACACAACTGGTCATCACAGTAACTGTTATAGGTAGGAAGATCATTTCCCTGGTTATGTGCATTAGCGTTGAGGTTATTTACTTCTCAACACTTAACCAGAACAAACAGACGTCATCCAAGGTTTGTGTCGATTTCGTCCCACACTGGTGACGTCATAGTTTAGCGTTCGTTGATATAGCACGGTTCTTACCCACTCATCACATTAACGACCACTGCGTTAGCACCAAGGTGTCGTTACATTTCCCATCATTTGCATGGCGAAGATGTGTAAAATTGTAATCTTGTCCTTATATCGACGGACATTCTTCGGGACATCTGAGTTTTAATTACCGGTGATTTTTGGAAATTGTGGGATAGCTCCTCAAGAAGGCGGGTTTTTTAGTTGTTCAGTAGTTGGGCAGCTTTATAGTCGTTATCCAGTTAACTGAGATCAGCATTTGTAATGATGTTTAGATCCGTCGATCGTGTAATCGGGTCATCACTTCATCATATCAATGTGTACACCGCTTGACAACTTATTCATCATGAAATAAAGTTGCCATATTTGCGAAAGCTGCCCTCGTTACGATTGCCGTTTTTATCTAAATGGCTCGATAAACGGATGCTCAATTACCCCATTGTTAACCTTTTCTTATCTCAAATAGTATGCTCATATATAAACGGAGATGGTAGGTCAATAAGGATTCTGAATTTGCAATCATGTTCAACACCATATTGTCGAGAAGCAAGCAAACCATATATCGGTGAAAGTCGCTTATGTCGCACGCAATATCAACATCAAAATGCTGTGACAACATCTAGAAAACTAGTGATAACAGAACGCATGATCGTACCGAGATGCTCCAGATCGTGACCAGAAGTAGATATATCATACTTAACTCTCATATTAAGCAGCCTATACCAACGATAACAGCTTATGATGATAGATAAATTCCGAATTATAACATGTCCTTCCGAAACCATTCCAATTGTTCAAATACAGCAAGTTTTTAGCATGTAACCGGTCATGTTGCATGAGTTTGTTAAATATTCCTTCAAAGAGGGCATTAAAGTCAAAGCTATGGGAATAGTGCATACATTTCACAGTGTTTACATACGTCTTAGCTGTGATATGTATTGTACCGTCATTAATTCAAGTCAAATAAACTCCATTCATGTCGTAAATTGGTTCGTCTGTGGGATATAATGATAATGCTAATTACATTTAGGTGTCTACTGGCTTAATTGATTGCAGAGCGTACCTTTGTCTGCAATATCTAGCTTTGCCCCCTAAATCCATTCCCTATCTAAAGGCTTTGCATCGGTGAATAGAGCCATATTTAGCAGTATGTCACTTCACTACATGTGTATTCTATCATAACGCCGTAGTCTGGCCATACGTGTTAAACAACAAGTAGCAAGTTGCAATTTCAAATCCATTTGAGCACATTCGATGAGGATTGAGGGAAAAGGATATAGGTATTTAAGTTAACTTCCACGCCCGTGTGACTTACAGTGCAGCATGTTCATGGCAAGATAGGACACACATTCGCTGCCACCATTTATTCCCACCTACCACGTTGAATAGGTCATTGAATCACATATATACAAGCATATCAGTCGTCTAGGCTTATTGGCAGTCACAATTCTCCGATTTATCAAGCTGTAGTAGGTCAGCTAGTCCGCCGGAGACCTTACTACTGCCTTCCAAAAGGCACACATACATTGGCAATCGCACACTGCTGTGCATCAATCTGGACTAGATATTAACAACTCTCATATTGATCATTACCCATGCAGCTGTACCAATACGTGTTTTTAAACATATAATGGTCACGCAACGCAAGACGAATTCGCGGATGCTTGCATGACACCTGTATGACCACTATTGTCAATTTCCCGTTCTGATTAAAACCACTAGGTCTATTAAAGTCGGTTCTCAATTTTAGTTAACAACCAGGAATATAACACATGCGCTTATTTCTTTATATACGCAACTCATTTGTTTTGAAAGAGCAGCAGTAATTTGCATTAACGCTCATAAGCACCTGCAGTGGTTCACGAACAACCATTAATGTTAATTTAGGAAGCTTTGCAAATAAACGAGCTAGAAAACGAAATAGACTATTGCAACCGACGACATTTAATAAGGTGCGTGCTGTGGTCTTGGCTGCTGGCCGAAATATCTCATGGTCAAATACGAAACCGTATAAATACCGTTCGTGACGGCGGCTTGACAAGTAGTAATGATTTACATTGCCACAGCCTGCTCCATTTGCCTGCCAAATGCGAAATAATATTGTACAAACGTTACATGTCTCGAAAGATGAGGTGACAAACACATAGGCTGCGCTATATGTGTATGTGAGATAGGGGTGCGACGTGACAATAAAGTTAGTCCTTCCTTGATGCCGATAATGCAAAGGAATACGCGTGATAAATATGATTTCCTTGACGCCTGTGCTGAAGACACGTCGCCTGCTGAGTTAATCGGAATTATTTGTGTTTATAAAGACATGTTTAGCTGTGATATTGGAAGTTAAATTTTGATGATAAATGACACATGGAATTTCCAATAACAGTCAAGGTGCAATCGGCCCCGTACATGCAATAACAAAGGTTAGTGTTAGTGTGTTAACATATTTACATCAACTCTGATCGTTAGATAGCTTGAAAAGCAAGAAAAGAGCACTTAGATATAGAAAATAGAAATGGTTGGTTTTCATAGATTTTTTTGAGCCAGAATAATCCTAGCAGGCTGCTAACCCCTTCAAGGTATATGCCACGATAACAACCATTCAAATATAGCTTAATATCACACAAGGGTTTGATTCACTGTCTGGATATGTGTGAATATTTTTTGTCAGCCTTTTTTAAAACATTAAAGCCGTACGAGCAAGATGCATATGCATCAACTGAAAGGTCATTTGTCCCTTTGACGTCTGCTGCAACTAATGCACCGGCCTTGACGCATAATATATCCCAAATATAAACTCACCTTGCCTGAAGAATGAGAAACAACGGGTTAATGGGTTATTAACACATTGTGACTGCGCTATACGGCTGTTAGGATGTTTATGTTATAAGTTTGATTATAATGAATGCACTGCGTTATCAAGGATACAGTACTGGATACATTAGGCAGGGTTCATGTTGTCAGTGCAGTGGTTAATGACAGCAGCGAGGTGGTAGTCTTGAATAAATAATTCGTGGGCGTGATGAACACAACTATCACACAATATGGTTCGTAGAGTTCTTTGGAGTATGCTATATATTCGCAAATATCTTGAATTATTCACCAAGGCAAATCATGCATTAAACGTAATTTCTAGGAATATATATATATATATATATATATATTCATATATTTATACTATATATATATATATATATAATATATATATATATATATATATATATGTATATATATATATATATATATATATATATATATATATATATATATATATATATATATATTTACATGCATATATATATATTTATATTTATTCAGACATACTCCATTATTCCAGACGTTGTGCTCAACGGTCACACATGTCGACCAGAAAGTTACCCGGGCGTGTACAAATCACACGATTGGTCGCCTAGTTGGCGACTGCATTTTAATAGTTGATTCTGTAATTGTTAAAACTGTAATTGTGTCTCAACATTGGTAGAATCTGGTGAGAAACTTGTTTTCCTCCTTGCTATGTGTTGGGCGTTATGCAAGACTTTAACATGATCTAAATATACCTACTGCCTTAGTCAAGACCCATTACATGTGACAAATAGTGATATTGAGATGGCAACTGGCAATGCTACTTAACATGCCTGCAAAATGATTTCCTGACTTCCCTGAAAAACACAGTTCTTTGAGCAACTGTCACTGTGCGGATGTAATAGACTAGACTATCTGTGATACGAATACGGAAGTGATTTATTATCACATGAGGCCTGAATTTCACCTTGCTGCTTCAGTACTTTATCTTTAAAATGACGTGCCAAGAAAAAAATATTTCCGTCATAATACACTCATTTTATTGTGAGCTTGCCAGCCCCAAGATCCAATACAACCAATGTAGTTCATTGGCGATTCAACATCTACAGTGAATAAACTGAACTTGGATGAAATTAAACTGCAATTCATAGCCATTAAATCATGCGCAAATGGGGTGTAATGAAAATTGGATAACTGACCACAGTTCATCATAATCGTAACATTAGGTCCAATTATTAAACAATGCCCTCGCCCTCATTGTGAACACACGGGGTATTCGTGCTTCATTAAAGACTGTTATAAAGTCCAGATAACCAATGGTTAACCATTGTTCATGGAATCCAGCGAGGAAAGTATAGTGGTCTCCGGATCTGAGTGATATCCTTGTGTATGACGATTTGTGCATATGGAGATGGGAATTGTCTACGTGTATGACATTTCATGCTGCTTGCTTGCTTCAATATAATATGAATATCGCTATGCATACCCTTAATTACGCATGCATTAGTAATAACATACTGAAAGATGCAATCCCTCCTTCCAGTGCGATTTCCGCAAATTACTGTTCAAATATACAATATGAGACACTTACAGCGGTAGCAAAACAGTAGACGAAGCAAATACGGTCAACTGCTTAGAGCATATCAACAACCAATCATAGCCTGAAAAAGATTATCTTCGTGTCGAAGATGAGTCCATTAAGCTTGGCCTTAATACGTATTTTCTGCACTTCCCTTAAACCATCATCCAGTGTCACATTGTCATGTGTTGCATGCATAATGCTAATGGGAAGATTATTGTTGCCCTCATATAATTTTGATCCCGTGCCTCCGGTAAAGGTTATATCCGAGCTAAATGGAAAGCTATTGACCTCCACCCCAACGGCTCTCCGACAAACCTGCATACAGCCACTTATTATTTAGATGCGGTCAGTTTCAGCCCAAATAAAGTACAGTTTGTTATAAGCGCGAAGTATGAATAATCTATTGGTGGTAATAACTCAAACCACTCTTCTAGTGATCACCATCTTAACACCTAGTCGTCTCTTTCTGCCTAATCCACCGAACACCTTAGCATATCCTTACACCTGGGTCCGCTCAGCCGCATACCCATATAAGGTATAATGAGCAGTTGGGACAATGATAGGTATTATGCACTGCTGCTGAAAAGCTGAAGTTATTTCTTAATTCTGTTATTTAGCAAGTTTTATCAAAAGTGCATTATAATCATCCTCATCAATCACCGAAATGTCACCTCGTTGAATGAGGTGACGTAGAACCACACTATTACCATTACAAAGTGCAGGAGTAAGGTGCAATCACGTTCTTAAAATAACAGCCATGATGCAAGAGCCATCTTGGGCTGAAATATTTATCATATTGATGATCTTTGAGATGTTGAGGCATTTAAATCAGGCCTTGCTATATCCGGGAATCAACGGGGCGTACGTTTAACACCCCTGGGAGCGTTGTTTGAGCCGCAGCTGATACTCCTGGTGTATGTAGCTTGATTTGTCACTCCAGAGCCTTACCATGAGCTGTTTTCAAAGCGCTGTATGTTTGTCTAGCACACCGTACGTAGCTTACAATTTAACCGTGGGATAAAAGTAGACAAGAAAGTACGATATAGTGGCTCATTTATTTGACATTTGTTGTATATTACCCACATATTAAACTGCCGAATGGGTGGTGTCTATTGCAATTCTAGGATGGGTATATCAAGCGTACGTATAATGGTTATACTATTTCGAATATGGGGAGAGGAGGGGACATGAGAGGTGTAACACTTGACTAATTTGCATTGTACTATAACTGACAATCGATTCTG
Organism: Urechis unicinctus; assembly: GCA_034190875.2. NCBI lineage: Eukaryota > Metazoa > Annelida > Polychaeta > Xenopneusta > Urechidae > Urechis > Urechis unicinctus. The sequence goes on from CM067344.1 coordinate 2,689,132, forward strand.
ATAGTGTAATTCCCCAGCAGAAGCTGTCCAGCATTGGCATTGTATTATTTAAATAATACTGGGCCATTATACTGCCAACGTCTTTACCTCCGATAACGCTACTATTCCACTGTTATATACTTCTGTTAAGAATGAGGGTTAATCTATGTTTTGTAGTGAGAGCATGCCAATATATCCCCTTCCAGTTATCACTAGTTATTTTGTGCATATCTCAAACAATTTCCAAATTAGAAGAAGTTTATACAATAAACGACCGCAGAAACTCAAGAGAGTCAGTCGAAAAGAAATATTCGAACATAAATTCAATCTAGTGCACTCCGTGCAACGTGTGTCTGCCGGAAATTTTGTCGCGTACGAAACCTTTACCCCCCCTAACCTCACCTTATAGGTCGTACAATAATGGATGCACCAGTCTTTAAGACCAATTTTCGACTCTTGATGTTCGCCGCACACTTTATTAAGTGACGTGTCAGCGAATTTGCTACGCCGTGATTTATATTTTTCAGCCCCCCAATAGGATATCACATTAACTTACTTATTCGCAAATGTTTTACAATGAGAGCATTCTGTACTGACAGTTGCCCGACTATACTTCATTTCGTTTACTTCTGCTGAATAAATGCCGCACCTTCCGAATGTAAGCAAATGGCAGGACGTCTGTCGCCCTGTCGTGCAAAGAGCCTAATATGGTTGCTTTATGCTATTTAACTTCCACATCGATAGCCTTATTAAGCACATCGATGGCCAAATGGCACAGGATAACGTTAACGTTCTTGCTTAGTTAGTATGCTGACATTCTATCATTAACATCGGACGCCTGCAATTTATCAACAACTTGTTCTCTTTGGTGAAGCAGATTGACCCACTCTGAGCTCGAAATACACCACGACTAGCCAACTTATGTTTCAGCCAGCCATAAACATTGGGGGGAATATTAATGACGTCCTAGACTCGAATACCACAGAACATTATTATAATATAGTCATAACTAATCTATCTATATCCACTACATTATTTGAGGTGCTTGTAATCGTAGCTGTCATTATACTTACATAAAAGTCAGTTATTACACGAAAAAAATAACATCTGTTTTATTCAGCTTGGCTAAATACAATCAAACCTTCCGTTGTCAGCGACGGATGCACAGTACACTGATTCAACGACAATACACAGTTTGACTTGAGTGGTAATTTCTAAGCGAATTGTGAATCATATTGGCGGCTATCCTCGTGAGATTCAAATGAAGCATGTTTGCTGCTTCAGCGTGCGCAGTATCATCCAATCGAAATAGGACTCAATTGCTTTGAGAGATAAAATAATAATCTTTAATGGTTTGAATCATCTCTGTGAAGGCAAAGGCCAGCTATAAAAATGCTTGCAATACTACTTGTGAATTAATCCCATGACTTAACTATATTTGTTTTCATACCCCGGAATCACGAAGGTGCCTACGTCACAAGAGTGAACGGAATCATCACCAGTTCATTCAACCTAAGCATAACCAATCATCAAGCTGTGACTCCTTTTTAAGTCGTCGTCAATACAGCCGATTTGTAACGCACATATTAAACACCCGATGCGATGAGCTCGACGATGGATCAGATATTAATACTTCAGTTGACGACGATTCTTTATGCCAAAGTTGGAGTTGTAGGAAAACCGTTAATAACTTACTGGCAACGAATAATATGTATAGATGGCATATACGGATCGAACGGTACTTTTCCCTGGCCTCCCTTCAAGGCATCCGGTGGCCATTAATCATGCTAGATACTCACGTTATTGTCATATCGTTGGCTAATCAGTTTAATTGGACAAGGCACGATCACAGTAACATTTGCTCTGAAATAACATAATTTGTGAAACATTTGCTGTTGATGTGAACATGAATAGAGAAAGCGGTGAGCCGTCAAAACCTTTGTGCAGTCAACCGACTTGTGGATGTCATTCAGAATACCCGCTCTCCTAAGCCACATATTCGATTTTCCAATAAATGCGCTGGACATCGATTATCATCACTCGCTCAAAACCATTTCATCTGCAGATATGATATACGATAAGTGGGCGCAGTATTACATAATGCTTGAACGTTATACCGTGACAGATCCAATTTTACATCCTATTAGAGTAATGACCATATGACAAATCAGGCTAAAAGAGGGATTTATTTATATGTTGATAAGCTGATTCGATTAAAGGAAAGCCAAAATACGTCAGTTGAATTCATAGTTCAATACCTAGTGACATGCAAAACCACACTAAAGTTTGGACATGTAAAGCGGAAATGAGTAGGTTCAACTAGTGAGCAAAACCACACTAAAGACATGTTAAAAGCGGAAATGAGTAGGTTACTGAAGGCGCCTTAATACTTATATAAAGCATTCAAGGTAACAAATGAATTCCCCCTAAATCATTTGTTTTTGTAGGTCGAAACCCATACGTTTTCCAAACTATATATTTGCGGCTACCTGGGTTCAATCTTGATAAAGCAAATGAGCCGAGTGTACCCTTTGAGAATTGCACACAGTCAAAACGTGTCCCAAACGCACTATCGCCTGTATTTCACTTATCGAACCATCAAGGGTTTTATTAAATAACAAAAATATCCCAAAAAGACTTAACCCATTAACTAATTAATAGGTTGTATGTGTCAATAAACAGCAGCTCATTCAGCACCACGCTGTGTAAGCAGACCGGGTTTCACCTGCGATAACAAGTATGCTACTAATGACGCATTGATGTAACAGAGGACATTAATCTATTCATATTTTAGCATATCAGCTGCACACAAAGGCTAGTATAAAAAATAGTAATCACACGTAAAATAACTGCAAAAGAACAGAATTCATCGAACGATCCTTTTCTTGTCTCGAAATCACTGAAGTTCTTGCAATCATAATGTGATGGCCATTGTGAAAGTCACAATACCGCTACTTGGCAATCCTGTGATGGTACGTTTGATATTGTCATGTAACCAGCCAATTTTCAATTAAGTTATTATCAACATCGGCTGTATGGTTCCCCTTTATGTACACAGAGTGATATTTAAACAGGTGCCGAAGAAGTCGTAGTTCATCCTGAGCTGATTGGATTAAGACCTTCAATTAAATTCCAAGCGATGATTAGATATGTTGATGCAAATGGACGCTGCGAAGGTCTCGCTTGTCGTTAGGGGATGAATGCTGCATCCGCTCCCCGATGTACACACATGTTATCTAAGGTTTTCTTGCTAATTCACACCACCACCTATTACCGGCGGTGTCCGTTTTGTGGTGGCCACTAAGCAGCATTGCTGAGCCAGAACAAATATAGTGAGTCTAACACCCCTTAACGTAAATCACCTTTTACTTTGGCCGAACAAATTGTCCTGGTAATAGATGCAAAATCAGTTAGCCGACTATGTTTAGTAGTGCCGCAATCATTCTAACTAATTAAATGCGTTGATGGCAGTTAGTATTGCATTAGGAATGCAACATCCGTTCAAACCTTGTTGGTAAAGGAACGATAATGGTGGTAATGATGAATAGGAACTCTTAACATTTTGTCAGGTATTATAAACTCTCTTGCAGAAAGACCTAGTGCGTGTGATTTCCATGTTATTTAAGCAATCACTCAAGTCATTACTCAGCGACTTTCAGCCATGTCATTGTCGGAGCTGTACATCTTGAATTACCAAAAGCGCGAAGCAGTAAATTACAGGTGGACTATATTCGCATCAGATTCGGAAATGTCTTTTGGCGTTTATATAGCAATATATATCGTTGGCAGTATTATTTTCAATGCATAACCATGTTCAATGCAATCTGCAGCATATCGATGTGCAATAGGTTCCTATTTTTGGGTCATTCGTGGCGGTTTGCTAAGTGCATAATGCGGTGGTCATTGTCGGCGAGAAAAAAAAAAGTTAGTAGAATACTTGAAGACTGACACAAAAATAAAACCAACATGTCGACGGGCACAATGTCCCTATTGTTTGTTCCTATGATCCAAATACACACCAGTGTAGAGCGAAATACCTTGTGTTTAGCTAAATTGATCGCAAAATGATGTTTATGTAATGCCAATTCGGACAATTCATTGTACTGGTTGTGTTCATCATACAGTTCCCTGGACGAAACATGGATTGATAAACCGATGGTAATAGTACATCAACAAGCAAGATCACCAACGCCGAAGCACCTGGCAAATATATATCCAGCAGATATATTAAAAGTATAACTTCCCGAAATCATGCTAAAAATTAGCCAAAAAATAAAAGTTAAGTACCAATGAACTGATGATTGCTGTTACTGTTAAGTAGCATCACAATGTGGCCATGTATAGATTCACAGTTTGTTATGACAAATAGTTATGTCCGGGAATCCTGTGATCATCTATGTTTGCATCGTTTCTGCATTACAATGAAAGCTTCCTGTCGCTTGTGGCTATTTTGGGCAGATAACCAATTTAGCAACGTAAATAGACAAATTTGACTTTGGAAAGATCTACCAATCAGTTTATTTACACAATCACACCAATTGACAAATCTGAAAGTTCGGGTTCATGCCACATTGTTCTACTGAAGGACACGATCAATAATTGCAATACAGAGTTATATAACAAAGAGGGCATATTAGTTTTATAGCGATCCTACTTGCGACAATTTAAAGAATATGCTGAATACTAACACACCAGTTTTATGCGCCATTAGAATACAGGGTCGGCTGGATACGAACGCACCAGTTAAATAAGTTATGAAAGTAGCTACATTTGTTGAAATGCGACGCAGCAGTGAATGCTTGACAATAGCTATGGCGAGGAAATGACGACATCCCGCTAAATCGAACCACACGACCATTTCTGTTTGCTTTAGATAAACCCTTTCTGTCTTCTTATAAAGGCTGTCTATTGCAACTGTTGCATTGTGGTTTTAATCGTTTAAGGCACATGATAATTCATTTTAACAAAAATTGGAAAGAATGCGATGGAAACATTTTTTATTATTTTTAATACTGAATCCTATTATGTCTTGTAGCTGGGTTTACTGGTAGCTTGATGTTCATGTTCCTCCAATATAAGTTACAGTAATGAGTTCACGTGGCAATGCAATGACATTTGACAGTTGTCTGTTGAGTGCCAAATTCATAACAAACCTACCCTTCATCATAACGTACCCTCTCAGTCATCAGTTGATGGAGTAACCCCCAACAGCTTATATTAATTATACGCCCCAGTTTCCTAGATCCACAAGTGACCTACATGCCACTTGCCACTTCCCCCCTCTCCTCATACATACCCCATATTCCAGAGCCACATGAACTTCCTTCCCAGGCAACACCCGTTAGCCCCAGCCCTCACAGACCTGGCTACAGCATGTCCCATGAGAATTGGGATGGCGTGCCTTAGTCGTTGAGGGAAGCAACTTAAATTTCAAAATCAGTTCTCTCCTGGCCTCCGAGCTCAACACTTCTCTCTCTTAAGTTTTAGGCTAAGTTACATCTGAAAATTCGAAAGTTGAAAACAGTTAAATAAAGTCAAAGTTATTAACCCTACATCTGGAGTTCGATTCTTTTACTTACTACAAGTGCGTAGCGTGAGCATCTCTACACCACAGATCACGTTACGACATGTCATACAGTTGAAGCGATACAGCTGCGGTGCTACAGCGGATTTCTCGTGGCTGATGCATTCTATGAGCTAGTAATGTGTTAAGTTTGGCAATATAGTCACCGGTTGTTAGATAAAAGCGGGCAAGTTCGTGTCGCACAATGCATTATGCACAGTTTATAGTGATAACTATTTACATAGGACAGGTGCTCGAAATTTAATGCGCATCAATACCAGAATCATCAATATTGTTATACTGGATAGCTATAGAGACTTGAAACATATATCTGTTATACAAGCCAGAGTTCTGGTCCTAAGGTATTGAATGAAGGGCAATTTCGGAAAAAAAAGCATGCAATAGGTCATTTGTTAAGCAATGGTTTTAATCTATGCTCTCTACATCTTGAAGAGATAGAGAGGTGTGTACTCCCTATATGTGCGATGATTTTAACCACTGTAGCTGTTATGTCGTGTATATACGAGAATCTTGGATATCAAAAGAAAATGTTTCAGTGTAATTATTGTAAATAAGGATGTCGTTGTAATGAAGTGGCTGCGAATAGACTCAAGTATCTTAAACATGCAGGTTGGAGTTGAACTACTATTTTTGTTATTTGTTCTGCAAAATAGGTAATGAAAGTGCTACAGCGTGTCTGCGTGCTCCCAAATCCGTACTGAGGCGGTACCCACCACGTACGGATCCCCACATTTTGCCCACGTTTTTGCAAGTAGACAGCACGCACTTGCAAGTACGACGGGTTGGGACCACGGCTTTATGGAGTCAGGGCACTGTGCGCTCATTGGCTGTAGAAGGCACGGGCATTACCCGTACTTGGATGAATCCGTAGTAGCCGCATCCCAAACGCAGCGAAATCCCATGCAAAGGGCTGCGGCGTGTACTGCGTGCACCAAATTCATACTGAGGCGGTACTCACCACGTACGGATCCCAAAATTTTGCCAACGTTTTTGCACGAAACAAGAACGCACTTGCAAGTACTGCGGGTTGGGGTCACGGCTCAAGTGTTTAAATCAGTCATCAGTAAACATTGACAACATCCTATTCTGCTGCTCACCTATTTAGAACAAAAACGTCGATGTAATCGCTTTCTGCACGAGACGGATCTATGGAACCCAAGCCCATTCATTTATAGACACAAGTGTTGCATTGTCACTGTACACACGCTAATTCGGTGCTATTACACTTAGATGCACGCTGCAATGATTAAATACCCCAGCATAATGGGCGGTTACAGCGAGTTCAGTCCACTTTTCTACAATAAAATAAACTGACAATAAATAACAGAAAATTCCCTTTATCTTGGCAATTGTAAATTCTAGCTTCTGATTGCTACTAATGCTTACAATGCGCAGTCATTCATTTTCGGGATGAATACATATGCGTTACTTTTGTGCGGCGTCATTTAAAATAATATGATATATATTATGCATACATACATTACCTACAACCATTTGGCAATCCTTAAGATGAATGATACATATTGGCCCTTTATTTGCACACTCTCTATGTTGTTTTGCCTATGCAATTTACTAACCCTGCAAATTAGCGTATTTTCGGCGATTTGACTATTCGTCCGAATGATTCTATTTAAATGATGCGGTGTGAATATACAAAAGAACACTGCTATGCTTATGTCGAAATGAAATGTTTTCACTATCATCCCTTTTACTTTCAACGCTCATATCGGAAATTGAAGGAAACAATATTGCTGACTTCTAAAACCGTCAGTACTGCATCTTAGCACACCCATAGCACTACAGCAAATAAGACGGGCGTCAGGTTATAATACCGATTGTGCTATATAGGCATATACTTATTGTAGCAACATAAGCTTTCAAGCCTTATAATCCCCCTGGGTCCAGCAGGTAGATCTGCCGATAGCTGGGGATAAATGATATTCAACAGCGGTATTTCTGGTAACCCACAGTTTGAACAGCGCTTTCTGTAATCTTACCTTAACACATATATAACAGACTTCATAAGTTTGACAATTTTGAAAACATATCACTTTACTGCATACCTAGGTGAAACAGATGGTCTGTCTCTCACCTTGTCGTTAACCGCAGGCAACAGGACAAATTTCTTTATTCAATTCATTAATCACTTTTCGTGGGTAGTTGAATGGTGCCAGTTGTTGGAAGTCATTAATTCCGTTGTCGTTGTAGAGTTTCATGCGTCTATTCGCACATGTAATTCGGTCGTAGGAGGATGCAATATGAATTTCATTGACGTAGCATGCATCTAAGTTGAGAGTAATGTTACTTAGTCTACTAAATGGGTTATTGTGGTTTGTTGGTTTTGCAGGACTAAGTACAGATAAACGTCAACTGCGCCGCATATATTCTAGAAAAATATTTGTACTTACTAGCTGTGATGTCTCCTCCCTTCATTTAGAATAAAAGCAAGAAGCAGCATTAATATAAAGGAAACGATTTCGTAGGCGTCGCATGAATTACGCAACATTTACATGCATTTGATGTTAATTACCGATGTTGATCTGGCCAGCGGATATGACATATAGTTTATCTAACAGTATTTTGAAAGCAAAGCGCTCGATTGATGTTTCCAAATGGAATCTCTTAATATCTTAAGTCGTAATGTAGTGTTCAGGATTTGAAAGTCATTATCAGATTTGTTTTCTTACTTTCAGAAACAATTCGCGTATATGTTTTCGGTTGCTGACTGCTCTGCAATCACAGTTGTGATGATTTTGACTTTATTATTGGCGGCAATAAATAGCTGTGCCTTAACACAGCGATGTGAAGTGACCAGACTACTTATGATGATGTCTTGCCAATTTATAATGGATTAGTTTCTAACAATAAGCAGCCAAAAGAGGACACAGGTGAATATGGAAGAGCAACGTTAATGAAGCGTATTTGAAGGGCTGATCCACCGAGGTCTACGAGGTGTTTGAATTGTAATAGTATACTGCATTTTGACATTTCAGTTACCCAATCCCATGACAGTGATGGCTGATACAACATAATTTAATTTTTTGTTGTGTGACCTAAAACTAACTTTAACCCACGACGTTTATATTCAATGATCTGTTGGTTTTTTATGCCTACCCAGAACCTATGCGGACGGGCATGAGGGAATATAGAGCATTTATTGATTCGGACAATGATGAGTCGTTATTGGTTAGTCCAAATGGCAACAGCTACTGCTAAAGAACCCCAATGCACGCAACTGAACCATGTGTATGACATGCAGCAAGTTGTATATGAGACGAGATCAGGCGAAATGCTAGTAGTCTGGAGTATGAAATATTTTGATTAACACACCGCCGTCAAGTCTAGTATACTGGTGGTTATTTGTACGAAAACAGGTTTGTAAGACAATCAACTGCAACTATTTTACCATCTTGAGTTGCTACACTATCTATTGGTTACATGCAATCGCAAACATCGAAATAGATCACAAACGGAACTGCAGGCAGTTGTGTGATTAACAGTGCTCATTCGGTAGATTAGCGTCTTCATATTATTAATGAATTAAGCATCAATGCAAAAGGTCAATTACATCATATCCATAAACATTCATTAACATGAAAGAGTTTTACTTTCCTTTATGATTATGGCGACGGTTCTATTGGTACATCGAACGGAACCTCGGCATATAACGAGAGTTGCAATTAAATGTACTGAACCACATGGCGTCTCATAATCAAATATTATTGACAGAAAAAATCTAACTAAATTTTATTCACATTGTTATCGGATGCATTGACCCTTCCTGATAGCATTACGTCTAACGGCAGATAGCATCAGCAGTTATCCAGCTGTGCAAGTCCAAACATTTTGGTAAGCATTCCAATCATTTTGAAACAGAATAAAGCAAATTCCCATGTTCTGGTTTTCCTTTAAATTACCGAGTTTCGACTTCCATCAGTAAATGTTTCTCCTTTTGAACACAGTAAGACAGTCATGCAGTTTAGTTAGATGGATAGCTTCTACACGCTGGAGAGCTTGTTAGCTGTTTTGCAATGGCATTTATGTCGAAACATCGCTGGCTTTTATCAGTTATGTACTAACAACTGCTCAGTCATTATAGCTTCATAGGCAACGATATCCATTACCTGCGTAATTGGCGTGACGTTCGAAATCGGTTCCTTAGTTCTGTATCATCCGGTGTTAACTAGCCAAGTAAAAAGAATATAGTGATATCAACAAGCTCTCCGCATATTATGTGTTAAAAGTGTTACGTACTTGATTTTTTTAAAATCAGATTACCACATAAACACCACACCCTTAACAACACCATGACGTCGTTTTCATCCATCTCCAATCTATATATCATTCCGATAATACATTTCGCTTTTCTGCTTGTGAAAGGGTATATGCTTTGCCGAAACCTAAAACAGAATGCTACAGTATATGATTGATCACAAGATCAACCGAGTTGTATGATCTATCTATTTTAAGAACATGATCATCACCGCTTCATTGTTCATCACTAAATCCCATTAAAATAAACACCTTGCTTGGAACAAAAACACTTTATGTTTCTAGGCAGCCGTTTGCAACAGGTTGAAGTTATTATAACCTGAACTCAAAGTGCTTGTTGGCACACCAGTACGTCCTCTGTTTAATGAATAGGGCGATATGGCGACTACAAATGTATGTTGTCATAACGATCTAGTCCACCGCGCTTTTTAGTAAGTCGCTGTTGTTGGCATATTAAATATTATCTTTGGTGAATAATAAAAGTAGGGTAAGAAATGAATGACAGTGTAACTCTGGCTGATTTGTTTGCCCGAAGTACGAACTACATCGGTGCTGTCATCGACCTTTGCAAATTGCTACATTCACGGCAGCCAGTTTGTCAATTAATTCTCGGATTTTATAATATGCAGATATAGTCTGAATCCCTATTTCAAGGTCATTTTACTCAATGCGGTGAAGTGACACATGATTTACACTAAGATAACATGTTATTCAGCGTATGTTAATGTTTATGGTTGTTGTAAAGCTACTTGACTACAATTCCTAAATAAATATTGACGTAATGGCACATACATTCAGTGCGCAAAATCAATTAAGACATTACAATAAATATGCTTGCAGAATGGTTATTCAAACTTATCCGAATTTCCTGATGTCATTGCCACTTTGCGATGATTTCTTCCATGCTCTTAAGTCTTCTATGGCATATTGATAAACGCGTATATTAGGTCCGCAGACGTATTGCAAACTTAAGTTGACGTAGTTTGCGCAGTTTACCGGAATCATAACATTGTGATGTTGATGCAACGTTGCGTTTAACACACTACTTGCTCTTGAGACAGAGACATAGACCCTACAAGCACCAAGCCATAAGATAGCGTCGGGAAGAGGGCTCGGGAAATGATTATTGAATGCGAACCTTTGCACAATATGCCGTACTTTCTGTAGTGCTGGATTGGATAAAAGATAAATACTCATAATAGGGAACAGATGTTAATGTTATGGGTGTCTTAAGTCAATCAAACAATGCCATCTCAAAACAGGTTGTAAACGAGCTCCTTCATAATACAATATATTCTCAAACTTATCACAAATCATACACATGCTGTGTAATCTGTGCTGTTGCATCGGAGGAAGCAAATTGTAATAATCTGCCCTATCGACTTTCAAATGAGCTTGGCAGTAGCTCTTAGATACGTCGACATTGCATGTTTTCATTTGAGCGCCATCCTCTTAACTCATATCTTCACCAACGTATACTCTCCTGTTCATGGTTGTTAGGTGGTCAATAATAACTGTCAAGGATCATATTATAGGTGCCAAGAAGATTACAAACCGGTGTGTTTGTGTGTAGTCGCAACGTCCTTTCTCGGCTAACCTTGCTGCATAATTGATCACTATCACAGATGATCTGCCAAACCCCATTAAAGGGTCAAAACATTCAAGGTTGCGCATTAGGTTCCAATATCACCCAGTATGTTAAACATATGTAACAGCAGTAATGCTGCATACATTACCTATCTGGGTGTAAGCAAATCCAAGAGGAAATAACATAGCAGACGTCGTGGGAAGGCACACTAATCGTAGTCAGAACTTTGGTTTTGTTTCAACAATGAAGGTGTATCGTCGGTATAACTCACTTAACTATGTCAATGCGCTTAATTTAACTTTAAGGGCTCCCATGTCTTACGTTTGAACTTGATATATATCAATTAATTAAATTCGTTCAATATTCATTTGTCTGGTAAATATAATTATAGTGTGAGGTTTGTTCACATTAAAGTCGGCAAATATAAGAGTTTATGCTTTAGAAAAACCAAGAGATATAACAGCGCACGTTGGAATACATTAATCGTGGTCAAAACATGTTTTGTTGGCAATCTGTCGGTAATTAGTTCGTATATGCTTTGCGGCTACCTCAATGAACGAATCACTACATGCGCAGAATTGATTTATGATAGTTTCATGTTTTCCATATATGTGAAATCAGCGGCTATACTGCACTTTGTAGGATTCTAAAACCTGTATAATGTAATCGGTTAAGTTACTTTAACATGCAAAACACATTCAAGAATAAACAACATTGAATACCATAAGCTAGCATCATCATGCTTAACTGACTACTTGTCAATCAGCCATGTTACTTGGATTGGTATAAGCTTCGGAATCAGCGTCGGTGTGACACAAGGGCCACGCTATGTGTTGTTGAAAAACCAATGCACAGTTCTCGAAAACGGGTGTTCACGTAATTGATTGCAATCTAAGCCCCAGGGCTATAACAATCGCATGTTATTCTGCAAAACGGCGTGATATTCAATTAGGATCGTGCAAATGACGTGTAAAATCACAGAAATGAAGATATAACTCGCAATAGCAGCCTTTGACCCGAACCGGGGTAAATAATGATGTCGTAGAAGACTTTCGGATAAAGCATGATGAAGATTCCCTTTTATATTTAACATTCTCCACCATAGCTCTACACACTACTTCAGCAAGATAAAAGACCAACCTTTTACTTGTAATGGCCTTTAAGCCTGGCCTTAAGCGAATTCAAAACCATTTAGCACCTTACAATAAGCCCCTATGTGGTAAGTCATCTCATTTAATACATAAGCACGGCGGCCCCTATGTATTATCATGAAATACATAGGGCTTCGTTATGTAGGCCATTAAGAAGGTCCCAATGTTGTGCTTACTAGGAAGTTTCGAAACCGGTTAACCCTGATTGACATAGGTAGACGTATTAAATCCCTGCGAGTTCGTTCACTTTGATAGGCTTCAAGGGCTAATTCAAGTGTAAAAAATCGGCCAGAAAAAAGCATATCTCAAATTTCATCATAATATTAAATCTGATGTAGACAAATAATTCTGTGATAATTGTGTAATCAAACTTATCATGGGTAAGTTTGTATTTTTTTTTATCGAAGTCACAAAGTTATACGAAACAGCTCTTTCGTTTTTTCATGTTGCAGATCGCGTCATTGCATCACAGAGACGAGGGGAAAAGTGTAAGAGAGGATTGGGCTTATCGTATTGTTTAGAATACGTTGTGCACTTTATTCGATCGTGTAAGGCACACCAAGCTATATATGAATACGTTAACGAGTACGGAACTATCGGATCATAAAGAGATTTACTGGATCCAATGAGCCACATAAAATTACATATTAATATCATAAGCGACTTTAGAACTAAATTGAACTTGGGGTCATTAAGGTTCCAAAATATCAGTTGGCGCACAGGGGGTGTGGAATGTCATGTTTAATTCACTAAGTATCAAAAGGCGGCGATCGTTAACTGTTCTGTCAATTTAACGGGGGGCGCTAATAGTCTCGACAGATGTGTAAATTTCATCACCGGTGATGTTAGGGGCACCTGATATGATGAATTACTAATGTTAAAAGCTTTGCGGTTATTATTCTAGAATGATATGCATCGTTGCCGCGCCCGGAACAAGGAAATGAGCTTAAGCACTACCATTTACAATATAGAGACCATTTAAGTGGAACTACCGTTATTGTCTGTGATCAACATGACGAGGCGGCTATTATGCTTACTCGATTACGGCTATAGCATCAGTTAGGTCTATGTAAATACCAATCTATGTGACGGCCGGGTAGTGTTGAGATCTTTATACCACGGATAACGTAATGTGATTGTATTATGACGCTGTGTGATTGATGATAATTGCGCATGAAAAGAAATATTCTCTGAACACAAACAACATTCTAAAATCATTAACAACAGATTCCGGCTAAAGATAGCAAACGGAAAAGTATGCAACACTTTTATAGTCTGTGCATTAACGTTCGTTTTTGGATCCAGTGAAGTTGCTTGTAACCATAATAGTATGTGCAGCTAATGATATGCATTAAGGCTTTCAAACGCATGAGTGTACAGGCCGAACGGCTGGCTGATATCATGTTCTATATGTTGATAACGGAAACTCGCCACGGAGCATAAACATCGCAGCTTAACACTATCATGGATTCACCGGACAAATACGTCCCTATTCAAAGGAATAGTGTCATGTCTAGTTACCTTGGGTAAAGTCCTCTCACGCTATATTAATATAAATCAATGAAAGGGTGTTATTGCTGTTTTAGATGATGTTCATTGTGTGTATTCTTATGTTGATAGCGTGTTCGCTGTCAAAGGATAAACTATTATCCGCTAAGCCACGAATCGATGCGGTTTATGTTAAGTACGTTGGAGGGATAAGCGATCCAAATTATGTTCGAGGAGGCACTATGTATGCAGTCATTTGATTTAAAGATGAGCTTATGTCATTCGGAATACCCTCTCATCTTATATACAGATCCAAATTACCCCATAAAAGCATTAGCAACCGAATAATTTAATGCCTGACTGGTATACAATGGCAGAACCAATTTGCATCCTGTGAGAGCTATAAACATATAACAAATACAGGCTATAAGAGTGATTTAGTTATGTGTTGATAAGCTGATTCTATCAAAGAGAGAGCCCGAAAACGTAAGACAGACTTATATTTGAGATTTGGTTGAATTTAGCAGGGCAGTTAACTAATAACGAGCAAACTAACACCAATGTCTGGCCCTGTAGAAGCGTATATGAGTAGTTTACTGTGTGTATTGCCTTAATACTTATATAAAGCATTCAAGGCAGCAAATGAAGTGCTTTCCCTAGGTGGTGGCCCATACGCTTTATAAACCATATATTGTTGTCACCTTTGCCTCTCCCTGGGGTCAATCACGATAGAGAAAATGAGCTGGTAGTGCATTTCTAACATCTGCTAAGATATCCCAATTACAAGTTGTTAATGCAACGCAGTCGTTAAGGTGCTTACGAGTATAACATTGATATGGGTTAAGGTGAGGTTTTTGTGTGACGTCAATGCATAAAACTGCATTGCAAGTGACGTCTATGGATAAATATCAGATGTTCCAACATGTATTATGGCAAGGTCTTCATGGTATATGCTAAGCATATAAGTGGTATTGCTCTTAGACATTGGAGGTAAATACATGCATAATGCCTTTCACAGCTGTCAAGGTAAGTCACTCCCAAGTGCTTAATGCACTCTGATGTAAAGATGAGTATTCATCCAATGCAATAGCATTAGCGGCGTTGTGAGAGATAACTAGTATTAACAGTAACTAATTCAGAATACTTATGGTAGGCATTAATGTATTAAAGCAGTGGTAAGTCACAGGTGGTTAGATGTGTTGTGAACAATGCCTTAGAAATTCTCAACACCAGGGTTTTTATTGGTCCAGGACCTGATATCAAACTAATACGGATATTAATAGCAGTATTCAACCAATCATATCTGCACAATCTGCAAAAAAATAAGTAGAATTGTTCATTCAAATATATCCGTAATGTGTGACCTTCTCTTGAACAGAGCAGAGCTAATACATTTAACAAGCCATTAGTCAGGTGGTTTGTGTTTTCTGTAACAAATTTGATCAGATACATGATTTATATTTGAAAAGTGACAGCAGGCGGAAATCCTGATTAAACTGTTTGCATTATGCGAACATGTTTTGAGAGAGAAAATATTCGTCAGTAATCTATTGGGCTGAACAAAGATAAGTTGATATGCATCACTGCACCATTGATTTAAAATACATGACTACCAATGTACTAACAATATCGACGCAACTATACCATTTATGTGTGCCACAGATGCATTTTAAGAGGTACGTTCGTTACAAATGTAACTGGTTGAATAGAAAGGCGTCATAAACATACATTATCGATTGGACGACAATTTGCCGACTGTGAGACTTTAAATGGAAATTAGATAATAAACTTAGATTATAAAGCCTGAATAGAACTTAATTTCTTAAAACACCTTTGATGAAAACAGGCATTTAAGGAAATGGATCTTATACCTAATATGGATTGGAATGATACACACAACACATCGGCGTAACATGTGAATGACAGTGCGGATTTCGCGCAATCTTAAACGTGATGCATATATTACACTCAAATGCAGAGTAAGTATAGAATCCATTCTATCCTTATGTATTGTTACATGGCCCGCAAAACTCACTGTAGATGTTATCCAAAATAGACTATTACATTTTCACTGGCCGTCTGATCTTGCTTCTCTCGCCATCTGGCAACACAAAATGATTTGGCTGAGCAGTGATGAGGCCAGTAACTAGTCATTGTTAGCTATTGATATCATAACTTCCTTAGTCGTTGCTATGTGGTGGATGATGTACTTCCACAAGTAGTAAATGACTCCTTCGATATTTATTCCATGACGGTAGTATCTATATAGAGGGATACGCCTGCAGACAAAAACAAGTATCTCAATTTACCCTTCCTAAAAGCACATCGCTTGACTGCACGGCCTAGTTTATGTACTCACAGACACTCGACGTACACCCCTTAAGAAACACATATAGTCTTATTATCGTTTATCTCTGAATCTATGCACATTTTCGCAACCGCTTTTCAAAAGTCGTAATTGGCTCTAGATCAATGGTTAGTATAACCCAATTGCTGCATGGTAACTGATAACAATAATCGATATTTCCCCCAAAGCCTCGTATTCCTCGGTATGCGTGTTTCAGACGTCATTAATATTCTAATGAAGCTTTGAAATATCCGCTCCGTCCATACTGGGCTGTAACGT
>CM067344.1:2705919-2729785 GCA_034190875.2 Urechis unicinctus
ATGCTTTAAATCACAGGTCTCTATGGCTCTCAGTTCATTATGACATGTAATGCATAGTTTTGTATATGCTGTTATGGAAGGCAAGATATATTCGCAAAGGGGAGACTGAGGAACAAGTAATCTACATAAATGCGTCCTCTAGGTAGAAGAAAACTTAGTGGCTCCATCCTGGCAGACATGAGAATCGTAAAGGTGAACATGGCAGTATTTAACGTAGGTTAGGTCTGTTCCGTGACTATCCTTGCCTCGTTTAATGTTTGATATATGGCGCCATCAACTTGAATATCATACAACGCCGTTGGATAAGTAGTGACGATGAGTATGTCTAAGCCATTAAGCATTTCTTTGGAAACATTCCAAGATGTGTTTATATAACAGCACTGGTTGTAAAATGACATCTTCTTGGGCAACTTTTCACTCATGATTAAATATCACAAACGTGACAAGTCAGCTTTTCGCTTAATGTCTCCAAAGACAAACATCGATGACTAATGGCGTAAATATTCAATCACAATAAAATCAATATCCTGGCAATAAGTACTTTTAGAATTGTTCTTTTAGCTTAAAGTGATGCACCGCATTGGCACGCAGTTACTCACATAAATGGTTGCCAAGCAATTATATTCCCAGGTCATACATACCGGACTGTGCGAAACCGGCCCTAACTATAAGCGAGAAATATCATGATTGTTGTTGATATTATATCATGTTAAACATGCATACAGATTAAACATTATTCTAAATGCTTGCCAGTCTTTGGATAAATCGTTAACGGAACTAATCCACACGGTTAGACTACCTGACGCCAAAATGGCGCTCCGTTGAAATTGTGTTATGAAGAAGTCTCTTAAGCCTGTATATTGTTCCGGGTATAAGATACATCGCAGCGACGATGAGAAGTCCATAGTAAACTAGCATGCTGATTGCTATTTTAACATCCAGTATTTCTCTCTATTGATTTATCGGATGCTCGTTGGGTTATTTTTCAAGTGAGCATGTGCGCAGATAGGTTTTATTGTTGTTCATGAACGTCATAAGAATGCTAACATACTATAGCATATACACAAAAGATAAGCAGTAATTAGCACACAGAAAAAAAATCGCGATTTCTAATTAACAGCATTCGTTATCGAATCAAATAAAACCTATATTTTTGTGAACAAATCCCGGACAAATTAGCAGGTGTGGCAGTCCAGAGTGACATAATAACCATTCAAACACAACCTGAGAAGGGGGTGTAAAGCATTGACATCAGGCCGACCTATCTGTTCATGTAGGGATTTAAAACATGCACTTCACAACAAATCGATAAATGCATATTCTAGGCCACAGCAACAAAGTCAATATATCATTAAACATGTATGGACATTGATGTTGAGACGTAGTTGACAATGAGTTTATCAGTCACTGCTTAACAAATATAGCCTATCTACAATATCAAAATATTTTTGACTGCGGACTAACCACATTTACAGATCGTTTATCACTAATCACAGGTTAATAACAACGGATCAAAATATTCTCAGGTGGTTCTCTGGATCTTCACATACTAATGAAGAGTGTTAATTTCAGATACTGCTTGTAAAAAAAATTAACCGAAGAAAAGGCTGAGACAACTCTACAATGCACATTCAGAATATCATCAACGAGAATCGTATATAGATGTGTCAGTTGGATTAAATAAAAGAGTTATAACCGCTGTAATCCTCAAATCTGTAGAGTAGAAGATATACACTGCGTCGAACAATAAATGCATATTACTAGTAGCATACATTTGAAGCATCCTATTACACACAGTGTTGACTACTGCAAAGAGATAATAAGGGTAGTATTGATGTTTAACGTCACTTTCAACAAGGAGGTGATATAGCGACGAGGATGGATGAGGATAATTGTGAAGCATGGACAGCTCCCCTTAACTGCCAGCGCCCACTTGGCACAAACCTAAGGTCCAGCTAGGTACTATTGAGCTACCGGGTCGGGTGCATCCCCTTTCGGACCGCCATTTTACGTGATCATCCGAGTCACAGGGACCCAGTTGATTACAACATCCTACACTAAAGTTGGTATGCGTTGTTGCACTTGCCGATGATTGATTGAAATGAACGAAAATTCGAAACACCCGCACCCGATAATACTTTGAACAGAAATATGTAGAGCGTCTTCCCTACCGATAGTAACGCATTGCAAAAATACCTTGTTATTCTGGAATCTAAATTCGGACCCCATTCCGTTCCATGTCTAATGAGATATCGAGCATCTTGCGAGAAAAAACAAATGGAAATGATTCAAGATGTACGTCTTTGAGCCCAGGTCTCATTACATTCACTGCATGTCTCTCTGTAATCCATTAGGTATTCAAGTGCATGCAGTTCAGTACTCAACCGTTGTGGATCTGATGCGAGATACACTTAGTGATGCGCAATTGAGCATTGGCATATGAGAGGCGAATATAAGGCCATGGACGTAATCACTTAATGAAGGAGTAAGTTTGAACTCTCATTCCCTGTTTAATCGAGTGTGGCGAGCCTTAAAAATAATCATTTTTCTCAGTTCCTTTAGACAGCATCATTATTTGCAATTTCAGCCATTCATGGATTATATTGATCCTCACAACCAAAAGGTCTTCACCCCATATTTTACTTTTGCTTTGCTGTTTATGGAATTGTTTGTCCGCTTTGGAATTGTCGATCCGCTTTGTATTTACCTAAACAATTTCAATTCACGCGAGCAGTCCTATTACTTGGCGTCGAATTCTCGGTCAATAAACTTGACGCGAAAACCAAAAAAAACCCGCTTTTGACAGAGCCAGGTGGCGTAACTCATTTGGTATTGCCGGCGCTAGATATGGCAATTCAATTCAAGGTTATTACTTTATTTCACCAATATACCCCCAACATTGTCTCAGAAGTAAACGACACTATAGTTTGACACGATATACGTGAGTTTTTTTGTACCATAGTTGAAGATATATGTAAAAATAACAGCGACAAATTAAAAGCCGACCAACTTAACTGATGACATACGTTTTATGTTAGAAACTCACGACGCATGTATCGCCATAAAGGAATAAGCATAACTATTTCTCATTCAACAACTCGAATATAAGGTAAATTAATCCCACACATAGGAAATGTTCCAGTCGAATGCGTTACCAAGACATGTGCATTGATAGTGTCGCCATGATGTGCCATTCATTGATTGTGTCGTCATGGTGTGCCATTCATTGATTGTGTCATCATGGTGTGCCAGTCATTGATTGTGTCGTCATGGTGTGCTATTCCTTGACTGTGTCATCATGGTGTGCTATACCTTGACTGTGTCGTCATGGTGTGCCAGTCATTGATTGTGATCAATCACTAATGTTTCTCCAGCAAACAAGGAAGGCTCTACAGCTTGTTCCCTTGAAACAGGCGGAACGTGTCACTTTCATAGAGGTAATTAGCAGTCAAGTGGTCACTTCCGCTGCACTCGTGGTAACCTTTGAGCACTGCGCCACGGCCAGTAATGGGGCGTCAAGTTAGGAATATAAATCAATGTAATTGACGTTGATTGAAGAATAATGTATCACACAGAAAATAGCAAGCAGTTTATTTCTATGTTTGATCCAGCATCATGGGGCATAATCAATCCTTAATAATTGGGGTTAGTTGTACCGTACCACCTCACGGCACTTTCTGTGACAAAGTGGTACATTATTTATATCAAGCCAAAGTGAAGTCCCTAGTATACGGAATGCGTAGAAATGCGGGCAAAGTGGAAATGTTAAAAGGTTTTCCCAAACAAATTCATATTAATGTGAGAATTGCGATTACCATATGCACAACGAATATTTTGCTGTTTTTTTTCAGTAATCTTTAACTCGCCACCATGACTATACTTCGTGCACTATAAATGCCCTCTGTTACCTTACAACACCTGAAGGTTCGTGATTGCTATTGTAATAATGTGGAATGAACACAAGCAAGGATAATAGACATACATTGATCGTACACGGACTGATCTGCATATATCACCGAATCAGAGGATTGAGGGTTACCAACAAAGATAATCATGCGTGAATTAATTTCACACCTTTCCGCTTTTTTTGCACTGCGCATTGTGTCCTCCTGGTTAGTTTCATTGATGTAACCTTTGATTGAAAATATTTTGGTTTTGTAACAACACATGGTTCATTATTCTGCGTTGACATGCGTGAAGCCTTTTTAAGGTTGTGATTTTACTAACATGACAAATGTGTTATTCCAGGAACTGGCGGCCTAACATCCTTCAGACGAACTTCCGCTTCTGCTGAAAAGCACATTACCTTATTTTGTTTCAAAATGCGGATTTAAACCTTAGCCTCAGTTGATTAACAATCGGATTATTGTCGTTTGTTTGTATCCACTCCAAGGGCACTAAACTCAATGTGGCGCCATGCGTGAGCAAGGAAGCACGAAAAACACATTTCGTTTCATAACCGAATTACACAATAAGTCCTATCTCTGTCTGCAAGCAAATAGTTTGGATGTTCATAATTAACGACTTGCTTTCACTCAATAGTTACTTCACTGCAAAATTTCTGTAATCTTTTATTATCTGCGTGTTTTATCATCCAATAAGATCGATGGAAACGCTGCATCAAACGGTGCATGAAGCATTGCATACTGCCTCACATTATTATCTACATAATGCGCGTTACAATGCAGAGCAACTCTTAACATATTTGCACATGTTTTCCTATATTATGCACGGCGAAATGTATAGCTTAATGCACGGTATAATGCTTAGCTAAATAGACGGCATAATATATAGCTTAATGCAAGGCACAGTGCATAGTTTATTGCACGACCTAATACACCTAACCCCCTTATAGTACCATATTACACTTCGCAATTTATCTCATATTGCACTATACACAGTTCCACAAGTCTTTCTGAGCCTCAAACTATTTAGGACATCGCGTCAGCCCGGTATACTGCACGAACCGATCCATCATCCCAACAACGTGAATCAATGATGCTTGTATAACGAGGCTGACAAGTTACTGGTATTGTATTTGTCTGAAAACAATGGCGGCCAAGTAAATTAAAACAACAGGTGACATTTGTCCGCTAGCTTCCAACATCAGATTAATATTTCTAGTGGCCTTTTGAGTCTGTATTGAAGCATTTGCGCTGCTGTAATGTTTTAATAACTTATCCATGTCTCTTGTGATAAACAGCATCTAGTTTCTATTACATACATACACAATAATGGTATGTGCCAATTTAGGGTCGTCGGGGGGAAATCTAAGCTGATGTCAATGAATGACAACTATAAATTTACCAAGCAGTTTATTTCAATGGTTAGAAAAATACAAGATGCTCCACCGGAATGACCCTTTTGCTGGTTACATCGAGGTTTAGACAGAGCATTATTAGAATACAACCGCACTTAAAATCGCAGAAGTAGCTTTCATGCTGGCTTATTTTTTCTGATACTATATACAATCCCATCATTTGCATCAGCGGATTAGGATAAGTAACCCTATACACTCTCAATTGGTAGTTATAGCATTTGCATCTAACAACAATAGAAATACCAACTTCTATCACCGCGAATGCGAAAGCTTCAGTTTATGAATATAAACCTTCGCTTCATGTGGGCGTCATTAGTGTTGCACGCATTCTTGTACCAATCCAATTTAACTCCTCCGCCATCATCCAGCAGATGGCGCGTTACGGTAAGCTAGTTGTTTAGATTTGACTTACCTGTGCTGGCTAATGATACGGGAATGGTGAAGACTTCTACTCAATTCAATCCTACACTACAAGCATCATGCTTCCCCATTATACGAGCTTCACCGCAGGTCGACACTACAGACTGTTGATTATCCCCAAACATCGCTACCAAAAGCCGTCAACTCTCTGCAAATTACGGATATATTGCCCCTGATGGCTTATTATCTCACTCTCAGCATCAAAGGCTGCCGTAACGTTAAAGTTTATGTGATAGATAAATTTTGGATAGTGATTTACAGTTGTTCATCAAAATAAGATAAAACGCAAAGATGTCACCATGACCGTGCTTTGTTATGTAGGGAAAGCTGATTCTTGTGTTAAAGAAGTTTTAGCGTTGGTAATGTCGTGCAAATGAACACTTACAATGCACCCCATACCGATGCAAAATATAGCAACGAATCTGGCTTCCTTGGGCAATAGAACGGTGCCGAGAAATAAACCGATTTTCGGTTGAATACGCTGCAATCAGCGGTTATGAGTTTTCTACGCCTGTGTGTAAATACAACTATGTGACACACTAATGAAAGCTTGACACAATAAGATTAGCGACAACTGTGCTTGCTGAATATATTATGTAGGCCTAGAAAATTTATATTCGCGATGGTCCGAGGTGTGTGGCTTTCACTAAGTACATTAGCAATTACAGCAACCACGTTCATCACTCGGTCCGGGATGCAGATTTATCAGAGTCGTCTTTATTATAGCCGGGAATGTAAAGCAGTGTAGAATTCAATGTTATAAGCGCACTGTTCCGTTTAAACATCAAAAGTCACTAAAAGCAGTAAATGTCCCATTGTAATGCAGCAAAATCAGCTGAAAAAACACATTTCCATCGGGACGTGCTTTAAATAGATTTCTCCCATTCATGTAATTGGTGTGCGTAGTTTTTACAAAGAGTCTGTTGACACCAATACTTAGTGCTGGCCTATATCGCAGACTCTCGTCTTTCGGCTGGTAATGTAATCACAACAAGGGCGCCTTATCTGCTTGTCTAGACGTGAGGAGCTTGTTCAAGCAAGGAGTTCATGCTACATTCATTAAATCTTAGACCTTTAAATTCATTACAACTTAGAGGAAGGTCACATGGCGCATTAAATATCAGCGGTGCTTATCCTGTAAGGAGCAGATGCAATCTTTAATTGTACATACATACTGTCTGATAGTGTTTAAATGATAGTCGCTCCAACCAACGTTTTAAGAAAATTGCGTTAAATTGTCAATAAATTAGCATAACTCATGGCAGCAAATCCGGTGTTATTCAATTTATCAAATGAAACATGAATATAATGGTCTCGACAAAGTTTGCATCCTTCATCTGAAGTGTTCTTAAAAATGTTTATGAACATCGATCAAAGTGCAGGTACGTCTGAACATGATTAATTAACTTTCATGTAAACTACTTCATTTTGTTGACATCATATTTCAATGGAAATATGTGCTGCAGAACAACTAACATACGTACCAGTATATCAATTAATTGTTGTTAATTAATAATAAGTGTCATATAGATCCGTGTTAATATTAATCACGTGCAGTATCAACTACCTTTGCTGACTTGAAGTGTGCAATGGTAGAACAGTATGATAGTTCAGTACATGTAGAATGTAAACGACCTATAAAACCGATTAAGCAGAACGTGTCTTCTCATCCATACATCCACGACAGTCACTGCTCACGTGATAGTAAAGGTACAGCTGTAATGATGTCATATGATTCCTAAAAATAACGTAGCCCCGTTCGCTATACAGGTTGTGATATTTCTCCCTTGTGTCTCCGTTTCACGTTTACTGTTCTACTTAAAAACGATATACTGACTCCCTGCGAAATATGATGAGCGCAGAGTTAGTGTCTGGTGGATAGATAAAAATGAGAACGGGCGGTAACACGTAGCCATATTATCAACATCGACGACCACGTGATTGAGTTGTCGTTGGGTAACAGATAAAGATAATGTAGCCGTTGTGCAGATTGGATGACTGTTCGGTTGCTATCAGGACACAGCATGATTGCCTGATTATTGTCTTGCCTAAAAGATTGTTTTTATGTGCTGCATGCCAATAATTCACAATAAATGGCCTTTGTTGTATGCTGCTTACATCGACACTGAACTATGAGACTATTGGCAATGTAACAAACTGTCATTAACAGAAGAAAGCTTAAATTTTACACTAACGAACTTGCATACGTCTAGACCGCTATCGTTCCTCTCCTAAATGTTACATACGATCAGTCATACTACACGAGCCTAGAAGTGGATAAATAAACCATAAAGCAAACAGCGGATGATAACTACATATTCACAGTACACAAAGAAGTTATATGTAGACCCACGCTGGAAACGCTGAGAACCAGTCACTACCCTAATGATTAACATTTTATAGTTGCATGTGGTCAATCCAAGTTGCATTCGGATCCCAATATAGAATTCCATCCCTTTTCGATTTAATTCATGCTGGTATATTGTTTGACGATAGATAGTGAATGCTGCATTCATGCCGTAATAGTACTGCACAAAAAAACAAACTCATGAATGTTGTTTATTACTGCACTCAAATTGAAAAATGGCTTGGGCGTCTGCTTTCCATTTGTAGTAGATAAACATTAAAGTACCATCTGAAAAAGAGACCGCCAGCAAAGTTTAATGAGCACAATGAATGCCAAACGCAAAATGTTTTGTGTGCTACATTGAACACAAATGCCATCCTAATTTATATTTATAGACAGCATCCTAAGCTAAGGGAAGCTAACCTAATATGAAGGGAAGGTTTAACTACATTGGCATTAATGGGCAATGATGAGAATGCATCTTTGACGCCATTGTCATAACACTCCGCATTTGCTTATGTTGATGAATATTAAGAATTATTTTTGAATCAAAACACATATGATTAGCTACTCAATCATAAAACAGGCACAACAGACGATTGAATGCATAAACAGTTAACGAGATAAAATCTACGGTACATTTAGTGTGGTCAATCACAATCATTCCAGTGTTTTAGACAAGCGTCAGTATAATTTGTGAGGATAAGACGCACCATTGAGAACTGCTGATGTATAACGGTGAATGATCAATGGCGTGACAGTGTGACGTACTCATTCTCAGTTGAGCACACAAACGGGTGATAGCCTGTTAATTGCAAAGGGTCTGAGGAGTATGTTGTCTGGTTAAATGCGTCACTCAACGGAAAAGCTTGTCGTCATTAGGAGCGCATTGGATTTTTTAACAAACACGTTAAGATCATGATTTTGTTGCTGCATTTGCTAAGATCTTTAACATTTATGGTGCATTTGCCACAACCATGAAACAGCGAGCAACAAATATTCAAAATCCCCGATTAGTAAAACATCATAGTGTACTACGTAATTCTATCTTTTTAGTATCATTTGAAATTAAAAATGAAATATTTTTGGCTATATATTGAATGTATGTGCATATATAAATCATAGCACGAACGCGACCTTTAGTAGACAAACCGCCAACCTTTCATAGACTTTGGTCCACGAAAGGATATACTACTATGTCCTCATATAGTCAACGCACTTTTCTTTCAAAATAACTGAAAATATTTTGCTTTGACCATTTTAATATGATAGTTTAATCTTAGTAACGTACACAGATAATCTTTCACAAATAATTTCTTTGGATTTTGAATATTATAGCAAAATCAAATTTTAACACCTAACCATTCGTTGACATAAAAACTAATTGAAAAGTAATTTGTTTATTTGCAATACCACTATGGACCAAGTTTATCCCAAATCAAAGTGCAATGTCGACAAAACACGCACCATATACCACGATACAATATAATAACAAGTATTCGATTTCAAACGCAAGATATAATTAATAAACATGCAAAACGCCAATATATAATATTAACACCTATTCGAGTCATCTGCTGCTGTACATTGACCTTAAGTATAACCTGAAGGTGTACCGGCTCAAAATGGTTCTTGTACAATGCTATAATGTGAGCAGCTACAAATGTGTCAGAGTATTGCTGCTGTCGCAATATCATTTATTATTTAACCTTACGTATAATATGAAGTTGTAACACCTCAATATGATTCCTATATGCCATAGCATGAGAAGCTACAAATGTGTCAGAATATTGCTTTTCTGTTTAGACTGACCACCCCCCTCCCAACCAGTCTGATCCTTCCTATGTTCCCACAGCTTCCAAACTAGCGTACAGTTGTCAATGGAATGAAAGTCTTTACTTTTAACACACTGATTTGTCACAGGCATAGATCCATCATCATTTAACATTGAGTTTTTCCCTTACATGCATTCACCATGATAGATAGCAAATGTGAATTGGCCACTACGTGGATCAAGCTGAAAACATCCGAGCGCATTCAATTGTATGCCTGAAGCAAAATTGCCGTCACAAATCATCTCAGAGGAAAAGCTATTTTTATGAAGTTTCCAAATAGTGAGGATTACGGATTAAGTGCCATCACGCCGTGGACCACATAAACGCGCTCCCTGAAACGACCCTTCCTTACAGCTGAATAGATCGATAGTATATCAAAGCCCAACTTTATCACCCAAGCAGTTTTTCTTGTGTAAGCCGTAGATTATAGATTTTGACAATTAGAAATTATGCTGGATTTTCTCTACAATTATATTATTAATGATGCGAATGCAAGTAGGCATTAATTATCACAAACTAAAATTGAACAATATTAAAGCAATCGCTTAACCATTACAAAGGCATTGAAGCGGCCTCAGTGAGGGTGTATGAACAAGTTTGCAAACACAGGTATAAACAGGCACCTGTTGCTAAGACTGGAATCACCATTCATCTGTTGATCTTCGATTCACGGGCCATATCGCAGCGGAAGTGATGCATTACTCTTGGCACCCAAAGTTTAGATGTCGTCTATCGCTGGTGCTCATTAATCCACCATAGTCCCAACCGGCACGAGGACATTGCGCGGCAGTGAAGGGTCCGAAGCTATTCAACATCAACACTATATCGCTACAAAAGTGGTCAACAATAACAAACACCAATAAAACGGCGAACTTTTCCGCTGATATAGTGCAGAACATGACACGAAGGTAAAAATATATTCCATGGACGGAATTGACATTCCAGCAGCAGCGCAGCAGTTATCCTTCATCAACTGGTGTTAATGTTTGGTCAGAGAACTGACGTTCTTCAATGGCATCAAATGCATCCCATGTGTTCATACAACTCTATAGAGGTCAACAGTCTACGTCGAGAAGAAACCTGATAAATCGGCCAGCATTCTTTTAAGTACTGATAATGTTTTTAGTAAACTGATGGCCTAGTATGGCATTGAATTCAAGGCTCGAACCACTGGATTAATGTTACTGGTCTTCGGGGACCCCCCCCCCCCCCCCTCCTCCTCCTCAATATATACAGTGCGTTCAATGCGTTGGTGTACTGAGGATATAGTGCAAAAGATGACTTGACGGTGATTATTCATCTGATATAATTGAATTCACATTTAAGTAAACATATAAGTTTTTGGTCAAAAACTGCTGTGACTAATTGCTTCATGAATTGCATGAAACTGGCTTGTGACCTAATGTGGTTCCTGCTTCCGAATCTGCCTTCAAGCAAGAACTCTTTCTTCTCCTCTTCTTTCGGACCTATAGGCGTACCTTTATAATATTCAGCGAGTAATGCATTTGGAAATTTAATGGCCGGCTTCTGCGTTGTATTATTGTTCAATCACCAAGCAACTCCATCTACAACTTCAAGCGCAATAGTAAATGATGGTGTTTTGCTATGCATTATCGACCAAGCGCAGTGTGCGGCACATTTACTTCCCTTACGGGGTTATTTTGTCTTCAGATGGTTATCGTTAGACTCGCGCTTAAGAGTGGCAAATCGTTGGAAAGATTATGAACATCACGATTGAAATAATATCAATCGTAAACATTGGTTCAATCTGTACTTAGTCGGAAAATGCAGACATTGGCTTCTTTAAAAATTCTTACTCCAACAGATTCTATAAGCCAATAACTGAAGCCGTTGTAAACGCTGCTAGAAAGCGTACAGCCTTACCACGGTTGCAAAGTTAATCACGCCTAGTGCTTTCGGGCTAATTGACTTCAACGGAAAAGAAAACAACCCATACAAAAACGGATTTTCCTATTAGTTTTTCAAGTAGTGTAATATTTATTGTCTAATGCGTCTTTTACTCATTCACGCATGAGATAAGATTGCGAGGATATTGAATTTTCACCATTAGCTGACATCACATCAGTCGGTAGAAACTCGTCCATATAAAGTGTGCAGTACATGATGTGGATTTCCAAGCTTACTTTGCATACGGAGTTCAGCGAACTCTTTGCGCCTATTATCGCTGTGCCTCCCGCTTCAACACCCGATTGTACTGTAAATAATAGTCTACTGCAATAAATAAACGGTGGCGTTTTCTTTGGCTATCTACAAGTAGGAGATATGAAAGATGATTGCGATGCTCGGACAGGTCACTGTACAACATACTGACTCTCTATGTGGAAAGGGAATACAGTGCACCGGACGTGATTTAAGGCTGATGACTGTTTATAGATGAAGCCTCAGAGATGTACCTGCAAGATGCAGACAAATCGTAGATCTAGCCAGTTAAACCGTAATAGCCAATACACCCTATCCTACTATCAGTAAAGAATGACCATACATGTATGTCACCGGTCTGTTTCATGGTTGACTATACAAGATCCCTGACACACTTGTTACCGCACCCATCGGTCAGCTCTGTCTACACCACCATGTTACCGCCCTCATCGGTCATCTCTGTCTACACCACCATGTTACCGCACTAATTGCTCGGCTCTGTCTACGCCACCATGTTTCCGCACTAATTGGTTGGCTCTGTCTACGCCACCATGTTACCGCCCTCATTGGTCAGCTCTGTCTACGCCACCATGTTACCGCCCTCATTGGTCAGCTCTGTCTACGCCACCATGTTACCGCACTAATTGGTTGGCTCTGTCTACGCCACCATGTTACCGGACTAATTGGTCGGCTCTGTCTACGCCACCATGTTACCGCTCTCATTGGTCAGCTCTGTCTACACCACCATGTTACCGCCCTCATTGGTCAGCTCTGTCTACGCCACCATGTTACCGGACTAATTGGTCGGCTCTGTCTACGCCACCATGTTACCGCTCTCATTGGTCAGCTCTGTCTACACCACCATGTTACTGCACTAATTGGTCAGCTCTGTCTACACCACCATGTTACCGCCCTCATTGGTCAGCTCTGTCTACGCCACCATGTTACCGCACTAATTGGTTGGCTGCGTCTACGCTACCATGTTACCGCCTTAATTGGTCAGCTCAGTCAACACCACCATGTTACTGCCCCCTTCGGTCAGCTCTGTTTACCCAACCATGTTACAGCACCGATTGGTCAGCTCTGTCTGCCCTACCATGTTGCCTCTTCCATTGGTCAACTCTGTCTACACCACCTGGTGCGAAATCACCATTTTATCATGTCAGTTCAGCGCCATGTTCATTGCGTTGCCTTCGTGTTACATATTTATATTTTGTGATCACACGTGTATGTTCATTACGCCATGCAGTTAATTATGCATATTAACCACGGTATGACTAATTACCAGTGGAACTGATCACCTGGTACTGTACCAACAGCAAATTTCGTCATTAAATAACGCAACTGAAGAAGAGTTGGCATACATGAAGTGAAGATGACTGCATTGACAACCATAGCAGAGCCAACTTTAAAGCATACCGTGAGGTATTATGCTATCAACTTTGAAGCAGACGCCATCAGGAAAAAAATAGAACGTTCAAGGGAATGATTTCTACTAGCAACTAATCACTGTCGTGACAATCATTATCGATTGGTGTGGACGATTCATCCTAGGACCACGGCTCGATCAAGGAGGAACAATAACTCATTAGACTGTTCGATGTTATATGCAGGGGCTTAGATATTTTCCTCGGAATGATAAACCACATCAGCGATAAATTCTTATTAGAAAACTGCCCATTGTGAGGCTCGAATGAAAGGAAACTCAGTAGGCACTCATCCTGCGCAATAATTACGAGTGATTACGACCTATTTATTCGCATGATCTCATATATTCTGGGATTAAGCATATGCTGATTTATAGCGACATGGCGTGATTTCAAATCAAGCCATATATGAAATCGTCAAGCCTTATTGAGGATCACCCTGGATGCTACTGTGAAAAATGGAAGTGATTCTTTTCTTCTCTTTTCTTCTGCTTTTTTAACTTAGTCATTGCCTTGAATGTCCGCACGTTAAGATTAAATAATGACGTATCTGATGCAAATCTTTATAGACGCATGTACATAAGCATAAATATATATATCTATATATATATATATATATAGATATATATATATATATATATATATATATATATATATATATATATATATATATATATATATATATATATATATATATAGAGAGAGAGGAGAGATATATATAGATAAATTTGCATGTATATATACTGTTACATATATATATATATATATATATATGAGATCTATATATATATACATACATAGGGAGATCTATAGATGATATATATATATAGAAAAATAAAGATAAGGATAGAGAGATAGAGGGAGATATATCTGAGAGATATATATATGTATGTATCTATATATATATAGATCTGTATATATATTTTATATATATATACCTAGATATATATCTATATATCTATATATATATATATATATATATCTCTCTATATATATATATATATATATATATATATCTATATATATATATTTTATATGTAATATTCTATCTCTGGTAAGTAGAAGTGTCTCTGAAAGTCTCTATTTCAACCTCTCTCAGAGCTAGTTTGTATCACCCACTCGTTCTATCTATGTTTGGCTTGTATTTCTTCTCTCTATTTTGTTTATCATTCTCTCTCCTCTCTCTCCTCTCGCCTCTCTCTCTCTCTCTCTCTCTCTCTCTCTCTGCCTCTCTCTCTCTCCTCTCTCTCTCTCTCTCTCTCTCTCTCAAGTTCTCCTCCTCTCTCTCTCTCTCAGAGGGCTCTCTCAATCTCTCTCTCTCTAGGCATTCGCAAAAAAACAAATCGAGATCAACGATTTCGAAACTTACTCTTGAACTTGCTCTCTGCTTAGGGATTTCTGCTCATCAGTGCTGTAGAAAGTCTTTATTCAACCTCAACATCGGGTCCGAGCTAGTTTGTATCACCATATGCGTCGTGATATATATGTTTGGCTTGTTTTCTTTTTTGGTTTTTCTTTATCATTACAGTGGAGCTTGTCCTGCAACTGGGTGCCTATCGCCTTTACCATACAGGCCTAGAAAAATATCTCGCTTTTTTTCTTCGTTCCTAATGTGTGTTTATTAGCCTCATTTCAATTAATCCCAGATGTAACTTCAAGTTTTCCTCACTCGATTATGTAAGCACATTGAGGGCGTTAGACTCAATTTGGATGATGTGATCAGGCATTCGAAAACCGAATCGAGATCAACGATTTCCGAAACTTACAAGAACAAAAACTGGGTTATTTCTGCTCATCAGTGGCTGTAGATCGGAAAACATCAAGTCAATCGCTAATAATTGCTTTCGTCCTCCGACACTACAAATCAATAAGACCAAAATTTTTCTAAAATATGCGTAACGGTTTATATGATAATGATATGTTTTTTCGCTTTTTTGTTTTCTATTTGAATACATCCAATTATAGCACTTACAGTGGAGCATCCATGGAACAAGGAACTAC
Organism: Urechis unicinctus; assembly: GCA_034190875.2. Lineage (NCBI taxonomy): Eukaryota > Metazoa > Annelida > Polychaeta > Xenopneusta > Urechidae > Urechis > Urechis unicinctus. The sequence continues at coordinate 2,721,430 of CM067344.1, forward strand.
CACGGAGCACTATCTGGAAGAAAACGCTGATCCGGATATTTAAAGCCTGATTGAGTTGTGTCTATTCATTTCGTAAAACAAGTAACATACATTTGTCTTAACTAAAATATTCTAAAACAATGCGTTGGGTTATAAGCACAAGATCGGCTCTTAATGATTTTATCGAGATCAACGATTTCCGAAAATAATTTGCTCATCAGTGGCTGTAATCGAAAACACATCAAAGTTCACCAGACCAAAATATTTCTAAAATATGCGTAAACGGCTATATGATAATGATACGTTTCGATCGGCTTTTTTGTTTTTTCTATTGTGGAATACATCCAATTATAGCACTTACAGTGGAGCTTCCAGACAAGATGAACTACCACGGAGCACTAATTAGCCCGCTGGAAGTACCAGAAGGCCTAGAAAATCTGTTTACACTGCAATAAGTGTGTTTCACCAACGACATTTTCAATTAAAGGAACTTCGTTCTTCACTCGATCAAGGTGCTGATTGAGTTGTCTATATTTAAGCATGGATGGTGAATCAGTGAGAAGATGAGCCGAATCCGACGAACGATTTGTCTTAACAGCAAAAGCGCTACTAGCTATAAATTGTGTATCATAGTTAACTGTTAAACGCTAATGGTTCGTCCTCCAACACTACTAATCATCCATCACATTTTGCCTTTAAAGCTTGATTATGTTTTTCAAGTATTGCGCTCGCCGGCATCGGCTGTATAGAAAACGCAGACACGGCATTTATAGGGTCAATGATTGGTGAGGCGTACTATGGAACGAATATTGATTACAGACGACTGCACTTGATCATCTGTAGGGTTTTGTAAAGCCATTCTCACATTAAATGTCCCCACGCGATAATGACTGCTACTTTGGTTAATAATCGATCCATCAGTACGCGTTTGTCAGGTCAGATTGATTGTTAGCATTGTATTAGTTTCTAATCTTCTTCTGACAATGTCTGCATTGCTAGTAAGAATCGGACGGATGTAAACGCAATTGTGAGAACAGTATATGTATGAACGGCCAGCGTTTCTGTGATAATGAGACAACAGCTATGTGGCCTAAGCTGTCTGGTCTGGATGCAAATTTCCGGATTTCCTCAGGGGACCTGCATTGCATAGTTATATCCCATTCATGCGGTAGATCTAAATAATTATTTTTTTCCAATTGTCTATTGACACCCAAGCGTAGTGGTGCTTTCTATCGCAGGCTCTCGTCCTACTGCTGGTAATGTAATCACAACAAGGGCGTCTAATTCAATTGTCTAAACGTGATGAGTTTGTGTAACCTTGGAATTTGTGGTACGTTTCCTGGTGATGATAGTGAATTATAGTATAAATATATACATTAGATATATATAGATATATATATATATATATATATATATATATATATATATATATCTATATATATATATATATATATATATATACCTATATATAATATATATATATTTATTTGATAATATATATGATATTAGATATATATATAGATAATATATATATATACATATATATATATATATATTTGTCAGGCATGTTTATGTTAATATATATATTTATATATGTTTATATGTAGAAATATATTTTATATATTTGTTTATACACACGGATATATACAAATACATATATACTTTTATATAGTGTACATATGCATGTCTGCATGCAGATATATATAGAGAGGGATTTATACCTATATATATATATATTTTTAGATATATGAGGGACACAAACAATATATAGATTTGTAGATATATACACATAGATTCAAGTCCGCGCCATATATATATATATATAGATATATATATATATATATATATATATATATATATATATATATATATAGATATATATATATATATATATATATATATGAATCACAGCATGAATCATATTTCAAGTCCGCGCCACTCCATAGTTGAATCAAGCATTAGTAGATGATTTCTTTACATTGACCATCGATAGATCAAGTAACATTTTAAACCGAACGACATCCTATTGATTTAGCATAACATGCCTGTACTTTCAAATCTTTCCATTCGAATAATATCGCCGAAATCTACCTATTTAACCTCATCTTTGTTAAGACCGAAATGGATTTTTCACCAACGCATTGCCAGTTTGATATTAATTACCACCTATAATCTACTCACAATGCTACTATACGATGGATGACCACTCACAAATAACCCACGGCTGCTGCATTAAAGGTCACATCACGACTGTGATGGATTAAGTTAATTGCTGTGACTGGATATCCTTTTAGTGTCACCGTCAGTTACGACCAAGCCCATTAGTCAAAATCTTGTTTCATCGCCACACTGGTAGAGGCGAGAGTTGGCATATGGTTCCGTCTAGCTGGTACTATAGCAGTGTTTCCTATTATAAATGGGACAACTCAATCGGTAGGAATAAATAAGCCTGCTGACCAACAGGCTGTTGTATTATCTTTTAACCAGCCTTTAGAGTTGGAACAAGGCAACGGTATTAACTTTTATACAGCCGCTCCAAACAGAAGGGCGACTTGTACTTTAGTATCACTCGTAAGCTATCGGCTAAATGAGATCAGTCTTAAGAAGCAATACCTTGAGAAAGAAATTGAAAAATATGGTGCTATGTACAAAAAAATATAGGTGTGCAGTGAACTCAGTGGACTCTGTGGACACTGCGTTAGTTACTGTTGGTATGTGTCTTGGCACAAGTGGTGTTGGTATAATGTCTACAATAGTTGCTATTCCTATTGCCACAGTCTTTGGTGTTACTGGGGCCGCTTGTGGGCTACTTGGAATTGCTGAAAAAAATTCGTCAGTCGCCGGCTGAGCATCAAGGTGAAAAAAACAACATGATAAGATCCGCATTCTAGCGCAGAGTAAATTGAATACTATTGTTGACATTGTATCAACAGCACTTGAAGATGGTCATATCTCTGATCATGAGTTTAAACTCGTTTTAGCTGAAGTCGCAAAATATACCCAAATGAAGGGCAAAATTAAGGCCAGATCTGTAAAAGCGCTTTCAATTGATGAAAAAAACGCGCTGATCCAACGTGGAAAAGACGAAGCATTGGAAGGTATCAGACAAAAATTGGGTGCTTCTTTACCATTAAGCGGACTGTGAATGATATTGACCCGCCTCAATCCATAGAATAAACCCAGTGTGCACAGACATCTTTGGTCCGTCCCTATCTATATTAAACAGTGGATAATGTATTGCTTTTAATGGAACAAGTGATTAAGTCGTTTTGTATCTCACATGACGGGATCAGACAAAAGACAACTCAGCGGGAGAATATAGCGACTGGCATAAATTCCGGGTACAACATGCGCTCAGGATACTGACATGCGGGTATAAAATTATTGATGGCCAGTAGCCATTTAAGTACAAAAAATGTATCCAGGTGTATAAGCAAACTATTTGCTGTCTGTCTGTCTGTCTGAGGCACAAAGCAAGTTTTCTGAGCCCTTTTTTGGTTCGTTTTGTAAAATGAGAAAATAGGATGCAACGGGGTTGTGGGGTGTTTGGCGTGAGGGTCGCGTCAATGATAAAGGGGTTTATCGTGCGCGACGTGATATGTGGAGCGCATTAATCATAAATACATTGAACTGACCGAGGTGGGACATAGCATTCATGTTATGATGACCGAGGAGCAAGCAGTCCTAATCGGTCCAGTGGATAGATTCCGGGTCACCTAGAAGCATCATATCTGTACCACGTGTAGTAATGGGTATGCGCAGGGGCAGGCCGTGGCTGTCCCGGACAGTGGACACAGTATAAGCGTGGTCCCTCTGATAAAGCATTTGAGTGGCTCCTCCTACATATTCGTCCTTAACTCATTTGGTGAAGTGACATGGGATGCGTTTTACGAAGACATTATTCAGTAAAACATTCATCATTGGTCATCACAGAGAAGAACAAACTTCTTAACGGAGAACGACACACCACTCCCTCAGCGACGAATGTGCAAAGCTGGTTGAAAGGGAAAACAATCTCCACAGTAATGGACATGTATGAAAGCTACTAGCACAAAGCAAATGACCATCACAAAGGCACGATCATGGCTCGTATCGAGCCAAGGTGGGCAAGGATGTGGTATTGCCTTACGTCCGTCAGATATTGACAAGGAAAGAGCAGGTAGCCCGAGTTGTATTGAGTTGTGCATGTATGTGTGCGTTTTTAGTCCATATTCCTCTATATACTTTGTATTCTTGTTTTATTTCACTGGTTTGTTTTTATGTATGTTTTTTGAATGTTGAATAAAGCGCACAAGTTGTTTTGGGTTATATGTATTTTTGTGTGCGCTTTAAATTCGTATTCCTCTATTTACTTCATATTCTTGTTTCATTTTACTAATTTTTATAAATGATCAATTACAACAGCATATGCTACTGCCAAAAATAAAATATGTCACACATTTTTCTGCCGCTCGGTTTCTGTATCTGTATGCGTTTTGTTCAAGCGGCATATCGTCCCGAGACGACTGCCCGGCCAAATGCCCTGGCCGCCGAGTCAACACGCCCATACAACACTCTATACGGGGACGATGGTGCTATGTATGGTTTCTCTGGACGATGCTTTAAATTTATGTCATATCAACAGATATAAATTCATTAATACTGTTCCTTCATCGAATGAAATATGTAGCATTCTGTATGTTCCTTTCTGTAAAACGAGGGCGTATCATTGCGAGTGGCGAACTGACCCGGGGGCGAACTGACCCGGGGGCGAAACGTCCCGGGGCTAACTGACCCGCAACCATGCTCATGTTGTGGCTATATTCTCTTGATGGCTATGTGTAGTTGTAGAAACAAGTCAACGACGTTGTAGGGGGCCGAAATATAAACTTCTCTTTATTCAGTTAAAGGTTCTTTTGATGACTGCCGTAAGGTGTGCCTGAAGACTATTGTAGGAGGAGATACCAGAAGATGCTGCTTGCTTGAGGGCTTGCTCGGGACTGTCTAAGTTGGCGGGCAGCCACTGTGTAGTTCGCGTTGAGGCTTAAAGCCTTTAATTAGTTGACCAATGAGGGCACGCGTAGCGCGTTCCTCATGGTATGAAGGTTGTAGGGTGTTAAGGAGAAAGGGCTTTAAGGTTTTCTCTGCAGCCGCATATTTTAGACAAATGATCCACGACACTAATTATTGCATGCCGTCGGTGAAAAGTCCCTTTTATTATCATTGCGTCCTATATTTTGTTAATGCAGTAACTAGTGTAAATATTCATACTTGCGACTGGTATATATTGCTTTTGGTTTCTTGTATAAAGAATACTGATGTTCATATTCGATGCAATCGGTTGGTAATGTTGAGGAACAGTGAATGATTCTTATATCTTGCAGTGTTCTCATCATGGACGATGTGTTTGTCATTTGATAAGGTGTTTTAGTATATCTATACAGGTGCTTTCTCATTTGCTTAACATGATTTCTATATATAGGTAAATATCCACCAGAGCATTTTGTGGTTTATAATCCCGAATCATGCCACGGGCTGCAAATATATAAATGCCTGGTTAATGTCGGACGTTCTGGTAACAACTTTTGAATTAAGCTGTTGCTTCATAGCTGGTGACACGTGTTGATATAACAAACACAGTGGTGTCTTTATTCACGTGGTTTGTTACTCAGTTATCCAGCTTTGCGCTGACATTCGTTTTGCTATCCACTTCAGAACACAGTAAAACACAGATTATCGCCAACATGACTTATATTACCCAGACAATTACGTTGTTGGGAATCAAACTACAAACCCAAACAGCCACCATTATCTTCAGAGGTGGAATCAACTTGTCAGCCAACACATTCTAGAGTAGAATTTTCTGCGGCCATAAATGAGGGTTTTGCTGTGGTGTACGAAAATGCGGGGTTACCAGACAAGTTAATTAATATGGCCTGTTCTGAACCAAACAAGAAGGCTATATTTGCGGGGGGGGGGGGAGGGGTCCGACAGGAGTTTTGAGTGAGGGGCGTAATTGGGCGAGGAGTCGGGAGAGTGGGGCGTTTACGTGTGGGGTGGGTGGCGGTCAGTGGCGGTCGTTGTCGGAATGCTACATCCCGATTCGGATGAGACACAGATGCTTTATCGTTATTAACCGCCTCGTCATTACTCCTCACACTGAGTTTCATATTAAACTCTGGTATATTTAGACATACTTTGGCATAATACGTCGATCAATGCACCGACATTGCGATCCTGATGTATTTAAACGCCTTTCAAAGAATCGGCAAATAACGTCGACAGAACTGTCCCGCATAATGCTCAAACCTCAAAATATCCTCAACAGTCAAGCTACATGCCTGATGATATTAAAGTCGATTGAAAAAAGGACGATGACTCTCTCACTAAAATATCACAGTCGTATCAAAAACGGTAAGTTTCAATCATTCAAGTGTGCTTAGTTCATTATATTATATTTGGATCTCATACCCTGACATTTGCTTTCTGAGTGCTCCACGTTGCATACACGTTTCCATTGCGACGTCTGGCTGTTACAATCAGGGTCATACGTCCAAAGTTCTTCCTGCTTAAACTACTAACTCGTAAGTTGTTGTATGCTCACTATGTTCATAATGATAGTTTAGGACGTTTTCATACTTTAATGAAACAATGTACAATAAGCAAACGAGGCCATTATTATGACCGAAATAATCGCAACATTTATAACCACATGAAGTTATTAGGTAAGATACACATAAGATAAATATGAAATGCAACATTATAAACGTTCCTCCAGAAAACACACTCATGATATCGGCGACTTGATACATGACATGATACCAATTTGACAGCTACAAAACGGTCGGAGTGAACTATTTGTGTACTAAGTGCAACTCTAAGCGTATGAAACGCGTGAACATATATGTACTAAAACATGCAGCGCATCATTATGCATTCATATGTGCGCCAAGATGTTAGGTATAAAACATCGCTTGAAAATACATATTAAAGGTTAAAAGATCAAATTATATGTATGCGATATTTTTACTCATCCAAATATTTTCCGTACGCATGATATCATTATAAATTATGCAATGTTCACTCGAATTATTGATCAGTTTCGCGCGCTGGAATTCCCATCGCCGCAAGGCAAAAGATGGCAAACATGCCCCTTATATGCTGCTCTTAAGCAACCCCGAAACAAGAGATAACCATGAAAGCTTGTTTGTTGAAGCATATTAATCATCGTTCTGGCTTTTGCCTGCTCTAATCCCTTTAGCGCCTGCAAACATAATTAAGTCTTTGTATTCATTATTAAGATATGTGAATGCCGAACTCAAAAGTTCACAACGAGGAGATGAAGTTTACATGAACGTTAATTCTGCTTTGATAAATAGCTGAAGTACAAATAGTTAGTTTATACTTTGTAAAGTAGTTGCAAGCAAATGCAACTTGTAGTTCCGGTACTGCGTTTGACGCCATGAAGCAGTTCTTGGTTAATTTTCAAGACGTGACTGAGTCACTGCTGACCTACCAGCTGCAATATAGCGGCACAAAGGCGTAATGAAGCTTGCATGGTCCCGGGTGGACTTCGTCTTTGGCATTGGGCAATACACGGCACCAAGTAACAAGCTCCTAGCCATTGATTGTAAAATGGTTGGGTATAACAACCCGATTACCATTGCGTATGACAGGCAGCAGATCGGCATCAACACTGATGTTAATGTGGCTGTACTTTCTCATGAAGGATGCTTTAACAAGCCAGTGGTCCCGGCCAGCCGCTCTCTACCAGTTGTTCCTGATAGCATCCCCATAGGAAAGGCACGCGAGGGGAAAAACGCTCTTATTGTAGTTGGAATCGTGATAGGCTTAGTGGTGCTTTGTTGTACTAAGCAGTAGGGCACGGAGTATCACGAGAATGACTCCCCCCGATCGCCACAGCTGCGGCCCATCCATATACTGCCATCCAATCAGCCATCTTTCCAGCTAACTTGAACAGCCATGATACGATAGAACCAATGATCACTGGAAGGGCAGCAAAACGTTTGTCAAGTAGTTCAGCTGATTGTAATCCATTCTTTAAGACCGGGCTGGTCTGCTGGTGTTAGTGCTGGTGATAGTGTACTCCCTGTACCTTTCAGAGCAAGTACCAGGGTCGAGATTGCCAATCAATTCACAATGAGGATGCAGGCGATTGTAACCCCTTTCGTCTGGAATAGTGTGCGTATATACTCGGCTAGTGTTGTGTCTTTGCTACGAAGTTTCCATGATTATGTTGATTTGGTTCCGCAGCATGTTTAGGTTGCGGGGTTAGGTGGGGATTTTACTCCCTTTACCTTTTAGAGAAGTCCGGGCGGTTGCCAAATTTTTTAAAGAGGATGGGATTGAACCCCTTTTTCTGGAAAAATTTTTTTTG
>CM067344.1:2729885-2772061 GCA_034190875.2 Urechis unicinctus
CCAAATGTCTCTGTTTACGAAAAACAATCAGAATTCAGTACCGAAAGGCTTAGCCGCATATGAGGTAACGCATCCAGTGTTTAATCATTTTTCATGACGCTGATATTCGTCACATCAGTTAATGGCAATATCGTATCTCAGAATAATTACCCTGATATCCGTCGCCACGCAAATAAGCAAATCTACAGCATATAATGGTGTTAGCTTGGGATCACTTACTTATAGAGACCTTGACATAAAGACGCTCATAATTTGAGATGTTTCCAGGGAAAATGCGCCTACGGCACTCCATGACACGTATGTCGGACATGTTATTGCCGGTCTTTTTGAAGCCATATTAAGTACAATGCTTCAGGTGCACATATGTGGCTAACATGACACGACACAAACCTTCATTACCATCAGCATGCTCCAATGTGGCCCATGTAGTCGTTCAGAACTTAGATCATCAAACATGACTATCCCAGGCCCATTATCGAGGTGTGACTTCATTTGCTCGCGCTGAAGTATAATTACATCCAAATAGAATGATTTTTATTAACTTTATCATGACAACAGCATCACTTTGTGTAAACGCAAGAGAGTATTGCCGGCTCTGTGTTGTAGAACACGAATGATCTGTTTATTGCATGCTATTAACTGCCCTTCGTTATCTGTGTCTGTAGCCAGTATATTTAGCTTCTTGCGTGGCTCAGTCCAGTGCGTGTGCATGATTACGTGATAAAACGAGAACAATGAAACGAACCCTTACATTCACACTGGAAGTAGTACATGGAACGTTACATTTCATCTCAAGCTGCAAACATACACTATAATAAACAAATTAAATTAATCAAATCATGTTTAACACTCGCACAAGGGTGTCAGCGCATGGTCATGTGATTGTACATTTTAAGTAGTGTAACTCAGTATAATCCATAACCATGCTCGGCGAAATATAGATATCTCTGAATTCATAGCATGTTAAAGTGTTTAATTTTACTAAAAACACGCATTCATGCCGGAATAACATATCAGTGCTTTAGGATTGGTTGTGAAAGTGATGAATGAAATATCGAATCAGATTCAGACACTCCACCTACTTAGCACCTATATCAGTAGATACAATTCCATCAATAACTATGGAGTAGCTTGGCTGGTTGGTATTTGACACATCACTACGTATTGCTTCATCACTTAGAATATTGCGGCACATCCACCAGAATGTGCCCCAGGAGAAAAAACACTGCCAATACATACAAAGTACCACATCACGGAACAACCTGAATTCACCGGCTATAATATGAGGTTTTTACTTGGATCCGTTAATTGTCATATATCTATCGGTTGATGACCCATAGCGTGCAGATTATTGGACCATTATGTCCTATTCAATTCGCTCATGATGAGGCACTCGACACCGCTGGGATGAGATCTATCAAGCCAGTTATATACCGCCTGATATCCTATTGCGTGGCTGATTGCTGTTTGTATCCAGGTCATTCCTGCAGTAAGATGATTTTATGGTAAATACCCCTAAGACTGACAAAAGAGTTTTGGTGGTAATTATGAGTCTTTTAATCTACGTTCTCGTCATATAAACATGCGATGAAGAGCGCAAGCTACATATATTACGACACTAAAGTATGCATGGTTGTCTACTTCAAGATTTTATCAATCGCTCATGCATTGTGTTAACCTTGGGTAGAGTGACTATATGAATACCCAGAGCACATGATGCGCCACAGTAAAGTATACGTAATGAGAAACGGCTCAAATAATGAGATAACAAAACCATGTCCGATTTCGGCAGACCTGTTAAACCTGTCAGTTTGATTCAGACTACCTAAGCTGCACTAATTATGATAACGTTAATCATGGCACATGATAAAGGACGTTATCATTAGTCGTACGCTACATTGCGTTTATGCAGCGATGACATGCGTGACAACTGGTATGCAGATCCATTCTGCAACGGCCTCTGATTGTACACTGCTGGGCGACGACCTTGCACGAAACATTGTGGCATCAACCTCACCAGCCATTGTTTAGGGATACGATAGAATATGCTGATAAGCCATACACATTTTGACCCTGGTAATAAATCATGATTTATCCAGCGCGGTAGCAGCATGATTTGGTGCTGTATAACAGCCAGGAGCACTCAACTCTGCGATTATAGTACTAAACTTTGTGGTATCTGTTGCTTGCTTGTCTGCAGTCTCATGAGGTTATCAGTACGAGTGTTCGGATTATTTCACACATGAGACCTTTCTGAAGCCCTGTTGCAATAGATTATCCAGGCCGGTACAGTACGCTAAGTATATCCGCTGGAAGCGATAGGATTGTCATTCGTAGGTCTATTGCTAGAATACGAAACACATGATCAATGATCATTGTTCCGATAATGTTGATATTTTGTTTTGTTGTGCTCATGTCAATTCTTCCATTCCCCTTTTCCATGGGGTGAGATAAATGGGACGCGTCCTCTCGAAAATATTGTTCTGGAAGTAAGACTCGCTGAGAGTAACTGTTTATGACCACAATAGGTCTGATATGACTACATCAATAATGCTTCCATTCACACAAATGTTTCTATTTCTCGATGAGCCGTGATATGGGATTACGTTTAAATTAACACACATTTGCCATTAGAAAGCCCCTTCTTACATCACACCGGGGATGATTCATGTCTCACAATGTTTATGTGCAAATGCTACTTATTACGTTAATGAATGTTTTGATGTCAACCGCTCACCTTCAAACACTAACAGCTTATTTCAGAGCGGGGAGGGATCAAGTCACATAGCATAGAAGATGTGTTGTAAAAACCCTCTCCACTAGACATGTTTAACGCTAAATATCGGTAATTGAAAACGAATGCATTAATAGATTTTATCTTTATAAAACAGTGGTTACGCCTTTATGTATGTGTACTCTGCTCGGAAGCGTGCGTAATTTTGGTATTGATACATATTAAATGCAGAAACTCAACGCTTTGCGTCAATTTATCAATAGAACGCGAGATATAATGTATATATTTCCTTCAAAATATGTCCAACCCTAATGCACATAACATTCATACAGATGCGCATATTAATTTCTCAATGAAATTCGAGCTACACATACAAACTTAAATGATGTGCTGCAAATATGAGAAAAACAATGTATATAGACCCACATCTCTAAATCACCGAGCTGTATGCTGAAAATGCAAAAACAGAGCAAACTGCATTAGGAAATTGTTGGTTGGAATCACGGGAATCGGAAGTTGGCGATAACCCGGTGCCCCTGGCCGATGATGTGAAGCTATCACAACATCCCGTTTCACACGTGATGTATAAACGGCGGGACAATCGAGGTTAATCAGTACATTTACTCCGTGCAGAGGTGTCTGCAGGTGATGGCATTCATGATGGCGATGTGCAATAGCCCTTAACCATTTCCTGGGTAACTGGCAATGTAAACTTTCAACATCCGGCAGACAAAATAGCAGTCCTATTCTCTTCCTTATGTATCCTACATAGATGGCTGACCGACCTTCATTGTACGGGATGTCCCATTAATGTAAATAAACCGATATATTAGACAACATATGGTGCGCTTTCACTGGGGTTATCTGATAGTCATTCGCTCCTTCTTACCACGGGAAGCTAATAAAATACAAACCGGATGATTGAAACTTGGAGATATATTTGCCTGCTGTTGTTGTATCCAGTGAGTATGTACAAAAATTCAATCAATCACAGCGCTATGGTGCAAGTCGTCGTATCGATAACAGAATTGCACGTTTGAAAAGGCAGCACATTTGTATCGCGTATGGTCTCAATGGCTGTTTAGCCAATACTTTAGGTGAATCAATATAGGTCTCGCAATTTATGTTATTGATTTAGAATCGAGAAAAACATTTGCGACATAGCACGTAGTTACATAGAAATTGTACCCAGTATAACTGTATTTTATACAAGGGGAAAATATAGCACTAGACCATGTACAGGCTATGAAAGTGAACTTGCGCCATAGTAAAGTACAAAGTTCAATGATATTGTGGTATTCGATCTGATTTATCGAACGGGTGCTCCATAAATCCGTCGGTGGCAAAAGCACTCGAGCCCTCCGTAAACGATGCAACGATTCGTTTATCACGTGGGCAATAGTTTTGAGTGGTTACATTGCCGCTTGCCAAAGGGCAACATGAACTAGCCGCAGGAGATTATTGGCAGCTTATAATGCACGGTCACAAGCCAATTAGAGCATTCACTGTGGTAAACCAAACATATAGATTGTGAACATTATGAATGCAGCCTCGGCAGTGCTTAATGGCATCGGACTGCAGCTGCGACCTCAATTTTTCATGCTTACCCATGAAGCCAAGAAAGGGATTGTCTGTTGAGTGATCTTCTAGAGGTTAATGGATTGTCGTAAAACAAATCACACTGACTAAACATTGTTTAATCTCGGTGTTATTGTTCGGTATATGTATACATTGCCAAATACGTCGTTGTTCTGATGTGACGAACCAAGATGAATATGCGAACAACGTAGTGCATGGATGTGAATCTAATAAACATGAATGCGATTAGAAATTGGCAGTCTCGGCGCGTTTAGGTAATCAGCGCTGGAGAGACAATGCGAAGTTTGCGAGATGACACACTCTGATTGTTGCCTCTTTGTATAACGGTTTGATCCATATCGCGGAGTACTAGATTTGTTGAGCATTTATGTATTAGGCTGACATTTGAACGTCTTAAATTCGTAATGAGATGAACCCAAAGTTCCGACCGGGACTGATTCAACAACTGAGTCTTTTATCGAAAGAATAATCACCATTAGAGGCTGCATAATACTATTCACCCCAAAGTTGATTACTTATTATAAAACAAAAACATGAATCCTGAACACCATGATTTCATGTCTCCTTGAGGTAGAATTTATATATAAAGCTTTAATTATGCTGAAATCGTATCTTTCAATTCGTTCCCACAACATGTTTGTCAATTTGGCTCGACACATGGTATGCTAAATGTGGTTTATTGTACCAAATATATGTACACATGTGAATGCACACAACATATGCTCAGTCTGAGATAATCCACTAACTGGTCACAACCCTACCCCTCAGGAAAACAAACGGTTCTATTTCCACTGACATATTTCAATGCACAAATACTATAGGCGTCATTTTAGTACGTGCACTATATGTGTATTTGTTTGCCGATGTGGTTTAATGATCTAAATCATTTTTATATGTTATGCTTACTCACTACAAAGGCATAATGCACCATATTTGTGGTGTGCACAGGGATATTTAAAGGTAGAAGAACGGCAATATGCGTCTTAGAGCTGATGTACGGCGACGTCATTAGTTCTTTCATTATCTGGTACATTAACAGCAAGCGTTTCTATTGCTGCAGTAATTTGTAGTTTAAATATGCTTGTATTATTTGTGATAATTTGCATTGTAATTACACTAAAATATGCCGGCATTTCATGTTTTTTCCGCGGACGGAAAATATTTTTCTTTTCTACCATTAAGAGTCTTCCATGTTCAATTGAGGTAGAATTTCTATACATAGCTTAAATAACACTGAAATCGCATCTTTCAATTTGTTCCGACACCATGTGTCACCATAAATAGCATGCATAATATCTGCTATAACCAGGACCAAAGCGATTCCAACAGTTAAGTGCTGACTGCAATTAATATAAAATTATTGCAATAAGGGAGACAACTTTGTTTACATATATAGAGCATAGTGTGGCTCCTTCTTGAACGACGTGTGTATTAATGACAATGATGCTCAAACAATATACAAGTTTAGTATTACACAACCTCAACGTATTTCTTTGGCAAACGTTCCAAATGCCAAGCAACCGAGGGAATGTTGCTGCAAAAGATACATGCTACATGAATATTACCTTCATGATACCGTCATGATATATATATATAGAGATATATATAGAGAGATATATATATATATATAGAGAGAGAGATATATATATATAGAGAGAGATATATATAGAGAGAGATAGATATATATAGAGAGAGAGAGAGATATATAGAGATATAGATCTCGCTCTCTCTAGATATATATATAGAGAGAATATACAGAGAGATCTAGAGATATAAATCCCTATATATATAGAGATATATATATATAGATATGGGATAGATATATACGCTATATATAGAGATCTAGATGAGATATATCTATAGATAGATAGATAGGTCTCTCTCTATATACAGAGAGAGAGACTGAGAGATATAGATATACCTCTCAATAGAGAGGAATAGAGATATCCTCTCTCTAGATATAGAGAGAGATCCCTCTAGAGGATCCCTAGAGAGAGATCTATATCTATATCTCTATATCTCTATATATATATCTATATATATATATATATATATATCTATATATATATATATATATATTATATATTCTATAAATCTCTCGCTAAATCTATGGAGTTCTGAAATGATTTAAACTTTTCATCTATATCTATTTACAATCTACTGAAATGATTTAAACTTTTCATCTATATCATTTACCAATCTACTTGATTAACAAAAGACATATGAGCAAGATAATGATTGATGAGCTATCCGTGTTTTTGCTTAGTTTCAATGAATGACCTGATTGACCATGCATATATGACCCGCGTATAACTCGTGTGGCTAGATTCACACGACCTCTCAATTTAATGAGCGATTTCCTAGATTTAGGTAATGACTTGTAACACCGAATAATTAGTACAAGTTTAAATTAGAGTTATCTGTGTTGAATTAACAACAAGCAACTGTCACCAGCACATACTCAGATATCGCTTATTTGTCACAGTACGGTTACGCGGACTCCTACTATTTCAAGCACAATATTGGTAACGTTTATCATCCGTTCGTATTTTGCCCTTAGTATCAAAACTGCCGCTAACACACACAGTTTCTGTTCGATTAGGTACTGTCGCACCACCAATAGTTCGGGGCTATGTTTCCAGATGTCTACATTGTGAGAAGTATGTCGCTTTTCTTCTGCATATTGCGGCGACTTTCCCCCAAAAATATCCACATTTTTCCACCCAAAATTTAGACAGTTTGCTATAATACAATAAATCTATTATTACAATGATCGGGGCGACATATTTTTACAAACTCACACCACAGAATTGTAACCGCAGAATGATTTTGCGCATGGACTATGCACTATCTTCGCCTGCAGTCTCTTAACATGCCGCTGAAATTATTGTGACGCATAATAATGTTGTTGTGTTGTTCAACAAAAACATTATGTGTTGTTGTGGGTTAGTCGTTGGTGTAATTATTATATCTATTAACCTTGAATAGTGTATTACTGCAAAGGGCAAATAATGTGACCATGTTAGGCTTGTGATATGTGGCCTGGCTACATTATTGAGTAAACATTGCAATGTCCTATTTGGGCCAGCTTTGTCGCTTGATAAACCGTCATATTTATTGAATTAGTACATTTGTTTCGGAATGGCTACGCGTGTAGTTACATTTACTCGATATTAACTTAACAAACGTTGGTACTAGTGATCATGTGGCTCATGAACGCGACCTCGTCAAATTAAAACAATCTCTGATTAAGTTGTACTGTGTCCAAGTTACCCCAACCAGTCGTAACCAACATCCCATCAGATAACACCAACGTCGGCATGCGGTTAAGCGTACTATGGCGTCAGCCATGGTTCAAGGATACGATAGGGTGTGTTGACTGTCCAGTCATATTTTGACCCTGGTATTAAATAAAGGTTTATCAGGCACACTTTCAATGCGATTCGGCGCGTATCACAACCAGAGTATTGAACTTTGTGATCACAGTATTAAATCACGTGGTCTTTGCTCGTCTGCATATGGAGTAAACATTCCTATGAGGTTATCAACCTGGGTGTGTGGGTCATTCTAGTCATGAGCGCTTTATGACGCCTTGCTGCAATAGAAGCCATGCCGGTATGGTACAACTTGAAATGGGAAACGTTAACATCAGCATCCATAGGCACATATTATTTAACAACGCGTGCATGAACAATTGGCTCCCATAATCGATGCCAAAGCAAGCAACAGCAAAGCTCAATTATTCTAGTGTGGTTCGAACCCACGCGTACATATGTCTATTGGAACTTAAGTTTGAGCCTGAACCACTTGGCCACCCTGATATTTTTAATTTTGAGTGTCTCGATTATTGACGCTTTTAAGATGTGTATTTCAAGTCAATTAGTGATCGAAACAGAGCTCCTCAGGTGTCCGTAGTTCATCAACGTAACCCCCACTTTCATCCATAGATGGGCGCAAATAGACTCTACATGGCAGGAAAGGCCAATAACAACATATATGCGCCCAATTCAGTGTAAGAAATGAACCACAGCGACAAATGGTCAGCACAACACTTTAGTACTTTTTACCGAACACTTATATGAATTGAGGTATCGCCGGCAGCTTACAGTCTTGGACATAAACAGTATAGCCCCATTAAAAAGGCTTGGTAATCGCCGTTTAGTAGTAGTGTAACCACAGAAAGTTCATCCATTCTGGATATACGACTTTTTATCATGTGCAGCTCTCAGTTGTAGCCAAATCATTGTGGTTTACCATTAATTCAATATTTGACTATAACCTAACCTTTAAATATACAAGACTGTCATGACCCTTTGTACATTATCTCCTTATTAATTGCCGACCTGATCGTAGAAGAGTCGATTGCTCCTCAATATGGACTAGGGTTTATCATTTCATCATCAGTCATTGATTCGTCACTAATGGCCCATTATTGGGCGAATATGAATATGTATGTGTTCATTATACACCATCAACGTTCAGGGGTTTCATATGATATCAGCACAGAATGTCAAACAATAACGGAAACAAAATGTATAAAAAGGTACTCCAATGCATTGGACTGCTGATGTCATCATTCCTTCCCATGCTTTACAGCTAGGTAAGGCTATCAATATCACGAAAACATGTCGGTTGAATAAATGTTAACATAAATGGAAGCTGCGGTTCCAATGGGAGCTGTGGTGTCGACGCAGTAATGGATTTTGTTAATAATGAACGTACACCAATACTTATCAGCTGGTACTGTACAATTCAGTTTCCTATGAAGTTTACGTAATAGTGTATTCATTATATGACTTCAGTTAATGCCCGGACGATGGGCATAGTTTTGAGCGAGATTGACTGACCATCTTCCACCTTTTTGGCTCGGGTAGATTTAGGTTGGGAAATTTGCAAGGTTTCTGATGTGATGCTCATGGACATGATCAAGACCCATTATAACAGCCTGAATTGGTAACCGTTATGTCATGGTGGAAATGGGTTTTGGGGATAGGTACATGACTCGAAATGGAAAGCTATGATTGTCTGCAGGAACAGGTTTGCAGGCACATATAACGACACCGTCCATCTTGTGTTGTGTGTGCTTTCGGTCGAGTTTATCTTGATCTGAAACGGCATAATATCAAGATGTGAAACATTACGACTGGAACAGTGTTATCCCCCTTGCTTGGACAAACCACCTTGTCTCGACTGAGCCATTCTACCATTCCTCTACTATCATTGTGTGAGATTGATGGGACACGTACCTCGAATGAGAGAAAGTTTGATAGACCACTATATTGGAATGACGTGGTGTGATTGCATGATTAACGTTTCCATTCAAACAGATATCTTTCTATTTCTCAAAAAGCCACAATATGGGATTAGCTTAGAATTGGCACACCTTTGTTTGCCACGAGAATCCCTCTTTGCAGCACACCTTTTTAATGGTTCTGTGCTTGCTTCATTGGTTCCATGTGGTGCAGCGAATCAAATTAAGATACTGGTACTTGTATATTTATGTTGTTGCTCCCTATATTCCAGGACAAGAATTGAGATCGGCTAACCAGCGGTGGAATTTGTGTGGTACTGCCCCATTCTTGTGGAATACACTTCCAAGCTTCTTGAGACACATCGCCAATGTGGATGTCTTTAAGTCACGATTAAAAACATATCTTTTCGCCGAATATTTTAGGCTAATGTTTGGACTTAGCACCTAGCACTCAGCGTTTCAGAGCACTTATTGTGGAATTTACGCTACATGAAATAAATTATAATTATTATTCCTTGGTCTTAGTGTTTTACGAGCTCGTAACGCAGAGCTAGCGAGAGTAAGCTGTTGTAACACATACATGCTACTTGAAAAATAGCTTGATAATACTGCATGCTGTGTAGGTTAGATTATCCTATACCAATCCTGTCAGGCAAAGCATCAAGAAAATGTACTGGGTTCAATGTTACTATGATTAATCCCTGAAACAACCCAAATACCATTATCTCGGCACTATGACCTCGTACGATGATCTCAAGCATTCGCTAACAAATTGCATTAGAGGCGTTGTATTTGTCAAACACAAACAACGGGTCATTTGATCACAACTCAGCGCTGAGCTCTATAAAGGAAATGTTTAAATGGATTATTATTGTGGGTGTTATGCATGAGAATCTTTGGTGGACCGGAAGCGCGGCGTGATTTGACGGATCTGTACTTGTATCAAATGTTTGATCTGTTAGCCAATATCTTTAAATGCATTACGTGTGAAGTCAAGAAGGCAATAACATGAGTCAGGATTGATGAGCCGAGTGCGTGATTAGGTTGTTTATTAGTAAGCACTCGAACTGAACAACGGTGCTTGTCGCCAACATCTAAAACTGGACTGACTGCGCAATTGATGGCGCGTTGATGGGTGTGTAAATGATTGATTAACATCTCGCTTTGCTGTGTATTAAAGATAGCTCCTTTATTACATACTTGCCCAAAACGTGTAATGTGATGACACGTTGATAAATTAAATAAGCACCCATTTATAAATAACTAAACTTTAGATACTCAAAAATGTTCTTTACTTCCGTCGACGCTTTACGGAGATTGCTTTCCCGATTCGGTGCACAAAGGTCCGCAGGTTACATTGTGGCGTCTATCTGTCGTGAGACACAGACTTCATGGACTGACGAACAATTGCGTCCTGATTATTCTCTGGAATAAATGAAAGGAGTTCAGCACATTTGACACAAAAACGATTAGATTAGTCCATGAATTGGATATGAAGTACATTTTGAGTATGTGCAGTGGCGCTACAATGCGCCTGTTGCCTGCTAAATTTCTGAGTAACTAAAAACAGTTACATGGGCTTCCATATATGACTATGAAATTGAAGCAGTGTCCGTAACCTTCGAAGCTTTACAAACGACGCCATGAATCAAATGAGCTTCTCAGAATGACGAAGCATAGTATATATATATATATATATATATATATATATATATATATATATATATATATATATATATATATATATATATATATATATATATATATATATATATATATATATATTATTTATATATATATATATTTATATATATATATATATATGTATATTTATGTATACATGTATATGTATATATATACAAATATCTTTATATATCGATATATATATATGTATACATTATATATTTATATATATATATATATAGTTAGATAGATATAATATATATATCGATATATATATATAAATATATATACATATATATATATATATAAACATTTTATATGTATATGTGTATATATATATATATATATATATATATATATATATATACATGCAATTACACATTCATGAATATTTATATATGCATGTGAATACATACGTGTATATAACCATTTAAATATAAATATATATATTCTTAAATACATTTCTATATTTAGATATATTCATGGATATATATACATATGTCCTTATCTGACCCGGGTGGCAAATATTCAGGTTATCTACAGTTGAGCTGAATAAGATTTTTTTGTCATGTTGAATCAACACGTTGAGCACTTCCGAGAAGATCCTTCTCATGCAAGGACCCCAACAATACGTTGCTTGGGTATTTTTGCCGGAGATTAAACACCTCATCAATAAACTGATGCACACAGTCTGAAGCAAATCAATGTTTTTTACATTGTATGATAGACATAATATAAGTCTGTTATATAATATTTCCATATCAAATTGGTTAACAATGTTTATGTATTTAAAACTTATTTGGGTTTCGGTAATAAGTGTAAAAAAATAACATTTGTTTTTCATTTAAGATTGATGCATATGCGCAAAAAACAAATTGTTACTTTGACAAGGTTTACAACTGGGTCTCCCTGTCCAGCTTTTGTGTGGGACACTCCCCACTGGGGCTGACGTTCTTGGGTGATGGCTTGTGTTTTCATTGAAGTAAATAACTGCTAGGAGCAATCTAGATATATATAGCAGGTTGATAACTTACATTGCCATGTAAGAATTAAATCTTGAACACATAATTCCACAAAGAACTTTACAGCTGTCACTACACAAATGTGCTAAACTTCCATACAACCCCAATTCAAATATAAACGATGGAATTTCAAATATTTTATTTCATAGGTATCACATGGCCTCCTTGGTGGTATAAGGATAGTGAACACTCTTTTGCGAATGAAATATAACCAGTTTGTCAAATGATTCGGGATTGATGTCTGCACTGATGGGGAAAGCCTGCCAATGTGTTTTAGAAGATACCTGTTTCACACTATCAGTTCAAACTCTTCGTGTGGCTTGGATCCTATTAATGGTTGACACATATATCAATACCGATTAAATTTCTTTGATAAAGTACAGGGCATGGATTTCACCATTTTGACTCATTTGATTACACGGCCCCTGAAGTAAATATTTCTATGAAAACTAATACTGCCCCTTCAGCTGGATTGATATACTGGCAACTTGGTGATAAATTCATCAACATCTGAATAAGTATAAGTGGACAGGTCAAGACTAGCCGCAAGGTTCAGCCAGTGAATCTCACCAGTTTTTGTTGCCTTTTTAAGAGTCTCTTCGTCGCTTAGTTTGACTGTCATCGACTCGAACATGGCCAAAGAGAGTCAGCACAGGTTCATTTCGCAGCCCAGGCTTCTTACGAAATCAAAGACTTTTGAACAGCTCTGGGTCAGTCTCATAAGCACCATTCTCGAAATGATCAGAAAATAACACTGTCGTAAGGGTCGGTCTACAGTCTGTATGCTTGACTTTAGACACCCATATGCGGCGCATATGCTGTCTTTTGGAAGCCGAAAAAACTCACGCACCAAAATAAGACATAATCCACACCAACAAACGCTTCCGACCACGAGGACAGAAGAGCAAGTCTCACGCTGTCAACCAACCGTGATGGCTGAAGATGACGAGCAGTGTTCGCGAACAGCGCATGTGACGTCACGGTTAGGAAATTCATGAGCTTTACAGAGCGATATCTAGACCGTTTCGAAGTAGAAAATGTACATTTCCAAATCATTTTTCCAAAAGAAAAAAACGAAAAAAACGTGCGGTCTTCTTATATTGGTTACGATAATCTTTTAGAATATAGATCTGAGGATAAATGACCTTTGTTTCAATCAATTATAGCCGTTTTATAAAAAATGGTGGAAATGGAATTGGTGGATGGGTATACTGTTTATGTACAAGACTTGAATTGACTGCCTTTAATTGTCTCCAGCTTGGTTTGTAGGTTTATGAAACGGCACGGTCTCTCTAGTGTAGTATGTGTTCCCTGCCGCGTTTATCTTTATCAGAAATGGCAAAATGGCGATGTGTGATGATCTAATGTTCCGTATTTTTAAAGATTACGCCCGGAACAGTGCTATCGCCCTTGCTTGAACAAACCTAGTCTCGAGATAACGAAGCTATTATACCATTCCCAAACGGCCACTGTGTTTGATTAATAGGACACGTAGTTCTGATGAGATTATTCTAGAAGTGCGACTAAAATAAAAGTAAAAATTTTATGGACCACCGTTAGTCGTATATGTAGCACTTTCTATTCCTCGATAAGCCATGAAAGGGGATTTCCTTTAAGTTAGCACGCGTGTGTTTGCCATCAGAAAGCGTCTTTCTGATGCTCACACTAGTTGGACGTCCTATTACTTACGACCGTTTGTTCATGGCGTCAGCAGATTGCATTCGTTAAACAAACTTTATTGCCTCTCTTTTTCTATGGACGCTATGAATGATGCTTAGCAATTCTTATCAAAGCTTCGTCTGTCGCATTTTTTTCCAGATAATCAATGCAATGTTTTTACAATTAGTTCATTAGATTTTTTGAGGCAGAAAATTTACACTTAGTTGTCCGTCGATAGACGTTTTTACGTGCATACCGACCAACTGCGTTCACCGTACAGTGCTGAAATTTAAGCCACACCGTCGTCGGTGGCAGTGGGTAATCACATATAAAATTGTGTTTAGACCGTACTACTAATTGCTATGTTGATACATCCAAATGTCTCTGTTTACGTAACACAATCAGCATTTAGTATCGAGAAGGCTTAGCTGCTCTTGAGGTAAACTGACGCATGTTTAATCGTTTTTCTTGACGCTGATATTCGTCGCATTAGTAAATGGCAATATCGTAATTCATAATAACTGCCCTGATATCCGTCACCACGCAAATAAGCCAATGTACACCATATAATGTTGCTAGCGTGGGATCATTCACTTATAGAGGACCTGACGTACAGACGCTCATAATTGGAGATAGAAATGTCTTGTTTCCTGTGATCTTCTAGGGAACGTGCACCCATGCCACGTATGTCGGACATGTTAATGTCAGTCTCTTGGAAACCATATTAAGTACAAACGATTGCTTCAGGTGCACATATGTGGCTTACACGACACGACACAAGCCTTCATTACCATCAACATGCATCAATGGGCCCCACGTAGTCGTTCAAAGCTTGGATCATCCAAAATGATCATCCCAGTGACATTACGGAGGTATCACTTCATTTGCTCGTACTACGGTCTGAGGTATATTTATTTATTAAAAATTGCATCTAAATAGAATGATTTTCATTAACTTTCTCAAGACAACAGCTACGTTTCGTGTAACTATTAACTGTCCGTGACCTTTGTTGTCCGTATCTGTAGCCGGTATATATGGTTTAGTTATTTGCGTTGCTTAGTTCACGTGCGTGCGCATGATAAAATGAGAAAACGAGAACAACGAACGAAACCCTTACATTCACACTAGAGGCATTACATGGTACGATTCTTTTCATCTCAAGCTGCAAACATACATTATAATAAAAAAAAAATTAATCAAACCATGTTTAACACTCGTGCCATGGTGTCTGCGCATGGTTAAACGATTATACATTTTAAAGTAGAGTAACTCAGTGTAATCCATAATCATGCGCGGCGAAATATAGATAGGAGGATTGAGATGATTTTGTTCTGCCAATTTATGTTCATAGACAGTTGAAGTTTTTATTTTGCCTGAGGGTCGATTTGATGTTGTTCATAGAAAGTTGAAGTGTTTATTTGGACTACAAAAAAGCATTCATCCCGAAATTGCATATCAATGTGATCAATGTGTGGAATGCCAATGTTGATCACGCAGGTGCACGAAACCAACATGTACGTCGTCGAAATGTTTATGTAGACTCTCCATCAGATTGTTGCACCTGCAGCACCCTTCGAATCGGTTGTGAAGGTTATGAATGAAATATCTTATCACATTAAGGCACTCCACCTGCGTAGCACCTATCTCAATGTATACAATATCACCAATAAGCATGAGTAGCTTAGCTGGTTAAGATCGGATGCATCACTACGTGTAGCTTCATCACTAAGAATATTGCGATAGGAAGGATTTATAATTAATAAACTTATTTTCCTATCCCAGATAGGAAATAATGATGACATTTGATACCGATATTACTTTTTTTCTGGCTGATTTTATACTTGAATTAAGCTGAATGGTTATCACAGCAAACGACCTCCAAGGAATCCAATAGGTCCACCTTATATCAGGGTTAACCAATGTAGAGACTTCCTAGAAAAGGCAATATTGGTAGCTTCTTAATGGCCGACATTACGAAGCCTGTGCGTATTTCAGGATGATACGAAGAAGCCGCCGTGCCTATGTATTAATGAGATGTCATACCATAAAGGGACTTATTGTCAGGTGCTAAATGGTTTTGAATTCGCTTAAGGTTAGGATTAAGGGCCATTACAAGTGAAAGGTCGGTCTGAAGCGGTGTTAAGAGCTAGGGTGGAATGTCAGATATAATGGGGAATCTTCCTCATACTTGATACGAAAGTCTTCTACGTCATCATTATTTACCCCGGTTCGAGTCAAAGGCTACTTTTGGGACACGTCAATCTATGTTTTCACACGATTTGCACGATAATTGAATATAACACCGTTTGGCGTCATTACATAAGGGTAGTGATCGTAAACCTGTGAATGTAATAGCCCTGGGGCTTAGGTTCCAACCAGCTTCGTGATCACCCTTTTTCGAGCGCTCTGCATTGGTTCTTCAGCAACACATTGCGTGGCCATTGTGTAACACCGACGCTGATTCCGAAGTTTATAACACACCAAGTAACATAGCTCAATGAAGAGTAGTCAGTTAAGCGTTTTGGTACTAGATGGTGGTATTCAATGTTAGTTTACCTAAACTCACGCTAGCTAATATATCCTTGAATGTGTTGTGAATGTTAACGTAACTTAACCGTTTACATTGTACGCGTTTTAGGATCCTACAAGATCTGATATTGCCGCTGAATTCACATAAATGGAAAACATGAACCTTTTATCAATCAATTCAGCGCATGTAGTGATTTGTTCATTGAGATATCCGAAGGACATTCACAAACTAGATACCGACATATTGTGAACAAAACATGTTTTGATCGCGATTAAGTCTGCTAAACGTGCTCCAACGTGCGCTCTTATATCCCCTTGCTTTTATATTTGCCGCCTTTAAATGTTCACAAACCTCACACTATTATTATACTTACCAGACAAATGAATATTTAACGAATTTAATTAATTGATATATATATATATATATATATATATATATATATATATATATATATATATATATATATATATATATATATATATATATATATATATATATATATATATATATATATATATATATATATATATATATATATATATATATATATATATATATATATATATATATATATATATATATATATATATCTATATATATATATATATCAAGTTCAAAGGTAAAACTTGGGAGCACTTTAAATTAAATTAAGCGCATTATTTGTATGTTCATTGACATAATGGGTGAGATATAGCGACGAT
The DNA here is from genome assembly GCA_034190875.2 of Urechis unicinctus. Taxonomy (NCBI): domain Eukaryota; kingdom Metazoa; phylum Annelida; class Polychaeta; order Xenopneusta; family Urechidae; genus Urechis; species Urechis unicinctus. Next base: position 2,747,065 of record CM067344.1, read on the forward strand.
ACAGCACCAGATTGAAAACAACCCACTTTTTTGGCTACGATTAAATGTGCCTAATGTATTCCCACGCTGCCTGCTTTGTTATACCCTCTTGGCTTTGCATACGCCTAGATAGGCTAATGTATGCAGCCATTAAACGTTGAAAAATCTCACGCTAGCATTGAAGTTAACAGCCAAATGAATAAACGGAATTTGTTAAGTTTATTGATATATATATAAAGCTTGACGGTAAGAGGTTAGAGCACTGATTGGCGGAGGTAGTCTATCGGCCACTAATGACCAGCCAAAATATTGTGTAATGATGAGGAAACGTTACAGAATCTAATCATGTTGACAAATAAACGATTGGGACGGACGAAATTGATAACGTCAACTCATAGCGCTACCTGTTAAGTATGAAATAAGAAATAACAGCACAATATGGTTTGGTACTGTTGCTACATGTGTTTAGCGTACTGGCTTACATTGAGACCCAATGCGTAACCTTGAATGTTATCACCCTTTATAAGGAGTTTGGCCGATCATTTGTTATAGTGATCAATTATGCAGCAAGGTGGGACGAGGTAGGTCGAAGATGGACATCAAGTCATTAGTCAGCCCAGTTACAATACACGAGCGGCTTCAGCAATAGAAATCCCGTTTTTAACGCATGAATCATCGTGCGTCTTTAACGTGGAAAGTCAGAGAGGTGACCGAACGCTATTGCAGCTTTTACAAGATGGCAGAAACGCTCACCAGAGAACAGAAGTGAGTGCTATAGGTAGATTTAATGAAATGCCCTTATTTACTCAGTAGCAGCTGCCGCCCATGCATTGCTCTGTCGCATTTCAACAATGTAGCTACTTGTGATAGCACCTGGCACTAGATCGTAATTATCCTGCGGATCGTTCATTCTCAAGGCACGTGGATCCGTCATTAATAGCCTGCGGATCCGTCATTAGCATGGCATGCTGATATCTGTATTTAGACCGTTACGTTGACATGCATTTTATTAATGGCATACAATGTACATGCTATCCATGGATTTTATAAAATCGCATTCTTCCGTACAATAACAGTTGTTTATTTAGTTACAAGTGCGTAATAAAGACGACTTGCATGGGTATCACCCACACACTAGCTGTTCCTTGCATGTCAATAATAATTATAACTCGCTTTTCGTCAACTGACCTTTGATTAACCAGACACTTGTTCCTTCTAATTTGCACATGCTGTGGGAACGCTGGGGATACATTTGTTTTCTTAGGCTCGTTGACGAGAAAACATAATGTATTGCACACTTGTTCACCTACACCAAAAAACCTTGACAACTGTTGTCGACCGTTGGTTTACAACATTAACTAATAGTATTCGATATATAAATGTTAAAACGTGCTAACAATAATTACATTCCTGTTTGTTAATCCTGGAACATGTGTCTTAGAAGATTATTGTCATTCCATATATATTCGTTCACAAGGTTAATACGTACCATAAGTGTTCGATATGATCAATCAACCTCAAGGCAGTATAAAGAGTCTTACTTGCTTTTCTACCGGGAATAAGTAAAAACAAATGTGTAAGTCAATACAATAAAAGGCAGCCAATGTGTCGAAATGAATCACCCATCACAAACCCGCGGTCTATTGTTGCAGACAGCCACCATCATGCACTAGCTCTGAAAACCTGCCTCTCCCTAGCGTGTCATGAGACAATCAATCATGTGTTGCGTTTACCAAGAAATCATTATTGCTGCTGTCTCGTTTTATTCTCAACATCGCAAACTGCGCAAAGGGATGGGTTATTTAAGGGAATTAACGCTACGGTTTACTAGAACGATATCAGTAAACTAATGCCAAACATGGCACTGAATTGAGGAAGCAGCGGCCGTTGTCTCAACCAGTATTATACAAGCCATCACCATCAACCACTGTGTTCCTCGGCACGTTCTGGAAAGCCAGCGGTCGAATACCTTCGTTGATGCAAACTGACCATGTAAATCATTCACATCAGAAGTGTTTGTTGAACTACAGGGTATTGCTTTCTGTAGGATGATGCATTGGGAGGAATCCCTAATTGGTGTTTCGGACAGATATTAATATGCAAACACATGTTATAGCGATTAGGTGAGCATAATGTGAGGCTGTTAAGAAAGCACCTGAAGCCGTGACATTTAGTACCAATTGGTGGTGCATCATGCTACTAATTCAATTAATAGTTTGCACAGTATATTTATTACCTTGAAAATGTATAACAGAAATGGCAATATTGACAATTATATTTGCACGAATTAATATTGCCCATTATATTTATAGGCACATAAATAATTACCTACGAGCCTAATATGTATTTGCACAATAAGTAATCTTATATATTACACGGTGGCACCGAGCTTTTGGAAAAAAAGAAGGGGAAATTTAGCTTCAACATTTTAAATATAAAGAGCATCAAAATCCGACAACCTTTATTTTACCATGACACGATGATGCTGATAGTTTCATTAACATTGTTGATCGAAATAAACAACAGCATAAAGTAACGATTTTGCAGATAGCTTCACATAGTATTTTGGCGATACAAATCGTAAAGTAGCATAAAGATAACGTATGGGCAGATGATATTTGGCGACATCAGCTCAAATAACTAGTCAGTTTTGTCACACGTAACCATTTGTTAATGCTAATCCTAATTGATGCGGAAGCTAATAATCACCAAGTCATCTGGGCCCACAGTAATGAAGCGCCCTACACTAACATAAACGTGATATCTACAGGTTAAATGATAGAGCTGCTGCTTCGTCACCTCACCTGCTGGCCAAAATTAAAGAGTATGCAACAAAATAACACAGTCGAAGAGGTGGATGCGTAGAATGCTAGTTATAGTATTCGAAACAGCAGATCAAACAATTGCGCAGTATCTTTGATAAATTAGTCAGAAACAAGAGTAATTATTATCACGCGTTTGAGGAAGGGGAAGGTTCAACAGAAAGAATGAATACACACAGAGGATACCACGCAAACATACACACACACACATATTTACCAGTGGGCGCGTATTTCTTGTGTGTGAGAGTGGATATTTAGAGGCCATTATCCCCGACTATAAATTAATGGCTGCACATATTGGGTGTTATGATGCGCGATGCATATATATCTCACTATCATCAGACTGTCATCCAAAATGAGGCAGCAACCGTACTTACGGATAACCACAGTCTTGTGTTTGTACTTACAGGAGTATATGAGTTCACTAGTCTAAGATTTCTGAGGCGTATATGGTACAATGACACATATGATCCTTTTATGAGAATGTAGCTTTGCAATATATTTGAATAATCCGTAACCGCTCACATAGTCATAACCCATTTATACAGGAACTCATCTGTATGTTATCATAAGAGGCAGTAAAGATGCGATAAGAGCTTCGACCAGGACGATAACACTTGTGAGTTGAACATCGGCCTGCCGTTCCCGGCGCCATTACATAAACAATATTTGTAGTAGCAGTTTTATTTACAAATGTGGGTACACTTACATGGTCAAGGGGAGGATATGAGATTAGAAATTATGGGTGAAGGTGGATTCGGGGGTGGCGGGGAGGGGGTAAGACTGTCATTGAGGTCTCCGATAGATCTTACTGCAATGAGAAAAAGCAAAAACCGGAGAGATCTCAGTGTTTGCTCCATGTTGAAAGTTGCTCCACTTATATATCAAAACGACCAAATCTGTCTTGAGGTACCCAGGACATTGAGTGACACCGAGACTATTGGTCTAAAGTCAGGGCATTATCATATATGCCTAATCTCGTCCACTCGCCTCATTTTGACATACTACTCCTCAGTAGGTGAATGACATTCGATTTCACCAAACAGCTGGTATTTATGCGTGTAGATTCAGGACTTCATCAAAATCTATTTCCCCAAATCCCTATCGTCCTCGTAATTGTGTAATTGTAATATTATGTCAAGTTGATAGTGATTAGTTAACGGTCATTGAGGGAGCCCATCATAACACGCAGTTTCACGACGTTTTTTAATACGCTTACGAACGTTTTGACAAATTGATTAACGCTAACTAGCTTAATTCAAACTGATAGATTTAATCAAGCGCTCTGAATTAGCCTTAACAAGAGTAGATAATCCACTTATAATGGAAGTTGTCTGCCTGGAAGTTAACAGGCCAAATGTGGATGTTCACTTCACAAATATACACCCACATTTTGATAACGTAGACCGCACTACACATAAACGCTGTGCGATGGTTACTAGCTCCGTAATAATTATTTTTTACCTATTAGGAATCATAATTGAGTCAGGGCGGTTCACGGTGATCGATTTTAAATGCCATACAAGTGCAAGACTAAATAAAATCCCAATATAGTTGAACCGATGGTATCATAATGTACCGATTCAACCACCGCGGAACATACCAGCCACATAAATGCTGTCAACACAATGAAGCTAAAATTCCGCATGCTTTTCCACATTGGTCAATAGCAGATTGCTTTTCATGAACCAGCATTGTGACTGTATAAAATGGCAATGTAGATCTATCATCTGGTTATAACACACACGATACGTCACCTGTTTGTGATCACCTTACAACCGTGAAATGGGGTAGTATGGGAGATATGAATTACAAGGATGCTGCCCAAGGGAATAATATGCAATGTCGACGAATCTAAGAGCTACTGCGAAACTCATTTGAAAATCGATGGGGCAGATCTAACACTAACCGTTACACTTATTACGACGGGGGTTTGGTGTCTTCGCTTGCACAGGATATGTAACAGAGGTGATGATTCATATCTGCTTCCTCCGATGCAGCCGCACAGGTTACAGAGCATGTGGATGATGTGAGATAAGTTTGAGCATATATTGTATTATAAAGGGGCTCGTTTACGAGGTGTCGCTGGGGAATACTGACTATTACAATTGATGCTAGTTGATACAAACGCGTCTGATAGCAACACCATTGGCAGGTCACTCCACCTATGACAGAGGTTTCATCATCCCGCCCGAGTAGCGCTATCCACATAATCATGTTTAAACTTGCAGCAGTTGAAATAATTATATATTAGGAAAGCTCAATTTAATTCTTCAAACTAAGAATCTAAAGAAAACCCCACATACCCACACATACACACTACAACGGATCACCCGTATTTGAAACGGCGACGTTTAGATTAATGTTAATGATAAGGTGGGCGTTGAATTGTGACGAGTGATGTGCTTTGGACGGATTTTATGGTCCTCTGAACAGTCTTTTTTGCCAATCTACCGTGAATAAGCCGCTTGCGTTCAACGAGATGATAGCCCGATGATTTCAATATTGACTGTGATTTGTTGTGTGATATTTAACCTCTAGTTAGTGCACAATGTATTGTATACAGGGGAGCTATTCATATTGGAGCATATAAGTCGCACGGTGCGAGAGAAAACTCGTTCAGCTGTGAACCGTCATCCTTTGTCATCGTTAGACAAAAGTCTCAAAGAAAGTTTGCAAATTGTGTAAATGCTATAGAATAAATACCGCAGGTAATGTAATATCAGTACCTCAGAAAGAAAATGTGGTTATTATGTTAATAAGGATTGTGTTGTGCATTTTGTATGTAATTAATCGCATATATAAGCTTGTACCAACACAGCACAACATTAATGCTCAGTAATTGCCGCACGGCGGTCAATCAGCAAAATGATGCGCATCGGTACACGATTAGATAACGGCAAAGTACAACAGAAATATACAAAACTGCATGGTTCGTCTAACTGTTTGCAAATGAGTAACATTTACTGATGAAAGTCGAAACGGGGTAAGCTAGCGAATGATAATTTGGTTCATTCTGTATCGAACTTCTTGCAGTGTTTGACGAAATGTTAAGTCTTGCACAGCTGAATCTCGCGGATGCTATTTTTTCTATAGACGTCATGCCGCCAAATTTCAATGCAACTTATAACAGGGTGAATCAAATTGAATTAGATTTTGTCTGTCAAGCAAGCCCAATCATGTTCAGCCATCTGGCCCCGTACATTTAATGCAAATCTCGGTATATGCCCTGTGTGACGATCATATATTTATTATTCAGCTTTTTGTCAGCAAATAATTGTTGATGTCGCTAATCAATATGAATCATTATCCTGTATTATGTATTTTGCGCCCATGTCTTGTCATGAAAAGTCATTGACTGAGACCCTGTTATTTAAGGGGTTCCGTTCGTTTTACCGATAGGACCGTCGCCATAATCATAAATAAAAATAAGACACATTCATGCAAATGAATGTTTATTTCCTGCCGTTATTGATATTATTCAATTTACCTATTGCAATGATGCTTGATTGATTAGTAATAACAAAACGTTAATTACCCGAGTGGGCACTATCAGTCACGCAACTGCCTGCAGTTCCGTTTTGGGATCTATTTCTATGAATGAGATTTCATGTAACAAATAGGTAATAGGGACATTGACTGCGCTTGTTTGTATATATACATTGTGTAGCAACTCTTGATCCAACATGGTAACATAGTTGCAATTGATCGTCTTACAAACCAGTTAACGTATAAATAACCACCAGTATACTGGACTTGACGGCGGCGTGTTAATCCAAATGTTTCATACTCTAGACTACTAGCATTTCGCCTGCTCTCGTCTCATAAACAACTTGCTGCATGCCAAACACATGCGTTAGTTGCGTGTATGGGTCCTATTGCAGTAGCTGTTGCCATTGGGACCAACCAATAACGACGCATCATTGTCCACATCAATATGTGCTCTATGGCTACTCAATGAATAATAACTGGACAATGATCTACACCCTCGAACAATAGTCGAACTCAACTGATCAAAGTTAGTAGCTCTATATTCCCTCATGCACGCGCCCAAAATCGTAACTTTGCAGAACGAGACTTGTCAAAAGAAGCTGTGTTACCCAACCCGCTTGATATTTAGGTTAGCACATGAACCACAACAGTTTTGGACATCTATTAACCGAAGGATGTTTCATAGTTGCAATATATGGCAAATACAAAATATATCTTACAGAAGAGGGCTGGGTTGGGGGGGGGGGGGTGACAGAATATTTAATACCGACGTCGTCGATTATACTCAGTTTTAGGTCACACAACGAAACATATTATCTGTTCATCGGGTGTTTGTCAACATGTTGTACCAGTTATTACTGCTATAGGATTGGGTATTTGAAATGTCAGAATGCAGTATATTTGTTCAATTCAAACTCCTCGTAGACCTTGGTGAATTCGCTTTTCTAATACACTGCATCAACTTTGTTCTTTTTTATATTCATCTGTTTCCCCGTTTGGCTGCTTGTTGTTAGATACCAGTGCATCATAAATTGGCAAGGCGTTATCAAAAATAGTCTGGTCACTTAACATCGCTGTGTCAAGGTACATTTATTCATTGCCGCCAAAAGTGAAGCCAAAATCATCGCTACCGTGATTGCAGAGCTGACTGCCACCGAATACATAGACGGGAATTATTTCTGAATTTAAGAGACAAATCTGATGACCGAGTTTATTGACGTTAGCCTGCCGTGTTACCTCATAAATAATCTAAAATGAAACTGAGGCTTAGTTCACCATACATGATCAACGTACCGTATTCATGTATACAAACACGCCAGTCTTAAACAGAGACTTCACGTTCACTTCAAACTGATAATATCCGCTAGCTGTTATTATTGCAATAAAAAATAAACCAAATGATTACTTACAAATCTACAGCACTACATCACGACTGAAAATATTAAGAGATTCCATTTGGATTCATCAATAGAGCGCTTCGCTTTCAAAATACTATTAGATAAATTCTACATCATTTCCACTGACAAGATCATTGTCGGTAATTAGCATCAAATGCATGTTGTGTAATTGAAGTAACGCCTACGAAATCGTTTCCATTTCATTAATCTTGTTCCTTGCTTATTACAAGTATATTTTAAATGTCGGGAGGAGACATCACAGCTGGTAAGTAAAGATGGTTTTTTTAGGAAGTATGCGGCGCAGTTGACCTTGATGTTTACTAAGCTCTGCAAAACCCATAACCCCCAGTAACCCATTTAGTAGACTAAGTAACGCTACTCTCAAAGAAGGTACATGCCGTAGGTACATCAAAACAGCGGAAATTCATATTGCAACCTCCTACGACCGAATTACATATACGAATGGACGCACACAAGTATAAAAAGATTTCGAAATGTAATCATCGGCCTTTGACTAATGGATCTTAGACATATGGGATAGCGTACTATATATTTCGCCAATGCCTTATTAGATTTGCTGTAGATGCTATGAATTGCACATGATGAATATATCTTTAAGATAAATGTTACGGGCAAACATTAATGACCTCCCACAACTGGCATCATTCAACAACGCTCGTAAAAGTGGCTAATGAAGTGGCTTCCTGACGCCCCATTTATATATCAAGTCTCTACAGCCATCCGTTATTACAATGTCCACGATTCTGATATTGATGCGCATTCATTTTCGAGCACCTGTCATATGTCAGTAGTAATCACTAAACATCATGCATAATGCATTGTGCGACACGTTTTTCTAATACTTAGTGACAATATTGGCAAACTCTATACATTAGCCCATAAAACGCATCAGCTACGAGTGATCCGTTGTAGCACCGCAGCTGTATCGCCTCATCTGTAAGACCACAGTCAAATACAATCGTAAACATGCGCCCTCATTACTGCAAAACCTGACATTGGAGGAAGATGGACATTAAGCTACCAGTAAACCCGGCATCTACACAGAACTGGATTCCGTATTTACATAAGTCACGTTGCAAACGCTTACTTTCAAATGTTTGTTAACCTGATTTAGCATATGCCTTAAACGTTCAATACCACAATGCAACAGTGGTATTGGAACGCCAAGAAAGCATTTAGAAAAGGACACAAGGGTTCATCTAAAAATAACAGGAATGAGTTGTATAGTTAAATTTAACGCCTGCCGTCCTTTCCTCGCAATAGCTACTGTCTAGCATTCACTGTTTCGTCGCATTTCAACAATGCAGCTTTGATAACTCATTAAATTGGTACGTTAGTATACAGCCGGATCTTCATTTTCGCGGAGCTTGGAACTGAAGGGTAAGAATTCAGCACACTTTTTGAATTGTAGTCAAGTAGGTCCGCTATCAAACTAATATGTACTCTGTGTTATATATCCGTATATTGCAATAATTGAACGTGTCCTAGCATGAACCTCAACTTTCAGACTTGTCACTTGGTGTGCGTGGGATCAGAGGAGAGGTAGGGTGCATAACTAATCTGATTTGTGGATCTTTCCAAAGCCAAATTGGCCTGTATCCGGTGCTTAATTGGTTCTCTGCCCAAAATAGCCGCGCGACAGGAAGCTTTCATCGTAATGCAGAAACGAGTCAAACATAGATGATCACCAGATTCCCCATTAAAATAAGTAGACATTATGGTGCTTGTGGACATAACTATTTGTCATTATACATTATGAATCTATAAATGGCCAAATTGTGATGCTACTTAAAAACAACTTGGTATAAACGTATGGTAAACATCGGTTACATAACAAATTAATCCAGTATCTATCCAAACACAATTGTATTTACTTCCACAGACTATTCTTACGGTACACTTATGTTGCTTTAGATATCAATTAAAATAAATCTTTAAATAAAACTTCCAAATGCATATATGTATATCCTCGATGGGTGCGATCCTAACATGAGGTATGATCATTGGTAACGTAAGTTACTGTAGTTTTAATCGACAACTTGCGGCGACGCCGTCAACTTAATTCAGCTGTATTTTTGACTTTCACGATGGCTCTTACATAATGATCGCAATAACTAGAGTGATCTCGTGACTAGCGATGGATCGTTCGTCGAATTTTGGTGTCTGACAGTTATTTTTCATATGGTTGCTACTTTTTAAGGCCAGCTGTTGTGTGCGGTTGAAATGCTAAAATGTGAATAGATTAATGTCCTCTATTGCAACAATGCGTCATTAGGAAGCATACTGGTAAACGTAGATGAAACACTGTCTGCTTAAACAACGCGGTGCTGAATGAGCAGCTGTTTATTTGTTCGATTTGTGAATTACAGGCGACAATGCGTTACGGACAAGTTTGGACGGAGCGCATATCTCAAAGCTGCATTCGAATTTATCGCGACCCAAGTAATGATTGGTGAATAAATTACCCTAGAGCGATTCCGCTGACGATACATATACAATGAGAGCATAGATGATATACCCTCTTTATACCAAATTTCTCCAGATCAAATAAGGAAAAAAAATCTTATTTTCCATTTGGTAATGCAACATCAACTCTAGTTATTTCTCAATATGCCGCTACTGCTATAATAATAAACAGACACATCTCATCTGTGCATCAGAGTGCATTTGTATCTTATAATGCATGCACTTGCTTTGAATTTATAAGACCAATACCACTTATATGCATGACATATTTTGTGCAGAACATTTTGTGCCGTAGTGCATTTTGGAACATCTCACATTTATCGGTAGATGTCACTTGCAATACAGTTTTGTGTCTTTAAGGCACACAAGTACATTATATGTATATATAGTTTTTAACTTCTCTGTTATTTCAACAAATGTTATTTGGATAACTAAGCAGAAAATAAAAGGGTACTCTCATCACATTTGCTTTATCGAGGGAAACGCCAGGTTGTGCAAATATATGGTTTGTAAAACCTACGAGCCTCGACCTAGAAAAAAAAAAGTGACTTTGGGGGAAAGCACTTTATTTGCTTCCTTGAATGCTTTCTATAAGTATTAAGGCAAGACACATGGTAAACTACACAGCCACGATCAATTAAAGGGTTATAATGTAACCTTAGTTCATATATTAAACACCAGAAGCCCACCACCCAAGCGTGAAGTGGTTTCTTAAAGGTAACCCTCCGTACCAAGGCAAATATTCTCCATTTTCCGCCACCCGTGAAGCTCTCCTTCGACCCCCTCGACGAAGCAAAAAACCCTTCATACATTATTCAAATAACTAAGTCGTTATTGTGCTTGGTAATTACGTCTCGGTGTGCTTAAGTGACCAAAGACTCTGTTGCGTGTAACTGATGCTAACACATGCAAAATTTTCAACCTACCGTTATATTACACCTTGTCCGCACAATATGTGTTTCACAGCCTGAGATTATTTATATATTTTGTATACGTTGCCAGAGGAATTTTCTTCTCTTCTGACTTTTATAGCTGCATAAATCCTATACACATGGTGTCGTAAATGAGTTAATTACTAGGCCTATCCTGGCGGTGATGCACATCGGTGCAGGCATAGCAAATTATCTATATTTAACCCTTAATGAACAAATTCCGTTTGCTGGCTATTCATTGGGTAAGTAATCGATATTAGTGACAATGATGAATAGGTTCTCTAGTTGAGTCTGTATTTGATCAGGTGGAACTAGGGGCATTGCATACCCTCTTGCGGCAAAACAAAACGCATAAAAAGTGAATGCCAAAAAGCCCTGAGGTGGCGAGACCCTTTGCGTTTTGATTTTTTCGGTTGCCTTCATGTCTTCGTCGAAAACAATCAATAACAAATGCATAAAAGAATTGCCGGACACGATATTGTGTTCGTGTGTTCACATCTACTGCTGTATTTAAAATAATATGAGCTGTGTATGTTTGGTATTGCATGCGTTGCTAAAAGTATGGCGGGTGATCATGATAGTTGGTGAAAGAATCTAGGCAGACTGATAAGACCCCTCAGGTTATGTAGTCACGAGCCGAATATGCTGCAGATATCGATGCCCAATAGGTCGGTCGATGCATCCGATATATCTTTAATGGTGTGTGTTTTAAGCGTGCACATGTTGAAGGCGTTTGATTTTTAGTCGCTCAATGTAACGCGTTTCTAATCATAGTAGAATCACTACTTGCAGTTACTCTGCAGCAGATGATACACAACAGAAAAGGGGCCTCAGTTGTATTTGTAGCAGGCAGTTGTAGAAATAAGCCTGCCACATTGACTTTAAGACTCACACCCTATCGGCCACAGGCATCACACTGTAGATACAGCATAAGCAAATGAGTACATTGTAAACTTCGTGGAAGCTTGACTGATGAATAAGGGTGTTACGAGCCTTAAATGAACATTTGTGGCTTAGCTAGCATATTTGTCCTATTTAGGCAATGGAGAATCAAAAGAAGACAAAGGATAGTTTCATTCAAATATATCACTGTGTCTCTACAATGATTAGGAGATGAACATAACGCTTGTACGCCAATGTTCGGTTCTATTTATAGAGATGTCTAAATCTAGCCACCGTCTGCACAATGTGAAATTCGCCAAATCTGTAGTACAGTAATTATGATTCATTACCCAAGCTTATAAAATTATCAATACTGCCTAATCAGCGTTCTTACATCGACGCACTAACACCAAGGTCAAGGGGCATGTTTAGCGCAATACTAACAAGCATATACCTTTGACCATTAACACTTATGCTGCTGTATGACGATTGCTTCCTCTTTGGCGTGTTTATGTGATAGCATGCTTATTTATACAATATGCATAATAGGGGTGTTGAAATCAAATGCTGTGTCAGAAGTGCAAATTTCGGAAGTGATAACAATTTCTCCCATGTTGACAACAATGTTCCAAGTTGTCAGATAGCCCTCAGGTCGAACAATATAATTAAGTATAGAGAAGGTAAATCGTTCCAACGGGTAACAAAGTGTTTGATGCGTCGACGTTCGACAGAGATGGATATTTGTGAATAGGATACTGAATCCTTCGGACAGTTATTTACCAAGGGGCGTAGTTTGTCATTATTGAACCTATATATAGGACGTTTACAATGCCTGCTTAGTGGCGGTTGATTAAAAGTATCAAGATTGACAATGACGAAACTCTGAATGCTGTTGTAGAATAGAGAGCTAATTAATTGTTCTTTCCGCGGTTGCCCTTGCTTATTTAAGTGGCTATGTGTCAGTTGTTTTTCAATATTGAATTGCATATGTACCGATATAAATGACCCCTGAATTCCTGACTTATTATTTTTAGGGATAAGCTTTAATGTTAAGTGTTACACCAGTAGAAAATTTTAGAATTTGTATTTGCGATCATTTAGACAATTTGTGAGAATCGGGACGAATATTCCAGCACAAGTAGTAAATAAATCAAAACCACTGTTAGCTGTTGTGTATGTATTACGTAAGTCCAGATGGTGTTGATAAAGCATCATAATTTCCCACAGAACGGGGAAGTTATCCATCCGATGCAGGTTCTGAAACAGCGAAAAAAGTGGACCTCGGTAATAATGTAAATTGTAAAAATGTTATTACTGCATACTAAGGGACAGCTAATGGTAACATGCACAGAGCATGACTAGAAATTTTACAAAGCTGCGCAGAGCATTTCATTATAAAAGCTGGCTGAGTGCAATAGATGAACCATAAGTAAATATAATATACATGACTTAATGCACAGAGTGTCAGTACAAAACGTCCTCTATGAGAAATTTACCAACAGAACGGTTGATTGTGGAGCGTTGATGAAAGTCCTTACCGTTGAAGCTTGCGATTAACAACCTCCATAAAACTAAATCGTATACGTTGCGGCTCTTACGTCTGGTTAATCAATGTAAAGCCCATCAAGCTGGCTAATACATGGCTTGTAAAGGATTTATGGGTCGTCCATCCATCAACCAACCTTACATTAACCCGTTCAGTAATCACGAATAATTTAAAGTGATCTAAGTGAAATGCAGCGCACATAAACAAATTAGGTAACTTTTGCATACACAGATAGGATGATGAAAGACGTTGAGCAATTAGACACGATGTAGAGGTTAATCAGTGATGTTTCTTGTTATTCGGGACAAACAGGCAGTCACCTTATGTGTGATAAATTGCAGGCCCCCAACGTTAATGGAAGAATGTCAGCATATTATTTAAGCGAGAACGCGTCCGATTAATGTCACCTTTTGCCATTTGGCCATAGGTTTGCTTAAAAGTGCTACCCATTGGGAAGTAAAATAACATAAAACAACCCCAATGCCTTGAAATCAGCTCATGGTAAGGCTCATGTTCCTCATCCAAATACTAGAAAGCGCAATGGTAATAGTAATATTGGGGTTGTACGTCACTTCCTGCAACGAGGTGATATCCCTGCGGTGATTGATGAGGATGATAATGATGCACTTTTGATAAACCTTGCTAAAATACACTATCAAAATATAACTTCAGCTTCTCAGCAGCAGCGCATTATACCTATTTTACTGTTTGCTTCAATATGTATATGCTGCTGAGAGGGGCCCAGGTGCTGCTTAGGTGTACGGTGGATTAGTCTGAAGGCGACGCCTAAGTGTTGCGAAATGTTAAGATGGTGATCACTCGAAGACTTGTTATTTCCACCATTAATTTATTAATTCGTAACGCTTATAGCATACTGCAAGTAATTTGCGCTGAAACTGGCCTCATCTTAATTTTAAGTGGCTGTTTACATGTTGGTTGCTGAGCCGTCTTGGTGAAGGGCGATACCTTTCAAAGTAGCTCTGATATGACCTTTAACGGAGGCATAAGATCAAATTATAAATCGTGTAATGCATCACAATTTGCAATGACCATAACAATTAAGATAGTCATCCAGGATTCTATCAACACTGGCATTTAATTGCAAAAACACTAAGATAAATTAACATTAATCGACAAGAACAACACTCCATATGTACACTAAGCATGAGTCAATTAACAAAGTGAGATGGTGATGCATTTAAGCTCTGCTCCATCCATATACTCGCATTGCAAATTTACAATTACTTTTAGAAGTAAAATATTTGTGCAGGGCGGAATTCAACACATAGTTCGCATCAGTAAAGAACCGATATAGACGGTTCAATCTCGCGGTTGTCAGCTCGTCGGGATAAGTGGGACATTATTGTTTAGATGGATGCGTCGTGTGTCTGCGATCGCTTCAACAAACGTACCATGCGGTAAATGTACTGACACGCTGGACACATCAGGACACAGCTGCGTTATCTAATTATGACTGCTGCACGAATTACTGCGCAGGGACCGTGTGAGCATATTCTAGAAAGTTAATTTGTCAACCTGCCCAAAATGCTGCCACTCTGTCGTTAGGGTAAAACACACAAGGGTGCATTGCGGACGAACAGTTCATAAGAGTTGTTAATGTCTACAAGGCTGCAACACAGTCAGTAACATCCAGAGTCAAAGCAAATCGTAATCATCTATCATACAAAGTAAGAAGTTGATAAATGACAACGCGGGCTTTAAGTTAACGCGCCTTGTATTAAAATCCGACAACGCGAATGTTGTCGTAAAATAACTAGTACAGCAATTATTTCCATCATCTCTGTGAGATAAAGCGTGATAATTAAGTTAAACCTTTCTGGAATCCAGTACTGAGGTCAAAACGCCTGTAATGATGAAAAGAATCATCAGTGTGTATAAAACATTACACAGATTGTTCGATTTAGAACATAGGCAACCTATTAAGGGTCCGATGTTAGGGTAATGAGCTGCTTCATTTATAGCCCTTTTCGATAAAGCTAGTGAATAGTTTGTATGGAAACATGCTGAATCTACCATCTAAGCGCCTTTTCCTTGACGCCAATAATGAAATCATTTAGTCGGTTATGCATTGAAAAAAACATTTGTGCACGAATACACGTTTGGCTTTGATATGAGCAGTTATATTTAGAACAAATTGCCAATAAATGGTCCAATAACCAGTGAAGCTGATAACTACTTCGTGAACAGCCTCGTTCGGAAATACTATGCAGCGCCTTACTCTCATCTGACTGTCAATTTATGTTTTTGTTACGTTTAAAATTAGTGTCATCGCCTAAGTAAATTGAATATACTCACTAAAGTTTTATCTCTCATTAATCAAGGAGGCGATATCGCTGCTGTGATGAGTGAAAATAGCTGGGAAGTTAGTTATCTGACCAGAGTGACCAGCTATTTTTAAAACGCTATCATTCGACAAGTAATCATGTTAACACGATATATTGCAAGCAAGCAAGATTTCTGTTTGAATTTTATCAGTTGTCTTACTGTCTTACCTTTGTAGGGATTGGCATTTTCCGTGCTCTCATACAACTGCCAAACTATTTGGAATCGCTGACGGGTATTTCTGGATTATTTTATTTATGGGAAGGAAACGACAAAGCAGGTTTATTAGATATCTGATAACGACGTTGGTGTTATGAACAGGACACCGAGTTTGGATAAAATTTGACCGATTTCATCGTCAAGATTGAGGTGGTGACGTTAGTGTACAAACTTATATCAGAACTGCGTTAGAAAGGTATTTATTGCTCCAACAACACACTGCTAATTTGTGTCATTTTCGAAATTAAACCCCGGTTGGTCCTTAAATTATCCGATGCGCAAGTATTGGTTAAACCGACTATCATAAGACCATACAAGCATTTGCGTTAAATGACCATTATATGTTCAGTGGCACATATTGCCACGGCTGCATGGGTAATGCTATGTATAAGAGTAGTTAGCAGCGTCAGTGGTCCAGGTTGATGCATAGCAGAGTGCGATTGCCAGTTATTGTCTGCCTTACGGAAAGCCGCAGGTGTTTACTGCTCATTCAGTAATACGACACTGCCATCGTGTTGAGATATGCTGCCAGAAATAGAAGGCAGTAATGAGGTTACGTCTCCAGCGGACATTCTTCAGCTCGATCAATAGGAGTGAATAAACCTTGACGACTGATGTGCTTGCGATGCAATGCTCACATTAAGCTGCCAATTGTGGAGCTATTCAATGTTTTCCTCTCAGAATAACGGGAAAGCGAGGAACAAGTAAGCCATGTGACATGAGTTGTATGTAATTCATTGTAGATGTACCTTGATTATGATGTCATGTATTAATTGGACTATTAAGCCTGGTTGAACACTGTATAAATTCGATTCAACGACCTTTTCGACGTCGTAGCTGGGAGTGAATGGTGGTTGCGAATGTCTACTCTACATTGCCACGAACACTGATGTGATCGATATTTTGGTAAACAATAAACACTTATCTCACGAGTTGCAATTGCATTTCCCATTATGACCTAGTATCTTAGCTGATGGAAACTAGACATGTTCCTTATGAGTAACATACACGCCTTGTGTCATTGATAATGTTGACTTATGTGCCTATCGGCGTGAACGACAGACAAATGAATTTAAATGTTATGAAATGCCCGTGACAACCAGTTAGGTCAGATGTGGTCTCAAATAACAGATAATTGGTACAATTTACACGTTAATGAAAACAATTCAATCGCCTGCGCGCTATGCGGATGACTTTTATGGAAATCACGAAAGATCAGAGTTGATAAAAATTATCGATTGATTTCTAAACTCGGTGACAATGGCTGGTTATCGGGAGAGAAATCTTTTAAATTATATTGCACTGAATAGAATGTATTCATGTCGCTGAAGAAGTCTCGCGGTTGTATATATTGGCCTTCCATGTTTTATATCACACCTCAACCTATTGGAGCTAGCGCCTCACTCGAGTGCCGAGGCCGTATATGTCTGGAAAGCGCTAGGGAATCAGCTATCGTGTTTGTACTGCCCTTCAGAGAAGAGGATGCAGCAGTCGCATTAATGGTGTCTATATCCCAAATTGGAAATTGTTATACATAGAGCCTTCGCTTTCGAACGAGCGGCAACAATTGACGACTCCTTTGCATCTATATTCTACACCGTTATAAAAAAAAGTATTGATTTCTTGTGTATAATGAATGAAGGAATTAAAGAAATTAAGAACGCTATATAATGTACATAAAATGGCTAGCGTCCGTTTCTAAAGATATACACACGCAACTATTGGGTTTTTGGCGTCCCTTTCTTTAACAAGTAACCTGTAACACTTGTTTGTGTCAAAAAAAAATTCATTTATAATTTATAGAAATGTAGATAAATAGTAATGTGGCGTTTACCACAGGGAACGTAAATACGATCAGTTAGCAAGTGATTGTGAAAACAGTAATATTACACAACGCATTGAAAACAGCATTGACACCAGTTTTGATAACAGTGCATTAGAGTAGTAATTCAATAAGAATGCTTGTGTAAAAATTAGTCAATTTTTTTTTTATCAACAAAGCGTCACGAGCAAATAATTAACGAATTCATGCTACAAGCCGTAAATGAATAATTGATTGCAACTATCTGGAGACTAAGGTCAATGTTCCTCTGATTAATTGTAACCGAGCGTTAAGTAGACTCAACAGTCTTGGTAACCATCAACAAAACATCGTTAGCTTCAAGCATATAGGCAACCCAGTCGGTGCGTCATAATGCCAATGCATCTAACAGAGAGATGGTGGTTTAGTTTGGCAAGATAAGAGACGTTTGCTTAATCAGTTGATAGGCAA
The DNA here is from genome assembly GCA_034190875.2 of Urechis unicinctus. NCBI lineage: Eukaryota > Metazoa > Annelida > Polychaeta > Xenopneusta > Urechidae > Urechis > Urechis unicinctus. The sequence continues at coordinate 2,765,436 of CM067344.1, forward strand.
TATGATATTACATTGCACCAACCAATCTTCATCACTGTGAACTAATGTTGACGTCCTCGTAAAAACTCGCAACATTTGATGGGCCTATGATGTATGAGATATGGAATTAAGACTACATGTTTCGGCTCTGGCGTCTGGACTTGTAACCATTTGTCTGGATTCTGATTAACTTTGACCGATTAGACGTTGCATAGGAATCTTAGCAATACCGTCCAGGCACTAGGACTACAATTATGTTGGTAGACGTTTTGCGCCACAAACAGGATGACGAGAGCATACATTAAGCATTACACATTTAAATACCAACTACTGCACCGATGAATGGGAATATCATCGAATGCTTAAAACTATAAATCAGGCGCAGGCAAATCGTTGTTGTCATCAATACCACTTTTAATATTCAATAAGTAATCGTTTGTTCCCCATATGGGAAACGTTATGAAACAGCATATAACATGACAGTCATTAATTCACTTCTCTGTCAGAGCAGTTAAGAAAATGTCGGCTGTAGTAATGGTGCGCTAAGGATCAGTGATCGAGCATTGATGCCGGTTTGCTGCCATAGGTAGTTCCTACACCTGCGGTACTAACAAACCTAGTGACACTTGTTATATGTATTTTCATATCCGTCTCGTTAACAACACCTGGTGTTAATACAACTGAATTTGGCAATCTACAGCTACATGCTCTCACGACAAGAATATATAATTTGGCGAGCCGGCTATAACCACCTAGCGAATATTGCGTACCATGGGAATATTGCAACGGTCATTTATTGTTTTACACATTGAGTGTTGATACTCCCAATTATTCAACCCATTCTCGAGCTTACACTGTCAACCACTGTATAGTGGTCAATGCCCGTTAAAATATCATAGTTAGGATAGTATAAGGAATCCATTATTAGCGTCTGTATATGCGGACATTTGCTGATAAAAGGAATACTGTACATTTCAATATTATCATATAAGATGGATGATAATAGAGGCATGGCATAAACGGATCAACTCTGTTTGCGGGTACTAAAGGCCCTCTTTCCCTGTTCGAAATATATTGCGTAAGATAGAGAGCGCGTTAATGTTCCCCGACTGATGTTAAGGCGATCATTTGCATACATGATAAGATAATTGTCTTTGTCATTACCATTGTTAGATATGGAGTGTTTGCAGGTACTACTATGTCAATATGTTTTTCTGCGCACTTACACGCTGTATTAATTGTAAGGATTCATACATCATTAGATGTCTACATCCTATTGCTTGCATGCCTTATATATGGCATAATTTATATGTGTGTACATGTTGTTGTTGCAAGCAATAAATTATTATGGCTGGTTAAATGACGTATTATATTGTGCAAATTGACAATTTGGTCAAATTAAAACAAATAATGTGGAATTACTGGAAAAGGCTGAATGATTGCCTGATACTTCGTGCCGTCTGAATTCGTCTTGTTTTGCTCGGACAAGAGCGTTTTTGCCAGACTACTTCCTGTATATGTTACCAACTGCGTGCACTATTCTGTAAAACCTTTCTAAAAAAAGATAAAATAAACTCGTTGACAATGACTGGTCATTTGGAGGATAAATCTTGCAAACGTTATTGCATTACATAGAATGTATTCATATCATTGTTGGATGAATGGTAGGTACAAAACTAATTTGACGTGCTGTATCAAATCGTATAATTGGATTTGAAAGCCTGATGCGACGATGCCTAGATGCATAACTAAGATTTGACGTTGGAGTAATAGTATAAGACGAAGATCTAGGTATTCTCCGTCATATCATGAAATTAAAAATATTAAAACAGGGCATTGGTGTGAAATGTCGGCATTGATATACCTCACCGATTGCACAGTCTATGTGGTTATATCTGCAGTTACTGACTAAAGCACACACCAGCGTCAAATGAATAAATATTAGATAAGAGTTAAATATTATTGTTCGTTGTTGCATTCCTTGCACATCACTTAACCGTACTGAGGTGCTGTAAGTTTTCAATTGCAGGTTTCTTACATTAACTCAATGACGATTTGAGAGGCTTAGTAACCCTTACCGTACTTTTCACTTTCTGCACGACAGTAGGCGATAACATACCTCGTGCGTATATTAAGTCGTTGATCATCCGTATTGCACCATGAACTGTTCGCGGACCATGTGTAAGGACCAGGGACATGATGCTTGATTGGTGACATATGAACGTTGAGTGTTCGGATCAAATGCAAACCACGTGTCTCATCTGACAGCTAACTCAGCTGGCTACAAGCTAGCACTCCCCGGGTGATTTTTCTCGTTCATTATCTGGATCACTTGTGTCCGCCTTATACGGATCCCGCTGCTAGCTGCATTGTTGGCATTAAAGGTGCTTTTATTGCCATGTACTTAGTTATAGGCGCTACCAACTGGTTGTCACTCTCATCATGTGTAAAGATCTACAAAAGAAGCAATAACCTACGAAAAATACGTTCCGGTTGTACGACATGTATCCAAGCTGTACGTATTTAATTAAATTATATTTGTCACATTTCAATACAGTTTGTGAGTCGATGAAATGTGTGTGATAATGTGAACTGCTAATTGCATACAATGAAAATGCTGAATGGGTCACTGAAATGACAATAGCTATCATTAAATTGATCTGCAAGCAATGCGTCCGGGCGTTTGGTAATATTCTGAGAACATAAAACGAATATCAAAGCGAACATTCATCCCATATAATCGACTGTGTTTTTAAACCGCTATTTCAAATAGTTACCCTTTCACATACTGTGTCAACCCAACCATCACTAACATTATAATTTTATCGCAATTGTGTCTATGACAAAACGTGAGATTGATATGGATCGTCAGGTACTGCAAATTGGATGTCACCTTCTATTCGACCAGTCATTACAAGGATTCCTAATTTTATCACAAGACAACTGATAATACATATGTAAATATTCATATATATATATAAATTTATATATATTTATATATATATAAATACATATATGTATATATATACATATATGTATTTATACATATATGTTATTATATATATGAATATATATATATGTTATTATACAACTTTATATACATATCGACACATATATATATAACAATATATAAAATGTGGATATATATATAAATATTTATATATAAATATATATATACTTGTATATATTAATACATATTTATATATATATATATGTCTGTTAATGTTATGGAGTCTTATGATTGATTAAAACAACCACTCCTCCGAATTAATCTGATGATTCAACATGGTTTCAAAAGTCGCTATTGCAAAGCAACGCGCGGTTCACAGGTAGCGATTTCATAGAATTTCTTGGGCGGAGGTTAACCCTCTTAGTCTAGCTGCAAAGTCTGTGCTGTTTGAGCAAAGTCAGATTAATTCATGGTCGAGAACATTTGCGGGAGCAAACAGGGGAAGATTGAGGAAGGTCCTACATATATCTCTTGCAACATTTAGCTACCTATATATCTGTAGAGGTACCGTGGCTTATTATTACGCAAGATAGGACTATTAGCAATAACATCAGATGCCAGTCCATATTAATATAGTTCTATACTTCCAATACAGATTAAGAACCATAAATCGGCTTTTAGTTATATAAAGGAAAATGCATTGCGTATCTATGTGAGGATGAGATAGCCAAAAATATACTTTTAAACATAATATAAACACTTGCTGGTGATGCCTTGAAATATTGCACAGTCTTTCTATGCAGGTTTTTTTATACATACGAATAATGCAATAATAGGTTAAACGCATTACAATGTCCAGGCTTATCAGATAAAATGTACCATATAGTGATTTTTTTACTGGTTTTCTATTATTGTCCAATTGCGCTAGCAAATATCAACTAATTCTGCACTTTATGGCTGATTGCAAAATAAGACCCTTGGAAAAACCTTTAGCCTTATCACTCATTATATGCAATTTGGCCTCCGATAACTACTCTGAGACTCTCCGTTATGCATATATAAGCCAAACATTAACAGTGTGCAATTAACGCGTCCGGAAGATGTGTACGAACCGTTGATAATGTTCATTAGGTGCATATAGAAGTCAATCGTGCATAACAAATCACTAAATTCCGCTCTGTATGCACTTGGTGGAGCTGAAATTTAATTGAATCCGACGCACTGGTTATAAAGGTTTGGCACATATTAAAACATATCATTGCACATGCATCGGAAAAAAGCCGTTTGTAATCAGAGTTGAAGTCTGCTCCTGCACAGAGAAGCATCACACATATTTCAAAATTGGACTAATTTATCAGGCATCTACGAACTTTCTATAAATCTGATTCATGGTATTTACCGATGAAATGTGTTTATTTAAGAAGGATATATCTTTGATTATTTCAGTGAATCAGATAGCGTTCAGCATAAATATCGATTAATATCTTTATATTTGTAGTCAGTAAGACATGGCTGATGAATTGATTATTAGGTATATTAGTGATATACCAACCAAAAAACGTCATCCAACAGGCGTTTACATATGTCAACATCATATGATAAACCCGCCATTCTCCTGTCAACACACGTTTATGCAAGGAAAACTACTGTCGATAGTGCTTCAAAAAACTCATAACACATTTCAGGACATTTATCACGAAGCTTATGTCGACATTGCAATCCCTTTAGCACTGACCTTTGATAGAAACAAAAACCCATGGTGTTATTAAAGCCTTTGACTTGCAAGTATCAGTTACAGTACTTAGGATGCAAATAGCTAAACCATAATACAGCCAACTCTTCTGTTCAGTCAAGCGAATGGTAGTGAAAAATGGCTTAATTTCTTTCAAACCGATGGTTTATCCCTGCCGATAGATAGCACTAGCAGCACTAGTCAAAGAATAATTCTGAAATGCACCACGTATTCATTATGGAAGCAATTTATACCACTACGTGGTAAAGATAATGGAAGCCATGATACAAATATATAGCGTTTGAGTCCAATTACACTGTGAGCATCAATCGGGTTGTTTATTTTACTTCCAGTCTCCTTCAATGCTTTATGAGCAAACCTTGCTGTGAACCGCGTTAGTATTCTTCTATTCTAACCTACATCATCTGTTCTACGGCAATATTAGAAGCGATTGAACCAAATTGGAATGCAGCCGATGACATTGCATATCACAGTGTTAAACAATACAATCCTAACCTTTCCGTCGGAGAATAAATTAACAATTTGCATACATCACGTATATACAACTTTTGTATTGGCTACTTCATGTAAAGGGGTGTGGTTTGTGAGTTTTACCACCATGAAATTCAATACAAATCATTTCACAAGCCGTCCTAAATCAGTCTGCTTATGATTTGAAGAGTGAATATCGGTGTGTCTGTGTGTGGAGCTATTACCGATCTATGACAGATATTTTAAATGAATCCTGGGACAAATGAATTTCCATAACACTAGCCTTCTTTCGAAAGCGCCATTGTTCCAAGCTCATTACGAATGCTCCTCTGTCTGGCTGCACGTTAAGATCTATTTAAGAAAGCTCATAATACGATTGGCCTCTTCGTGTTTAGTCTGTTATATCAATATTGTCCCAGACGAGACATTTACATATATTTATTGGCTCGACTCTTTCTGACCATATGAAGACGAACACTCACAATATTCCCAAATAGTCTTATAAATAGTTATTTAGCATACTGCAAACACAAATAGCCGCAGTCTGACTATCTGATGCAACATAATGACCGTTTTGTCTTTACTTAGCAGATGATATTCGTGGATAGCCAGACTTTGGTCGCCTTGTATTCCAAAAGGATGCGTTAAACGTTGACGATATTCAGAATCCATGAGATCGCACAAGAAACTAATTTCTCGTGCAAAGTATCATGAAATGATAAAACCATTATATCCTTGCCTAATGCATATTCAGTATAATATTGAATATAAGCTGGCTTTATTACACATATTTTGACACATCTGTGCAATTTGTTGATTTATATTGTACTTTGACAGCTGTTATTTCTGACAGGGCAGTGTAATTATCAGTTGATCTCAGAATGATTTGATGAATATAATTTAAAATTGCATAACAGATTTGCTATACTGCAAGGCAGGTTTTGTTCATTCACAGCGTCATTTACTCTATCAAGTAAGTACAAGCATGATTGCTTACAGAAATGCAGTTTTTTTGTTCATTCATGCAGCGTCAGTAAAAATTTAGGAGTAAGAAATTATCGTTGACTACAACAATTTATTAATTGAATAAGTGAACAATCTAGTTGATATACTACTGACAAAACAACCTGCTATATATGCACGGTAATCAATTTATATTTTGGCACGAATTTTGCTGTCTGTCGCGATTTCACAATCGAGATCGATTCCTTCTTGTTTTTCATTTTAATACTTTTAATACGTGACCACAATGTCCTAAAATTGTTATTATAATGTGGTGTTAATGTAAGAGCTGCCAAAAATGTCTTTTATGTTCACCCCAGCAGTGTTCTATGTGACTACTTCCGAAGTCGTAATATCGCATGTTTTTCTAACCGCAATCGAACGTCGTATGTAAAACCAGATGAATGGTTTCATTGATTTGATTTTGAGTGATTAGTCTCCCCTAATTGTACATGAATGACCATCAGTGGT
>CM067344.1:2779901-2887378 GCA_034190875.2 Urechis unicinctus
TAAAATTAGGTATCCTTGTAACGATGACAGTTTAGTTAGCGCCACCCGACATTGCTACTGCTGGTCGAATAGAAGGTGACATCCAAGTTGCAGTACTTGACGATCCATACCAATCTCACGTTTTGTCATAGACAGAATTGCGATAAAACTATAATGTTAGTGATGGTTGTGTTGACACAGTAGGTGAAAGGATAACTATTTGAAATTGCGGTTAAAAAACACAGTCGATTATATTGGATGAATGTTCGCTTTGATATTCTTTTTATGTTCTCCGAATATTACCAAACGCTCGGAAGCATTGCTTGCAGATAAATATAATGATAGTTTTTGTCATTTCAGTGACCCATTCAGCATTTTCATTGTATGCAATTAGCAGTTCACATTATCACACACATTTCATCGACTCACAAACTGTATTGAAATGTGACAAATATAATTTAATTAAAAACGTACAGCTTGGATACATGTCGTACAACCGGAACGTATTTTTCGTAGGTTATTGCTTCTTTTGTAGATCTTTTGTAGATTAATGCCAACAATGCAGCTAGCAGCGGGATCAGTATAAGGCGGAGAGAAAAATCACCCGGGGAGTGCTAGCTTGTAGCCAGCTGAGTTAGCTGTCAGATGAGACACGTGGTTTGCCTTTGATCCGAACACTCAACATTCATATGTCACCAATCAAGCATCATGTCTCTGGTCCTTACACAGTGTCCGCGAACAGTTCATGGTGCAATACGGATGATCAACGACTTAATATACGCACGAGGTATGTTATCGCATACTGTCGTGCAGAAAGTGAAAAGTACGGTAAGGGTTACTAAGCCTCTCAAATCGTCATTGAGTTAATGTAAGAAACCTGCAATTGAAAACTTACAGCACCTCAGTACGGTTAAGTGATGTGCAAGGAATGCAACAACGAACAATAATATTTAAATCTTATCTAATATTTATTCATTTGACGCTGGTGTGTGCTTTTGTCAGTAACTGCAGATATAACCACATAGACTGTGCAATCGGTGAGGTATATCAATGCCGACATTTCACACCAATGCCCTGTTTTAATATTTTTAATTTCATGATATGACGGAGAATACCTGGATCTTCGTCTTATACTATTACTCCAACGTCAAATCTTAGTTATGCATCTAGGCATCGTCGCATCAGGCTTTCAAATCCAATTATACGATTTGATACAGCACGTCAAATTAGTTTTGTACCTACCATTCATCCAACAATGATATGAATACATTCTATGTAATGCAATAACGTTTGCAAGATTTATCCTCCAAATGACCAGTCATTGTCAACGAGTTTATTTTATCTTTTTTAAGAAGGTTTTACAGAATAGTGCACGCAGTTGGTAACATATACAGGAAGTAGTCTGGCAAAAACGCTCTTGTCCGAGCAAAACAAGACGAATTCAGACGGCACGAAGTATCAGGCAATCATTCAGCCTTTTCTAGTAATTCCACATTATTTGTTTTAATTTGACCAAATTGACAATTTGCACAATATAATACGTCATTTAACCAGCCATAATAATTTATTGCTTGCAACAACAACATGTACACACATATAAATTATGCCATATATAAGGCACGCAAGCAATAGGATGTAGACATCTAATGATGTATGAATCCTTACAATTAATACAGCGTGTAAGTGCGCAGAAAAACATATTGACATAGTAGTACCTGCGAACACTCCACATCTAACAATGGTAATGACAAAGACAATTATCTTATCATGTATGCAAATGATCGCCTTATTGAAATGTACAGTATTCCTTTTATCAGCAAATGTCCGCATATACAGCCGCTAATAATGGATTCCTTATACTATCCAAGCTATGATATTTTAACGGGCATTGGCCACTATACAGTGGTTGACAGTGTAAGCTCGAGAATGGGTTGAATAATTGGGAGTAACACCACTCAATGTGTAAAACAATAAATGACCGTTGCAATATTCCCATGGTACGCAATATTCGCTAGGTGGTTATACCCGGCTCGCCAAATTATATATTCTTGTCGTGAGAGCATGTAGCTGTAGATTGCCAAATTCAGTTGTATTAACACACATATAACAAGTGTCACTAGGTTTGTAAGTACCGCAGGTGTAGGAACTACCTATGGCAGCAAACCGGCATCAATGCTCGATCACTGATCCTTAGCGCACCATTACTACAGCCGACATTTTCTTAACTGCTCTGACAGAGAAGTGAATTAATGACTGTCTTGTTATATGCTGTTTCATAACGTTTCCCATATGGGGAACATACAATTACTTATTGAATATTAAAGGTGGTATTGATGACAACAACGATCTGCCTGCGCCTCATTTATAGTTTTCAGCATTCGATGATATTCCCATTCATCGGTGCAGTAGTTGGTATTTAAATGTGTAATGCTTAATGTATGCTCTCGTCATCCTGTTTGTGGCGCAAAACGTCTACCAACATAATTGTAGTCCTAGTGCCTGGACGGTATTGCTAAGATTCCTATGCAACGTCTAATCGGTCAAAGTTAATAAGAATCCAGACAAATGGTTACAAGTCCAGACGCCAGAGCCGAAACATGTAGTCTTAATTCCATATCTCATACATCATAGGCCCATCAAATGTTGCGAGTTTTTACGAGGACGTCAACATTAGTTCACAGTGATGAAGACTGGTTGGTGCAATGTAATATCATATTGCCTATCAACTGATTAAGCAAACGTCTTTTATCTTGCCAAACTAAACCACCATCTCTCTGTTAGATGCATTGGCATTATGACGCACCGACTGGGTTGCCTATATGCTTGAAGCTAACGATGTTTTGTTGATGGTTACCAAGACTGCTGAGTCTACTTAACTCTCGGTTACAATTAATCAGAGCAACATAGACCATAGTCTCCAGATAGTTGCAATCAATTATTCATTTACGGCTTGTAGCATGAATCCGTTCATTATTTGCTCGTGACGCTTTGTTGATAAAAAAAAATTGACTAATTTTTACACAAGCATTCTTATTGAATTACTACTCTAATGCACTGTTCTCAAAACTGGTGTCAAAGCGGTTTTCAATGCGGTTGTGTTATATTACTGTTTTCACAATCCCTAGGGCTTTCCAGACATATACGGCCTCGGCACTCGAGTGAGGCGCTAGCTCCATTAGGTTGAGGTGTGATATAAAACATGGAAGGCCAATATATACAACCGCGAGACTTCTTCAGCGACATGAATACATTCTATTCAGTGCAATATAATTTAAAAGATTTCTCTCCCGATAACCAGCCATTGTCACCGAGTTTAGAAATCAATCGATAATTTTTATCAACTCTGATCTTTCGTGATTTCCATAAAAGTCATCCGCATAGCGCGCAGGCGATTGAATTGTTTTCATTAACGTGTAAATTGTACCAATTATCTGTTATTTGAGACCACATCTGACCTAACTGGTTGTCACGGGCATTTCATAATATTTAAATTCATTTGTCTGTCGTTCACGCCGATAGGCACATAAGTCAACATTATCAATGACACAAGGCGTGTATGTTACTCATAAGGAACATGTCTAGTTTCCATCAGCTAAGATACTAGGTCATAATGGGAAATGCAATTGCAACTCGTGAGATAAGTGTTTATAGTTTACCAAAATATCGATCACATCAGCGTTCGTGGCAATGTAGAGTAGACATTCGTAACCACCATTCACTCCCAGCTACGACGTCGAAAAGGTCGTTGAATCGAATTTATACAGTGTTCAACCAGGCTTAATAGTCCAATTAATACATGACATCATAATCAAGGTACATCTACAATGAATTACATACAACTCATGTCACATGGCTTACTTGTGTTCTCGCTTTCCCGTTATTCTGAGAGGAAAACATTGAATAGCTCCACAATTGGCCGCTTAATGTGAGCATTGCATCGCAAGCACATCAGTCGTCAAGGTTTATTCACTCCTATTGATCGAGCTGAAGAATGTCCGCTGGAGACGTAACCTCATTACTGCCTTCTATTTCTGGCAGCATATCTCAACACGATGGCAGTGTCGTATTACTGAATGAGCAGTAAACACCTGCGACTTTCCGTAAGGCAGACAATAACTGGCAATCGCACTCTGCTATGCATCAACCTGGACCACTGACGCTGCTAACTACTCTTATACATAGCATTACCCATGCAGCCGTGGCAATATGTGCCACTGAACATATAATGGTCATTTAACGCAAATGCTTGTATGACACCCGTATTACCAGTACAGTAAATTTGTATTGAATCCACATGGTCTTATGATAGTCGGTTTAACCAATACTTGCGCATCGGATAATTTAAGGACCAACCGGGGTTTAATTACGAAAATGACACAAATTAGCAGTGTGTTGTTGAAGCAATAAATACCTTTCTAACGCAGTTCTGATATAAGTTTGTACACTAACGTCACCACCTCAATCTTGACGACGAAATCGGTCAAATATTAGCCAAACTCGGTGTCCTGTTCATAACACCAACGTCGTTATCAGCTATCTAATAAACCTGCTTTGTCGTTTCCTTCCCATAAATAAAATGATCCAGAAATACCCGTCAGCGATTCCAAATAGTTTGGCAGTTGTATGAGAGCACGGAAAATGCCAATCCCTACAAAGGTAAGACAGTAAGACAACTGATAAAATTCAAACAGAAATCTTGCTTGCTTGCAATATATCGTGTTAACATGATTACTTCTCGAATGATAGCGTTTTAAAAATAGCTGGTCACTTGGGTCAGATAACTAACTTCCCAGCTATTTTCACTCATCACAGCAGCGATATCGCCTCCTTGATTAATGAGAGATAAAACTTTAGTGAGTATATTCAATTTACTTAGGCGATGACACTAATTTTAAACGTAACAAAAACATATATTGACAGTCAGATGAGAGTAAGGCGCTGCATAGTATTTTCCGAACGAGGCTGTTCACGAAGTAGTTATCAGCTTCACTGGTTATTGGACCATTTATTGGCAATTTGTTCTAAATATAACTGCTCATATCAAAGCCAAACGTGTATACGTGCACAAATGTTTTTTTTCTATGCATAACCGACTAAATAATTTCATTATTGGCGTCAAGGAAAAGGCGCTTAGATGGTAGATTCAGCATGTTTCCATACAAACTATTCACTAGCTTTATCAAAAAGGGTTATAAATGAAGCAGCTCATTACCCTACCATCGGACCCTTAATAGGTTGCCTATGTTCTAAATCGAACAATCTGTGTAATGTTTTATACACACTGATGATTCTTTTCATCATTACAGGCGTTTTGACCTCAGTACTGGATTCCAGAAAGGTTTAACTAAATTATCACGCTTGAGCTGATTTCAAGGCAGTGTGTATTTGTCTAGCGAAAACACATATCACATTGCTTACAATTAAACATTGATAACCAAATGCAATGCATAAAAGTAAACCAGAAACTGAAGTTCTGTGGCTCATTTATTGTACATTTGCTGTGTATTAGCCATATATCATAGTGCCGAACAGGGGTGTCTATTGCAATTCTAGGTAAGGTATATACAATTTGCGTAAGCATAATGGTTATTCCATTTCGGAGATGAGGAGAGGAGGTGACATGAGAGGGTAAATGTGTATGGTTTTGCATCTTAGTATCTCCACCAGGCTCCATAATAAGTGTAGACTCCTTAATAGGTACTCGAGACACTACCTCCTACAACTTGTCTAAATTGCATTGTACTATAACTGACCATGCACTCTGATAATGTGATTCCCCAGCAGAAGCTATCCGGCATTGGCAATATATTATTTACATACTACTGGGGCATTATAATGCCCATGAAATGCCCTCAACTCCGATAACGCTCCTATTCCACTGTTATATATTTCTGTTCAGAGGGAAATGGTCTGTCGCTTCAAGAAGAGAGTAAATTTATGTCTTGGAGTGAGAGTATGCAAATATATCCTCATCCAATTATCGCCAGTTATGCTGTGCCTATTTCTGACAATCTCAAACTAGTACCATGCTGGGAGCAGGTTATTCAATAAAGGATCTACAAAACACTAGTACGCCTGTCGAAAAGAAACATTCGGACATATATGCAATCTAAGCTCGATGTTAAGTCTGTCTGCCTAAAATTTCTCGCTTGACTACTTGATGCGTGCGATAGGTCGTAGAATAATGGATGCATCGGTTTATAAGTCCAATATTCGTCCCGCGATTTGGGCAGCACACATAATTGAGTTACGTGTTAGCTGAAGTGTTACATGATGTTCTGTAGTGATAGCTGACTAACTGGGATATCACCTGAATTTTACTAATTTATTCGCAAATATTTAACACTAAGAGCATCTTGTATTGACAATTGCCCAACAGTACTTTACTTGGTTTATTCTTGTTGAATAAATGCTGCACCTTTCAAATGTAAGCAAAGGGCCGGAAGTCTGTCTCGCTGTCATGCAATGAGATCATTGGGGTTGTTTTATGTTATTTTACTTCCCAATGGGTAGCACTTTTAAGCAAACCTATGGCCAAATGGCAAAAGGTGAAATTATTCGGACGCGTTCTCGCTTAAATAATATGCTGATATTCTTCCATTAACGTTGGGGGCCTGTAAGTTATCACACATAAGGTGACTGCCTGTTTGTCCCGAATAACAAGAAACATCACTGATTAACCTCTACATCGTGTCTAATTGCTCAACGTCTTTCATCATCCTATCTGTGTATGCAAAAGTTACCTAATTTGTTTATGCGCGCTGCATTTCACTTAGATCACTTTAAATTATTCGTGATTACTGAACGGGTTAATGTAAGGTTGGTTGATGGATGGACGACCCATAAATCCTTTACAAGCCATGTATTAGCCAGCTTGATGGGCTTTACATTGATTAACCAGACGTAAGAGCCGCAACGTATACGATTTACTTTTATGGTGGTTGTCAGTCGCAAGCTTCAACGGTAGGACTTTCATCAACGCTCCACAATCAACCGTTTTGTTGATCATGGAGCGTTCTAGTAAACCGTGGCGTTAATTCTCTTTAATAACCCATCCCTTTGCGCAGTTTGCGATGTTGAGAATAAAACGAGACAGCAGCACTAATGATTTCTTGGTAAACGCAACACATGATTGATTGTCTCATGACACGCTAGGGAGAGGCAGGTTTTTAGAGCTTGTGAATGATGGTCGCTGTCTGCAACAATAGACCGCGGGTTTGTGATGGGTGATTCATTTCGACACATTGGCTGCCTTTTTATTGTATTGACTTACACATTAGTTGTCTGAAAATGACGCGATGAATGTTTTTACTTATTCCCGGTAGAAAAGCAAGTAAGACTCTTTATACTGCCTTGAGGTTGATTGATCATATTGAACACTTATGGTACGTATTAACCTTGTGAACGAATATATATATGGAATGGCAATAATCTTCTAGGACACATATTCCAGGATTAACAAACAGGAATGTAATCATTGTTAGCACGTTTTAACATTTATATATCGAATACTATTAGTTAATGTTGTAAACCAACGGTCGACAACAGTTGTCAAGGTTTTTTTGGTGTAGCTGAACAAGTGTGCAATACATTATGTTTTCTCGTCAACGAGCCTAAGAAAACAAATGTATCCCCGGCGTTCCCACAGCATGTGCAAATTAGAAGGAGCAAGTGTCTGGTTGATCAAAGGTCAGTTGACGAAAAGCGAGTTATAATTATTATTGACATGCAAGGAACAGCTAGTGTGTGGGTGATACCCATGCAAGTCATATCTTTATTACGTACTTGTAACTAAATAAACAACTGTTATTGTACGGAAGAATGCGGTTTTATAAAATCCATGGATAGCATGTACATTGTATGCTATTAGTAAAATGCATGCCAACGTAACGGTATAAATACAGATATCAGCCTGCCATGGTAATGACGGATTCGCAGGCTGCTAAGGCACGGGTTCCACGTGCCTTGAGAATGAATGATCCGCAGGATAATTACGATCTAGTGGCAGGTGCTATCACAAGTAGCTACATTGTTGAAATGCGACAGAGCAATGCATGGGCGGCAGCTGCTACTGAGTAAATGAGGGCATTCCATTAAATCTACCTATAGCACTCACTTCTGCTCTCTGGTGAGCGTTTGTGCCATCTTGTTAAGGCTGCAATAGCGTTCGGTCACATCTATGACTTTCCACGTTAAAGACGCACGATGATTCATGCGTTAAAAATGGGAGTTCTATTATTGAAGCCGCTCGTGTGTTGTAACTGGACTGACTAATGACTTGATGTCCATCTTCGACCTACCTTGCTGCATAATTGATCACTATAACAAATGATCGGCCAAACTCCTTATAAAGGGTGATAACATTCAAGGTTACGCATTGGGTCTCAATGTAAGCCAGTAAGCTAAACACATGTAGCAACAGTACCAAACCATATTGTGCTGTTATTTCTCAGTTCATACTTAACAGGTAGCGCTATGAGTTGACGTTATCTATTTCGTCCGTCCCGATCGTTTATTTGTCAACACGATTAGATTCTGTAACGTTTCCTCATCATTACACAATATTTTGGCTGTTCATTAGTGGCCGATAGACTACCTCCGCCAATCAGTGTTCTAACCTCTTACCGTCAAGCTTTATATATATATATCAATAAACTTAACAAATTCCGTTTATTCATTTGGCTGTTAACTTCAATGCTAGCGTGAGATTTTTCAACGTTTAATGGCTGCATACATTAGCCTATCTGGGCGTATGCAAAGCCAAGAGGGTATAACAAAGCAGGCAGCGTGGGGAATACATTAGGCACACATTTTATCGTAGCCAAAACAGTGGGTTGTTTTCAATCTGGTGCTGTATCGTCGCTATATCTCACCCAACTATGTCAATGAACATACAAATAATGCGCTTAATTTAATTTAAAGTGCTCCCACGTTTTACCTTTGAACTTTATATATAAAATATATATATATATATATATATATATATATATATATATATATATATATATATATATATATATATATATATATATATATATATATATATATATATATATATATATATATCAATTAACTAAATTCGTTAAATATTCATTTGTCTGGTAAGTATAATAATAGTGTGAGGTTTGTGAACATTTAAAGGCGGCAAATATAAAAGCAAGGGGATATAAGAGCGCACGTTGGAGCACGTTTAGCAGACTTAATCGCGATCAAAACATGTTTTGTTCACAATATGTCGGTATCTAGTTCGTGTATGTCCTTCGGATATCTCAATGAACAAATCACTACATGCGCTGAATTGATTGATAAAAGGTTCATGTTTTCCATTCCATTTATGTGAATTCAGCGGCAATATCGGACCTTGTAGGATCCTAAAACGCGTACAATGTAAACGGTTAAGTTACGTTAACATTCATAACACATTCAAGGATATATTACCTAGCGTGAGTTTAGGTAAATTAACATTGAATACCATCATCTAGTACCAAAACGCTTAACTGACTACTCTTCATTGAGCCATGTTACTTGGTGTGTTATAAACTTCGGAATCAGCGTCGGTGTTACACAATGGCCACGCAATGTGTTGCTGAAGAACCAATGCCCAGCTCTCGAAAAGGGTGATCACGAAGCTGGTTGGAACCTAAGCCCCAGGGCTATTACATTCACAGGTGTACGATCACTACCCTTATGTAATGACGCCAAACGGTGTTATATTCAATTATGATCGTGCAAATGACGTGTGAAAACATAGATTGGAAGCTACAACTCCCAAAAGTAGCCTTTGACTCGAACCGGGGTAAATAATGATGACGTAGAAGACTTTTGTATCAAGTATGAGGAAGATTCCCCTTTATATCTGACATTCTCCACCATAGCTCTTAACACCGCTTCAGCTAGATAGAAGACCGACCTTTCACTTGTAATGGCCCTTAATCCTAGCCTTAAGCGAATTCAAAACCATTTAGCACCTGACAATAAGTCCCTTTATGGTATGAAATCTCATTAATACATAGGCACGGCGGCTTCTTCGTATCATTCTGAAATACGCACAGGCTTCGTAATGTAGGCCATTAAGAAGCTACCAATATTGCCTTTTCTAGGAAGTCTCTACATCGGTTAACCCTGATATAAGGTAGACCTATTGGATTTCTTGGAGCTCGTTTGCTGTGATAACCATTCAGCTTAATTCAAGTATAAAATCAGCAAGAAAAAAAGTAATATCTGTATCAAATGTCATCATAATTTCCTATCTTGGATAGGAAAATAAGTTTATTAATTATAAATCCTTCCTATCGCAATATTCTTAGTGATGAAGCTACACGTAGTGATGCATCCGATCTAAACCAGCTAAGCTGCTCCATGCTTATTGGTGATATTGTATCCATTGAGATAGGTGCTACGCAGGTGGAGTGTCTTAATGTGATAAGATATGTCATTCATAACCTTCACAGCCGATTCGAAGGGTGCTGCAGGTGCAACAATCTGATGGAGAGTCTACATAAACATTTCGACGATGTACATGCTGGTTTCGTGCACCTGCGTGATCAACATTGGCATTCCACACATTGATCACATTAATATGCAATTTCGGGATGAATGCGTTTTTCAGTCCAAATAAACGCTTCAAC
Source organism: Urechis unicinctus (assembly GCA_034190875.2). Classification (NCBI taxonomy): domain Eukaryota; kingdom Metazoa; phylum Annelida; class Polychaeta; order Xenopneusta; family Urechidae; genus Urechis; species Urechis unicinctus. Next base: position 2,790,509 of record CM067344.1, read on the forward strand.
TTTCTATGAACAACATCAAATCGACCCTCAGGCAAAATAAACACTTCAACTGTCTATGAACATAAATTGGCAGAACAAAATCATCTCAATCCTCCTATCTATATTTCGCCGCGTATGATTATGGATTACACTGAGTTACTCTACTTTAAAATGTAAAATCGTTTAACCATGCACAGACACCATGGCGCGAGTGTTAAACATGGTTTGATTAATCTAATTTTTTTATTATAATGTATGTTTGCAGCTTAAGATGAAAAGAATCGTACCATGTAATGCCTCTAGTGTGAATGTAAGGGTTTCTTTCGTTGTTCTCGTTTTCTCATTTTATCATGCGCACGCACGTGGACTGAGCAACGCAAATAACTAAACCATATATACCGTCTACAGATACGAACAACAAAGGTCACGGACAGTTAATAGTTACACGAAACGTAGCTGTTGTCTTGAGAAAGTTAATGAAAATTATTCTATTTAGATGCAATTTTTAATAAATACATATACCTCAGACCGAAGTGATACCTCCGTAATGTCACTGGGATGATCATTTTTCATCATCCAAGCTTTGAACGACTACGTGGGGCCCATTGATGCATGTTGATGGTAATGAAGGCTTGTGTCGTGTCGTGTTAGCCACATATGTGCACCTGAAGCAATCGTTTGTACTTAATATGGTTTCCAAGAGACTGACATTAACATGTCCGACATACGTGGCATGGGTGCACGTTTCCTAGAAGATCACAGGAAACAAGACATTTCTATCTCCAATTATGAGCGTCTGTACGTCAGGTCCTCTATAAGTGAATGATCCCACGCTAGCAACATTATATGGTGTACATTGGCTTATTTGCGTGGTGACGGATATCAGGGCAGTTATTATGAATTACGATATTGCCATTTACTAATGCGACGAATATCAGCGTCAAGAAAAATGATTAAACATGCGTCAATTTACATAATGTGCAGCTAAGCCTTCTCGATACTAAATGCTGATTGTGTTACGTAAACAGAGACATTTGGATGTATCAACATAGCAATTAGTAGTACGGTCTAAACACAATTTTATAGGTGATTACCCACTGCCTCCGACGACGGTGTGGCTTAAAATTCAGCACTGTACGGTGAACGCAGTTGGTCGGTATGCACGTAAAAACGTCTATCGACGGACAACAAAGTGTAAATTTTCTGCCTCAAAAAATCTAATGAACTAATTGTAAAAACATTGCATTGATTATCTGGAAAAAAATGCGACAGACGAAGCTTTGATAAGAATTGCTAAGCATCATTCATAGCGTCCATAGAAAAAGAGAGGCAATAAAGTTTGTTTAACGAATGCAATCTGCTGACGCCATGAACAAACGGTCCAACTAGTGTGAGCATCAGAAAGACGCTTTCTGTTGGCAAACACACGCGTGCTAACTTAAAGGAAATCCCCTTTCATGGCTTATCGAGGAATAGAAAGTGCTACATATACGACTAACGGTGGTCCATAAAATTTTACTTTTATTTTAGTCGCACTTCTAGAATAATCTCATCAGAATAACGTGTCCTATTAATCAAACACAGTGGCCGTTTGGGAATGGTATAATAGCTTCGTTATCTCGAGACTAGGTTTGTTCAAGCAAGGGCGATAGCACTATTCCGGGCGTAATCTTTAAAAATACGGAACATTAGATCATCACACATCGCCATTTTGCCATTTCTGATAAAGATAAACGCGGCAGGGAACACATACTACACTAGAGAGACCGTGCCGTTTCATAAACCTACAAACCAAGCTGGAGACAATTATAGGCAGTCAATTCAAGTATTGTACATAAACAGTATACCCATCCGCCAATTCCATTTCCACCATTATTTAAGGTTAGCTCATTCAGACGGCTATAATTGATTAAAACAAAGGTCATTTATCCTCAGATCTATATTCTCAAAGATTATCGTAACCAATATAAGAAGACCGCACGTTTTTTTCGTTTTTTTCTTTTGGAAAAATGATTTGGAAATGTACATTTTCTACTTAGAAACGGTCTAGATATCGCTCTGTAAAGCTCGTGAATTTCCTAACCGTGACGTCACATGCGCTGTTCGCGAACACTGCTCGTCATCTTCAGCCATCACGGTTGGTTGACAGCGTGTGACTTGCTCTTCTGTCCTCGTGGTCGGAAGCGTTTGTTGGTGTGGATTATGTCTTATTTGGGTGCGTGAGTTTTTTCGGCTTCCAAAAGACAGCATATGCGCCGCATATGGGTGTACAAAGTCAAGCATACAGACTGTAGACCGACCCTTACGACAGTGTTATTTTCTGATCATTTCGAGAATGGTGCTTATGAGACTGACCCAGAGCTGTTCAAAAGTCTTTGATTTCGTAAGAAGCCTGGGCTGCGAAATGAATCTGTGCTGACTCTCTTTGGCCATGTTCGAGTCGATGACAGTCAAACTAAGCGACGAAGAGACTCTTAAAAAGGCAACAAAAACTGGTGAGAATCACTGGCTAAACCTTGCGGCTAGTCTGGACCTGTCCACTTATACTTATTCAGATGGTGATGAATTTATCACCAAGTTGCCAGTATATCAATCCAGCTGAAGGGGCAGTATTAGTTTTCATAGAAATATTTACTTCAGGGGCCGTGTAATCAAATGAGTCAAAATGGTGAAATCCATGCCCTGTACTTTATCAAAGAAATTTAATCGGTATTGATATATGTGTCAACCATTAATAGGATCCAAGCCACACGAAGAGTTTGAACTGATAGTTTGAAACAGGTATCTCCTAAAACACATTGGCAGGCTTTCCCCATCAGTGCAGACATCAATCCCGAATCATTTGACAAACTGGTTATATTTCATTCGCAAAAGAGTGTTCACTATCCTTATACCACCAAGGAGGCCAGGTGATACCTATGAAATTCCATAGTTTATATTTGAATATGGGTTGTATGGAAGTTTAGCACATTTGTGTAGTGACAGCTGTAAAGTTCTTTGTGGAATTATGTGTTCAAGATTTAATTCTTACATGGCAATATAAGTTATCAACCTGCTATATATATCTAGATTGTTCCTAGCAGTTATTCATTTCAATGAAAACACAATCCATCACCCAAGAACGTCAGCCCCAGTGGGGAGTGTCCCACACAAAAGCTGGACAGGGAGACCCTGTTGTAAAAGTAACAATTTGTTTTTTGCGCATATGCATCAATCTTAAATGAAACACAAATGATATTTTTTTACACTTATTACCGAAACCCAAATAAGTTTCAAATACATAAACATTGTTAACCAATTTAATATGGAAACATTATATAACAGATTTATATTATGTCTATCGTACAATGTAAAAAACATTGATTTGCTTCAGACTTTGTGCATCAGTTTATTGATGAGGTGTTTAATCTCCGGCAAAAATACCCAAGCAACGTATTGTTGGGGTCCTTGCATGAGAAGGATCTTCTCGGAGGTGCTCAACGTGTTGATTCAACATGACCAAAAAATCTTCTTCAGCTCAACTGTAGATAACCTGAATATTTGCCACCCGGGTCAGATACGGACTTATGTATATATATCCATGAATATATCTAAATATAAAAATGTATTTAAGAATATATATATTTATATTTAAATGGTTATATACACGTATGTATTCACATGCATATATAAATATGCATGAATGTGTAATTGCATGTATATATATATATATATATATATATATATATATATATATATATATATATATATATACATATATACATATAAATTGTTTATATATATATATATATATATATATGTATATATATTTATATATATATATCGATATATATTTTATTAGATATATATAGAGATATATATATATATAAATATATAATGTATACATATATATATATATATCGATATATATAGATATATGTATATATATACATATACATGTATACATATATATCCATATATATATATAAATATATAGTATATATATATATATATATATATATATATCTCTCTATCTCTATCTATATATCTATATATATATATATCTATCTCTCTCTCTCTATCTCTATCTATATCTATATATCTATATCTATCTCTCTCTCTCTCTCTATCTATATATCTATATATATCTCTCTATCTATATATCTATATATATATATATATATACTATGCTTCGTCCTTCTGAGAAGCTCATTTGATTCATGGCGTCGTTTGTAAAGCTTCGAAGGTTAAAGACACTGCTTCAATTTCATAGTCATATATGGAAGCCCATGTAACTTTTTTAGTTACTCAGAAATTTAGCAGGCAACAGGCGCATTGTAGCGACAATGCAAATACTTAAAATGTACTTCATATCCAATTCATGGACTAATCTAATCGTTTTTGTGTCAAATGTGCTGAACTCTTTTCATTTATTCTAGAGAATAATCTAGACGCAATTGTTCATCAGTCCATGAAGTCTGTGTCTCACGACAGGTAGACGCCACAATGTAACCTGCGGAGAGCTTTGCGCACCGAATCGGGAAAGCAATCTCCGTAAAGCGTCGACACAAGTCAAGAACATTTTTGAGTATCTAAAATTGAGTAATTTATAAATGGGTGCTGATTTAATTTATCAACGTGTCATCACATTACACGTTTTTGGCATGTATGTAATAAAGGAGCTATCTTTAAAAAACAGCAAAGCGAGATGTTAATCAATCATAGACACACCCATCAACGCGCCATCAATTGCGCAGTCAGTCCAGTTTTAGATGTTGGCGACAAGCAACGTTGTTCAGTTCGAGTGCTTTCTAATAAACAACCTAATCACGCACTCGGCACATCAATCCTGACTCATATTATTGCCTTCTTGACTTCACACGTAATGCATTTGAAAGCTATTGGCTAACAGATCAAACATTTGATACAAGTACAGATCCGTCAAATCACGCCGCGCTTCCGGTCCACCAAAGATTCTCCTGCATAACACTCACAATAATAATCCATTTAAACATTTTCCTTATAGAGCTCAGCGCTGAGTTGTGATCAAATGACCCGTTGTTGTGTTTGACAAATACAACGTCTCTAATGCAATTTGTTAGCGAATGCTTGAGATCATCGTACGAGGTCATAGTAACATTGAACACTGTACATTTTTCTTGATGCTTTGCCTGACAGGATTGGTATAGGATAATCTAACCCACACAGCATACAGTATTACCAAGCTATTTTTCAAGTAGCATGTATGTGTTACAACAGCTTACTCTCGCTAGCTCTGCGTTACGAGCTCGTGAAACACTAAGACCAAGGAATAATAATTATAATTTATTTCATGTTGCGTAAATTCCACAATTAGTGCTCTGAAACGCTGAGCGCTAGGTGCTAAGTGCAATCATTAGCCGTAAAATATTCGGCGAAAAGATATGTTTTTAATCGTGACTTAAAGACATCCACATTGGCGATGTGTCTCAAGAAGCTTGGAAGTGTATTCCACAAGAATGGGTCAGTCCCACAAAAAATTCCACCGCTGGTTAGCCGTTCTCAATTCTTGTCCTGGAATATAGGGAGCAGCAGTATCTTAATTTGATTCGCTGCACCACTTGGAACCAATGAAGCGAGCACAGAACCGGAGTGATGCGATCACCCTTTGTGTGTCCAGTAATCAGTCGTGCTGCGATGTTTTGTATTTTTTGCAGTTGATACACGAGGAATGCAGGAGCGTCATAGAGAAGAGCATTACAGAAATCTATTGTTGATGTTATAAATGCATGTATTACTTGCTCCAGTGACGATCTGTCAAGAAAGTGCTTTATCTAACAGCTATTGCGAAAGGCTGTGACCTGCGTTTTCATTCATGCAGAAGAGGCAAATATTACACCGACATATTGGACCTCTGTCTCGACGGAATGACCATATATTCTATTTTTTCTGCATTCATTCACAGACGATGTTGATGCATCTATGTTTAACTCTTTGTTATGAGTAATTCAATTTTCTCAACGGCGGCATCAATGTATTTGAGATCGCGGCTTAAATAAAGCTGGGTGTCATCAGCATATAGATGATAGTTGATATCAGAAGTTTGTATCATCCGACCATGCGACGATGTGTTGAGATAGAAGAGCAGTGGTCCTAAGATGGATACCTGGGGGACGCCATAACTGACAGCTTTAGGTATGCCTTTTGTAGATATACATTGGGTGCGGCCTTCAAGATATGTGATGAACCATTTAAGCACGGGATTGCTCACACCTATGCTTTGAAGTACTTGTATAAAGCACATATGATGCACTGTGTCAAAGGCAACAGATAGGTCCAAGAGCACCAACACCACCACCTACGGCCCGCGCAGTGCATGTATAATGTCATTTTTGGCTCGCACAGGTGCCGTTTCAGTGCGACAATCATTTCTCTAAGCTGACTGGTATGGTTCTATCGAATTGTTCTCTTTCCGACATAAGCCTGGTTGTGCCATCCCCTTTTCAAGACGCGTTGATGCTAAGGCTAAATTCGAGATTTGCCTATAGTTCTCAAATGTGTTTTGGTCTAATGAAGGTTTTTTGAAGAATGGGATAACCAGTGCATATTTAAGTAAGTCTGGGATAACGCCTGTTGATAATGATCGGTTGTTTATACATTGGAGCACAGGGGCAAGTTGATGAGTGTTTTTCTACACCAATTGATCAAATGCACATTCAGTATCAGTCAGATCCTCAGTGTATATTCATATGATCTAGAGCTATTGATCTTTTTAATTTTATCTATGAAGAACACCCGGAACTTGTTGACCTTAAATTGAATATCCAAACCAGGGAGTTGGGAGTCCTATGTTAAAAAGCCTTTTTTGTATTCTCATTGGTGATAGTGATTTGCGCATACAGATGTTAACCCTGAAATACTCTTGGATTGTTTAGTTCTAGCCCGTCTTCGACAGTTAATCGTATGCACGTCAATCTCAACGGTTAGCATCCTCATGACACTCTTCGATTACAGTCGATTTCATGAATTTCCGCAATTTACGCGGATATATTTTGCAATCCATGAGGGACATGATTTTAGCTAAAAAATGACGGCAAGAACGTACTCTTTTGTCAAAGAGAGACAACATATGTCTTGCAGCTGAATGTAACCTTTAAGAAGCGTAGCAAATGTTATCAAATTTATCAAGTCGGATAAAGAAAAACTTGCATGGTGCTCATTAACCCTCCTAATGCCTGATAAAAAGCTCCTTATGCCAGTGTTGCCTGGATGTTATCGAATTTTTCATTAGAAGAAAAAAACAATTATATGGCCATTAGCACACCGTAGCGAGAGGTGTATGCCCTTAAATGCAGCCACAAATATATCTAGTAATAGCTATATTTATGCCCCTTTGACGCGGCATAATTTACAATATACAACGCTATCCTTCGTCAAGATTCCAAGAAGAGTAATTCTGAAGAACGACATTTTAGACTCGGTACAATTAGTAATGTTGGTTGTTTGTTCAATAAAATCTAAGCCTGTGTATTATGACTGACCTTAATCTAAAAATGTTTTTACTTATTTGTATCTCTCTTAAATGCCTCATTTAAAAGCACGTTTTTTTATTGCACAAATATTTTTGTCTCTCCGATATTTCTTTGAAGGCTTCATTCATAAAAAAACATTCAAGATATTGTCATTTTATGAGCGAAGAGGTACAGTGGCCCTTTGATAATGAACAATTAACTTTTATTTTTTTCTCTTTTTGAATCTATTGTTCTGTCACATTTATCCAAGTTTCTATTAGCCAGTTAGCATTTCTGTATATTCTCAATTGTGTGCTTATGTATTTAGGAAAGACAATGGTTTACTCCCAAACAGCATCTCGCTTTGAGAGACTGATATCTATCGATTACATAGTTTACTTCGTATCAAAAATATAAATAAAAGCAGCTAAAATTATCTGTTTAGTGTTGTGAACATGATAATAAACCTCAGACGTTAGCGCTTGTTTTGCTACGACAAACTGAGTGGTCTACACCCACGTGCTTGCTCGGGCAATTTAAGCATAATTATCTGCTCCTAACATACCAGTTTACACTTATTGCCAGCTATCAGGGTGATAACATGGTGACCTTAAGACCAAATCATATAATCAAGTGTTAAATCACATTAACTTGGACGAGGTAAGCTTTATAAGTCTAAGTTTTCCGTGCAATATATGGCGCTTGTACCCGCAGAACCTAATCTGTGACTTTGGAATGCGTATGAAATATCACTTAAGCTACGTAGATTGTCTGGGATAAAAAATATGCATTTAAATAGATTTGTTCTAACATAGCAAATAGTGCTGAATTTTACTAAATTAAAACAATTGTAGCAAACTTTCGAACGCATAAGGGGTTTCATTTGAGAGATCAAATACCAGAATGGTCGAGTGGTCAATAATTTTGGTGACGGTAATAATTACATTATTGGTTTGTTTCTGACTTTGTTTTTTGGAATTTGGGCGTTAAACTTGCAGCTGCCGCGGGGTAAAGGTTACATTATTTATAGCCTATTCTTTATTGCTTTATTTGATTTTACACCTTACAAGCCTCATAAACATTTTTATGATTATATATGTGGCGGTGATGTTTCACTAGTCTTGCTATTAAGAGCTCCTTTATTTTTTTGTGTTGCCTTTAGAGAGCGACATTGCGACATTAATGGATGTGAATCTGGTTGCTGTTAATTAGCGCTGGTTCGGCATATAAATGCATCCATCATTAGCAGTGATGTCGTTACTTATCTGTACGAACAATTGCACATCACAAATAACCAAATCCGAGTATGGTTGAGTGGTTAAGGCATTTGACATATGCCTTTGTGAGGACGGCATTCGTTCAGAGGATTTTGCTGAATTATGCAAAACGATATATTGCATTTTTACTCCGAATTTGAGAAATGAACACAGCTATATCCTATAATCTACAGGACATAATGATGCAAATCTACCTTCGTCTGACGAGAGCACAACACATTACCATCGAGCCATTAAGTGGAAGTGTTAATACACTAGGTCAACACAGGTGTGCTTGCAAATGGAATAGATCAATCGTGACCTCGGAGGAAAACATTTGTAATTTTGCAAATGTAATATAAATTAAACAAGGTGCAAAGTATTCTTGAATATTACATAATATAGCAACGGGAAATCGCTGTAAATAGCTAGGCACCTTACTATCATTATGTGATTAAAAGTGGCGTATTATGTTGATGCTTTACCAAATAGGTAAATGAGTACACGCCCATAATTAATCCACAATGATTTTGCCATATTTGGCGTTCACAGAATGTCATACGTCTACACTAGCACAGGCGAGCCGAATTGAGTGTAGAATTAGGTGAAAGAGGAAAGCTAATTATTCAGCAGCTTTGCTATACAAATTAACGGAAGCACCCAATGGGTTCGATTTTATTATCATGCTACTTCATATTGAATGAATATCCTAGGGCGAAGTACGGTTGAGGTGACTTTCCGGAAAAATATTATATATGTTTTTGAATGGAGCGTTTGCTACAACATTAACGTAGTATGTCCCAAAAAGGAAAGAGGGCCTTTTTTTGGATTGCTTGACATACAGAATCGAAAAATTGGACGGCCAAATATCACGGCTTAAAATCTCTAAACACCATTATTAGCAAGTGACGAAGCTAACTGCAATGACTGAACACGTCCTTGTAGATGACATGGATGGAAACTATTTTACAATGCATGATGGAATAATAACAATAGCTACACACAGTATTCGACAAGGAATAGATGCAAGTGCTTTAAATTCCCAATTTTAATTTAGAGGCGTCCTGTGTATTCGCGTGATGTCAATCAAGTGTATGGTTTATGATATTATGACAAGTGAACGTCCATTGTTGTTTTATTAGCAGATTATGGTTGACACTATCAGATACTATTCGTAGCGAGAGGTGTATGCCCTTAAATGCAGCCCACAATATATCTAGTAATAGCTATATTTATGCCTCTTTGACGCGGCATAATTTACAATATACAACGCTATCCTTCGTCAAGATTCCAAGAAGAGTAATTCTGAAGAACGACATTTTAGACTCGGTACAATTAGTAATGTTGGTTGTTTGTTCAATAAAATCTAAGCCTGTGTATTATGACTGACCTTAATCTAAAAAATGTTTTTACTTATTTGTATCTCTCTTAAATGCCTCATTTAAAAGCACGTTTTTTTATTGCACAAATATTTTTGTCTCTCCGATATTTGTTTGAAGGCTTCATTCATAAAAAAACATTCAAGATATTGTCATTTTATGAGCGAAGAGGTACAGTGGCTCTTTGATAATGAACAATTAACTTTTCTTTTTGAATCTATTGTTCTGTCACATTTATCCAAGTTTCTATTAGCCAGTTAGCATTTCTGTATATTCTCAATTGTGTGCTTATGTATTTAGGAAAGACAATGGTTTACTCCCAAACAGCATCTCGCTTTGAGAGACTGATATCTATCGATTACATAGTTTACTTCGTATCAAAAATATAAATAAAAGCAGCTAAAATTATCTGTTTAGTGTTGTGAACATGATAATAAACCTCAGACGTTAGCGCTTGTTTTGCTACGACAAACTGAGTGGTCTACACCCACGTGCTTGCTCGGGCAATTTAAGCATAATTATCTGCTCCTAACATACCAGTTAACACTTATTGCCAGCTATCAGGGTGATGACATGGTGACCTTAAGACCAAATCATATAATCAAGTGTTAAATCACATTAACTTGGACGAGGTAAGCTTTATTAGTCTTAGTTTTCCGTGCAATATATGGCGCTTGTACCCGCAGAACCTAATCTGTGACTTTGGAATGCGTATGAAATATCACTTTAGCTACGTAGATTGTCTGGGATAAAAAATATGCATTTAAATAGATTTGTTCTAACATAGCAAATAGTGCTGAATTTTACTAAATTAAAACAATTGTAGCAAACTTTCGAACGCATAAGGGGTTTCATTTGAGAGATCAAATACCAGAATGGTCGAGTGGTCAATAATTTTGGTGACGGTAATAATTACATTATTGGTTTGTTTCTGACTTTGTTTTTCGGAATTTGGGCGTTAAACTTGCAGCTGCCGCGGGGTAAAGGTTACATATTTATAGCCTATTCTTTATTGCTTTATTTGATTTTACACCTTACAAGCCTCATAAACATTTTTATGATTATATATGTGGCGGTGATGTTTCACTAGTCTTGCTATTAAGAGCTCCTTTATTTTTTTGTGTTGCCTTTAGAGAGCGACATTGCGACATTAATGGATGTGAATCTGGTTGCTGTTAATTAGCGCTGGTTCGGCATATAAATGCATCCATCATTAGCAGTGATGTCGTTACTTATCTGTACGAACAATTGCACATCACAAATAACCAAATCCGAGTATGGCTGAGTGGTTAAGGCATTTGACATATGCCTTTGTGAGGACGGCATTCGTTCAGAGGATTTTGCTGAATTATGCAAAACGATATATTGCATTTTTACTCCGAATTTGAGAAATGAACACAGCTATATCCTATAATCTACAGGACATAATGATGCAAATCTACCTTCGTCTGACGAGAGCACAACACATTACCATCGAGCCATTAAGTGGAAGTGTTAATACACTAGGTCAACACAGGTGTGCTTGCAAATGGAATAGATCAATCGTGACCTCGGAGGAAAACATTTGTAATTTTGCAAATGTAATATAAATTAAACAAGGTGCAAAGTATTCTTGAATATTACATAATATAGCAACGGGAAATCGCTGTAAATAGCTAGGCACCTTACTATCATTATGTGATTAAAAGTGGCGTATTATGTTGATGCTTTACCAAATAGGTAAATGAGTACACGCCCATAATTAATCCACAATGATTTTGCCATATTTGGCGTTCACAGAATGTCATACGTCTACACTAGCACAGGCGAGCCGAATTGAGTGTAGAATTAGGTGAAAGAGGAAAGCTAATTATTCAGCAGCTTTGCTATACAAATTAACGGAAGCACCCAATGGGTTCGATTTTATTATCATGCTACTTCATATTGAATGAATATCCTAGGGCGAAGTACGGTTGAGGTGACTTTCCGGAAAAATATTATATATGTTTTTGAATGGAGCGTTTGCTACAACATTGACGTAGTATGTCCCAAAAAGGAAAGAGGGCCTTTTTATGGATTGCTTGACATACAGAATCGAAAAATTGGACGGCCAAATATCACAGCTTAAAATCTCTAAACACCATTATTAGCAAGTGACGAAGCTAACCGCAATGACTGAACACGTACTTGTAGATGACATGGATGGAAACTATTTTACAATGCATGATGGAATAATAACAATAGCTACACACAGTATTCGACAAGGAATAGATGCAAGTGCTTTAAATTCCCAATTTTAATTTAGAGGCGTCCTGTGTATTCGCGTGATGTCAATCAAGTGTATGGTTTATGATATTATGACAAGTGAACGTCCATTGTTGTTTTATTAGCAGATTATGGTTGACACTATCAGATACTATTCGTAGCGAGAGGTGTATGCCCTTAAATGCAGCCACAAATATATCTAGTAATAGCTATATTTATGCCCCTTTGACGCGGCATAATTTACAATATACAACGCTATCCTTCGTCAAGATTCCAAGAAGAGTAATTCTGAAGAACGACATTTTAGACTCGGTACAATTAGTAATGTTGGTTGTTTGTTCAATAAAATCTAAGCCTGTGTATTATGACTGACCTTAATCTAAAAAATGTTTTTACTTATTTGTATCTCTCTTAAATGCCTCATTTAAAAGCACGTTTTTTTATTGCACAAATATTTTTGTCTCTCCGATATTTGTTTGAAGGCTTCATTCATAAAAAAACATTCAAGATATTGTCATTTTATGAGCGAAGAGGTACAGTGGCTCTTTGATAATGAACAATTAACTTTTCTTTTTGAATCTATTGTTCTGTCACATTTATCCAAGTTTCTATTAGCCAGTTAGCATTTCTGTATATTCTGAATTGTGTGCTTATGTATTTAGGAAAGACAATGGTTTACTCCCAAACAGCATCTCGCTTTGAGAGACTGATATCTATCGATTACATAGTTTACTTCGTATCAAAAATATAAATAAAAGCAGCTAAAATTATCTGTTTAGTGTTGTGAACATGATAATAAACCTCAGACGTTAGCGCTTGTTTTGCTACGACAAACTGAGTGGTCTACACCCACGTGCTTGCTCGGGCAATTTAAGCATAATTATCTGCTCCTAACATACCAGTTAACACTTATTGCCAGCTATCAGGGTGATGACATGGTGACCTTAAGACCAAATCATATAATCAAATGTTAAATCACATTAACTTGGACGAGGTAAGCTTTATAAGTATTAGTTTTCCGTGCAATATATGGCGCTTGTACCCGCAGAACCTAATCTGTGACTTTGGAATGCGTATGAAATATCACTTTAGCTACGTAGATTGTCTGGGATAAAAAATATGCATTTAAATAGATTTGTTCTAACATAGCAAATAGTGCTGAATTTTACTAAATTAAAACAATTGTAGCAAACTTTCGAACGCATAAGGGGTTTCATTTGAGAGATCAAATACCAGAATGGTCGAGTGGTCAATAATTTTTGGTGACGGTAATAATTACATTATTGGTTTGTTTCTGACTTTGTTTTTTGGAATTTGGGCGTTAAACTTGCAGCTGCCGCGGGGTAAAGGTTACATTATTTATAGCCTATTCTTTATTGCTTTATTTGATTTTACACCTTACAAGCCTCATAAACATTTTTATGATTATATATGTGGCGGTGATGTTTCACTAGTCTTGCTATTAAGAGCTCCTTTATTTTTTTGTGTTGCCTTTAGAGAGCGACATTGCGACATTAATGGATGTGAATCTGGTTGCTGTTAATTAGCGCTGGTTCGGCATATAAATGCATCCATCATTAGCAGTGATGTCGTTACTTATCTGTACGAACAATTGCACATCACAAATAACCAAATCCGAGTATGGCTGAGTGGTTAAGGCATTTGACATATGCCTTTGTGAGGACGGCATTCGTTCAGAGGATTTTGCTGAATTATGCAAAACGATATATTGCATTTTTACTCCGAATTTGAGAAATGAACACAGCTATATCCTATAATCTACAGGACATAATGATGCAAATCTACCTTCGTCTGACGAGAGCACAACACATTACCATCGAGCCATTAAGTGGAAGTGTTAATACACTAGGTCAACACAGGTGTGCTTGCAAATGGAATAGATCAATCGTGACCTCGGAGGAAAACATTTGTAATTTTGCAAATGTAATATAAATTAAACAAGGTGCAAAGTATTCTTGAATATTACATAATATAGCAACGGGAAATCGCTGTAAATAGCTAGGCACCTTACTATCATTATGTGACTAAAAGTGGCGTATTATGTTGATGCTTTACCAAATAGGTAAATGAGTACACGCCCATAATTAATCCACAATGATTTTGCCATATTTGGCGTTCACAGAATGTCATACGTCTACACTAGCACAGGCGAGCCGAATTGAGTGTAGAATTAGATGAAAGAGGAAAGCTAATTATTCAGCAGCTTTGCTATACAAATTAACGGAAGCACCCAATGGGTTCGATTTTATTATCATGCTACTTCATATTGAATGAATATCCTAGGGCGAAGTACGGTTGAGGTGACTTTCCGGAAAAATATTATATATGTTTTTGAATGGAGCGTTTGCTACAACATTGACGTAGTATGTCCCAAAAAGGAAAGAGGCCCTTTTTATGGATTGCTTGACATACAGAATCGAAAAATTGGACGGCCAAATATCACAGCTTAAAATCTCTAAACACCATTATTAGCAAGTGACGAAGCTAACCGCAATGACTGAACACGTACTTGTAGATGACATGGATGGAAACTATTTTACAATGCATGATGGAATAATAACAATAGCTACACACAGTATTCGACAAGGAATAGATGCAAGTGCTTTAAATTCCCAATTTTAATTTAGAGGCGTCCTGTGTATTCGCGTGATGTCAATCAAGTGTATGGTTTATGATATTATGACAAGTGAACGTCCATTGTTGTTTTATTAGCAGATTATGGTTGACACTATCAGA
This sequence comes from Urechis unicinctus, assembly GCA_034190875.2. Lineage (NCBI taxonomy): Eukaryota > Metazoa > Annelida > Polychaeta > Xenopneusta > Urechidae > Urechis > Urechis unicinctus. The sequence goes on from CM067344.1 coordinate 2,805,593, forward strand.
TACTATTCGTAGCGAGAGGTGTATGCCCTTAAATGCAGCCACAAATATATCTAGTAATAGCTATATTTATGCCCCTTTGACGCGGCATAATTTACAATATACAACGCTATCCTTCGTCAAGATTCCAAGAAGAGTAATTCTGAAGAACGACATTTTAGACTCGGTACAATTAGTAATGTTGGTTGTTTGTTCAATAAAATCTAAGCCTGTGTATTATGACTGACCTTAATCTAAAAAATGTTTTTACTTATTTGTATCTCTCTTAAATGCCTCATTTAAAAGCACGTTTTTTTATTGCACAAATATTTTTGTCTCTCCGATATTTGTTTGAAGGCTTCATTCATAAAAAAACATTCAAGATATTGTCATTTTATGAGCGAAGAGGTACAGTGGCTCTTTGATAATGAACAATTAACTTTTCTTTTTGAATCTATTGTTCTGTCACATTTATCCAAGTTTCTATTAGCCAGTTAGCATTTCTGTATATTCTCAATTGTGTGCTTATGTATTTAGGAAAGACAATGGTTTACTCCCAAACAGCATCTCGCTTTGAGAGACTGATATCTATCGATTACATAGTTTACTTCGTATCAAAAATATAAATAAAAGCAGCTAAAATTATCTGTTTAGTGTTGTGAACATGATAATAAACCTCAGACGTTAGCGCTTGTTTTGCTACGACAAACTGAGTGGTCTACACCCACGTGCTTGCTCGGGCAATTTAAGCATAATTATCTGCTCCTAACATACCAGTTAACACTTATTGCCAGCTATCAGGGGTGATGACATGGTGACCTTAAGACCAAATCATATAATCAAGTGTTAAATCACATTAACTTGGACGAGGTAAGCTTTATTAGTCTTAGTTTTCCGTGCAATATATGGCGCTTGTACCCGCAGAACCTAATCTGTGACTTTGGAATGCGTATGAAATATCACTTTAGCTACGTAGATTGTCTGGGATAAAAAATATGCATTTAAATAGATTTGTTCTAACATAGCAAATAGTGCTGAATTTTACTAAATTAAAACAATTGTAGCAAACTTTCGAACGCATAAGGGGTTTCATTTGAGAGATCAAATACCAGAATGGTCGAGTGGTCAATAATTTTGGTGACGGTAATAATTACATTATTGGTTTGTTTCTGACTTTGTTTTTTGGAATTTGGGCGTTAAACTTGCAGCTGCCGCGGGGTAAAGGTTACATTATTTATAGCCTATTCTTTATTGCTTTATTTGATTTTACACCTTACAAGCCTCATAAACATTTTTATGATTATATATGTGGTGGTGATGTTTCACTAGTCTTGCTATTAAGAGCTCCTTTATTTTTTTGTGTTGCCTTTAGAGAGCGACATTGCGACATTAATGGATGTGAATCTGGTTGCTGTTAATTAGCGCTGGTTCGGCATATAAATGCATCCATCATTAGCAGTGATGTCGTTACTTATCTGTACGAACAATTGCACATCACAAATAACCAAATCCGAGTATGGTTGAGTGGTTAAGGCATTTGACATATGCCTTTGTGAGGACGGCATTCGTTCAGAGGATTTTGCTGAATTATGCAAAACGATATATTGCATTTTTACTCCGAATTTGAGAAATGAACACAGCTATATCCTATAATCTACAGGACATAATGATGCAAATCTACCTTCGTCTGACGAGAGCACAACACATTACCATCGAGCCATTAAGAATTGCCATATAGTATATTTAGCTTCTTAAGACAAAAAGAGACGCTATAATATACTGTTAGTTTTTGTAGGTGATCGGTTGGAATAAAAAATATTTACGTACGTGTTAAAGCTACGTTTGCATATTGAAAAGGTGTGCTGCGAAGGGGGCTTCCCGTGGCAAACAAAGGTGTGCCAATTTAAGGCTAATCCCATATTGTGGCATTTTGAGAAATAGAAAGATATCTGTGGGAATGGAAACGTTAATCATGCAATCACACCACGTCATCCCAGTATAGTGGTCTATAAAACTTTCTCTCATTCGTGGTACGTGTCCCATCAATCGCACACAATGATAGTGGAGGAATTGTAGAATGGCTCAGTTGCCTCGAGACAAGGTGGTTTGTCCAAGCAAGGGGAATAACACTGTTCCAGTCGCAATATTTCAAAATACGGAGCTGTAGATCTAGTTGTACTATACCGGCATGGCTTCTATTACAACAAGGAGTCATAAACTTCCCATGTATGTAATGACCCACACACCCGGGTTGATAACCTCATAGGAATGTTAACTCCATATGCAGATGAGCATGCAACAAAGAAAGCATGATTTAGTACTGTGATCACAAAGTTCAGTACTTTGGTTGTAATACGGCGACGAATCGCATTGAAAGTGGGGCTGATAAAACTTGATTTAATACGAGGGGCAAAATGTGACAGTCAAAACACCCAATCGTATCCTTGAACCATGGCTGATACCATAGTACGCTTAACCGCAGCATGCCGACGTTGGTGTTATCTGATTGGCCGTTGTTTGCGGCTGCTTGGTGTGCAAAATACGAACGGATGATTACTCGAACACAGATAACTTTGATTTAAGCTTGTTTTAATTACGCGTTACGATTCATTAGCTACATCAGTAATCTTAGTAACCGCTTATTACATTGATAGATCGTATATATATATATATATATAGTATATTTATATATATAAATATAGATATATATATTTATATATATATAAATAAATAATAATGCACACATATATACGAATATATTTGTATAAATGCATATTTATATATATATATATATATATATATATATATATATATATATATATATATATATATATATGCGTAAATATGTATTTATATGAAAATATCTATTTACATGCACAAATATATGTATGAATATTTATCTATATATATTTATTCATATATATAAATGTTTATATACATATATTTGTATACATATATATATATATATATATAAGATATATATATATATATATATATATATATATATATATATATATATATATATATATATATATATATATCTATATATATATATATATATATATATATATATATATATATATATATATATATATATATATATATACATACATACATATAAATATATATACAAGCAACGTTGTTCAGTTCGAGTGCATCCGCATAAACATCCTTATCACGCTCTTGGCACAATAATTATGTAATGCCTATTTGACTCCCAAGCGTATTGAATGTGGATGCTGTGGGCAAACAGAACTCACATTTAGTAGTAAAAAACAAAGATCCGTCAATATATGCTACGCTTCCGACCCATCAAAGATTTTCATGTGAGAGCATAACGCCCAAAACTAAATTATGATGGATATGACCTAATGTTTGTGTTCACTAAATACAACGCATCTGCTGTAATATGTTAGCGAATACTTAAGATCAATGTATATATATATATTAATATATATATATATATATATATATATATATATAATATATATATCATATCATATATATTCGGTTATCCTTCACCAACCAATATATATATATATATGACTAGGCGCTATGTCGCAATTGTTTTTCGCGAATCTTAATCAATTATATGAATTGCGAGGCCTATATTGATTTCCCTAATGTATGGGCCAAACAGCCATTGAGACGTTTAAACGTGCAATTCTGCTAACGATACGACGACTTGCACTAGCGGTGTGATTGGTTGAATTTGCCGGATTCCTGGTACATTAACACGTGGGATGACTGTATTTACTCCCTGGATACAGCAACAACAGGCAAATATATCACCAAGTTTCTGTTATCCGGTTCGTATTTGATTAGCTTCCTGTGGTAAGAAGGAGCGATTAATTATCGGATAACCTCAGAGAAAGCACATAAACCGTTTTACATTTAAGGGACAAACGGGAGGTTAAAGCCTTTCTTCCCGTACAATAAAGGTCGGTCAGGCATCTATTTTAGGCGAATTTAGACATGCACACAAAGAAACAGCCCAGGACTGCTATTTTTCCGACGAATGTTGTAAGTTTACATTACCAGTTACCCTGGAAATGGTGAAGTGCCATTGCCTATCGCCATCATGAATGCCATCACCTGCAAGTAAATACACTGATTAATTCGATTGTCCCGCCGTCATTACATCACGTGTGAAACGGGATGTTGTGATGGCTTCACATCACGACCAAGGGCACAGAGTTATCGCCAACTTCCGATTCCCGTGATCCTTATCCAAAGTTCCCTTGTGCAATTTGCTCTCGTTCTGCATTTTCAGCATACAGCTCGGTGACTTGGAGATGTAGGTCTATATACATTGTTCTTCTCATATTTGCAGCACATCATTTACGTTTGTTAAGTGTGGCTCAATTTTCACTGAGTAATTAATATGCACATCTCACTTAATGTTAAATATAAAGAGTGGGACATGTTGCGTTGCAACTATATACATTATATCTCGCGTTTTGTTGACAAATCGGGGCGTTTCGGCGCATGAAATGTATCGATACCAAAATGACGCACGCGCTCGGAGGGAGTACACATATATAAAGGTGTAACCACCTTTTTTTATAATGATAATACAAATGCGTTCGTTTGCAATTACCGATATTAAGTGTTCACCATGTCCAGTTTAGAGCGTCTGTACAACACATGATCGAGGCATTATGACTTGGCTCCTCCCCGAACCGCGAGTCGTTACTTTCTTAATGATACGTTTCATATTGTCGTATCAATCATGATTAAGCGCTAGGGACCTTTAATATCGACCGAGGTTATTAAGGTTTAATCCGGATTTGCAGACAAGATAAAACATTGACTGACTATTTCCCTTTGTGATTGAGCTGCAACACTACTAGCTCGGATTAAACTCAATACATAACTGCACCGGAGAGTAGATTCTGAATCATGAGGTCATGACTGATATGGTTAAGTTGATGCTAGCGACTGGCTACAAACGGGAGCTGCCAAAGCTTTGAAAAAATCCGCAACGACGATGTTAAGTTGTGTTTATTATGACAAGAAATATATTTTATGATATTTATATGAGTTTTAGAGGCACTTGAGGGCAAATAGGTTGCTACGTTTGCCAAGTATGAGCGTATTGGCTATCTTCGGCTAATGTAGATTTATATAGCAAGGTGTTTAATAACGGTACTGTATTTATGAATGATGGAAACTGCTTTCTTGCAAAAGCAATAAAGCTGTCAGTTTGCCAATGGTAAGTCATTCTTACTGTTGTAATAACGGCTGATACTGATAGCTAAATTGATGTGATAATTGTGGCAAACTGACGATGAATGGGACAATTCAAATATGCGCTGTATGTCTATGCACAATTCCATTGAACGGTATATCAATAATCGTGAAAGGAATTGCGATATTGAATTCATAGATTCTGTGGAAAATAAACTGTTAGTGTTTGAAGGTGAGCGGTGGCCATTAGAACATTTACTGACGTCATATGTGTGTTGGCACATGTAGATTGTGAAACATGAATCACTATACATATGTGTGATGTACCAAGGGGCTTTCTAATGGCAAACAAACGTTGTGTTAATTTAAACGTAATACGATATCATGACTCATCGAGAAATAGAAAGACATTTGTGTGAGTTAAAGCACTATTGATGCAGCCACACCAGAGCTATTGTGGTCATGATCACTCACTTTCACCTAGTCTTACTTCCAGCACAATATTTTCGAGAGGGCGGGGGAAGCCCCATTTATCTCACCCAAGGGAAAAGAGAAATGGTACAATTGAGATGAGCACAAAAACAAACATGTGTACATGTTTCGTATTCTAGTAATAGACCTACGAAGAAAATTTTATCGCTTCAAGCAATTATACTTAGCGTACTATACCGGCCTGGATAATCTATTGCAACAGGGCGTCAGAAAGGTCTCGTGTGTGTGAAATGTCCCCAACACGCGTACTGATAACCTCATACCAATGGCGACAAGCAAGCAACGGATGCCACAGAATTGAAAGACTCATATATTATGACGTGTTCCATAACAAAATATTGTCTATAAGCTGATATTATGCATCGTGTACACGTCGAATTCCAACATCATAACCGATTGAGGGATAATTATACGAAGCGTGTTTTATTCGGAATGGTTATTAAGTTAATGGTAGTTAAAGTTAGTTATGTATTCCACGCAATTAGTTATTGAATGTAGTTTTGTCTAATGGCAATAATGTTTAGTGATTTATCATGTGCCATGTTTAACGTTTTCATTATTGGTGCAGCTTAGGTAGTTTGAATCAAATCGACAAGTTTAACAGACATGCTGAAATCGGACATTGTTATGTTTTCTCATTAATTGACCCGTTCCTCATTACGCATACTTAATTTGGGCGCATCATGTGCTCTGAGTATTCATATGGACGCTCTACTCAAGGTTAATACACGTCATATTGTCCATTAGGGCAAGCCCGGGAAGGGCGTGTGACAATGCACGAGTTCTTGATAAGATCGTGAAGTAGACAACCAAACACACTTTAGTGTCGCAATATATATATATAGCTTGCGCTCTTCATCGCATGTTTGTATGACGAGATGGTAAATTGAAAGACGTATTCCGTAAAAGACTGATATGAAGACAAATATTATGCATCGTATGCGCATAGAACGGTTGTGTTGCACCAAAGTCTGTCCCCAATTAAGAGAACGTGAGTTGGTTAGTAATAACAGCATCATAACCGATTGAGAGACAATTATACAAAGCGTGTTTTTTTGGATTTTTATTAAGCTTGTGATAAAGATAACTATGTATCGCATGCAATTATCTATTGATTGTAGTTTTGTTTAATAGCACGAAAAATATGTCAACCGAGTGCCGATTTACTGAAACCACAGTTTACGGTTTAAGAATAGGAGATCATACCGTCAGATATGTGACGATCAATGGATTCTGAAGGTCGCGCCGTAATGATAAAAGTATACACTTTTGCTAGCTTGGAGGGTTTACATAGCCAATGAAGGAGTGAGGTACTTTTCTATAAGGCACAACATAACCTCTGTAAAATCCCAAAGAGTAAGTTATATTAATTGCAATGTCGTTCGTGCAATGGAAACCCAAACCACCTCCGCGATGGCCTTCCATATCCATAACACGCAACATTGAGACATCTACTGCAATGTATCACTTAGCATCTGACGGCCTAGTTGTTGCAGTCGAAAAACATCTATTTGGAGCCGACTTAATCAGCCCGAGGCCAAAACACATGTCATTCGTACATCCTGCTAGTTATGATTTACCTCTATTTGTTACTAATTGCCTTGATAACAAAATTAAACTGTGGACGGAATAACTACCTCACATGTATTGCAATGGAATAACGACAACTGCCACGAACCCTGATATTACCTGGTTTGATTGAGCGAGTATTAGCTTTAAGACCGATAGCAAAGTATGCAGTTTTGATCCGCATTTGTTTTGATGTCACTGCACTTGTACCAAATACTTACCGCTGTTACTCGATACCATAGCGCAATATCAACTCGATACATGTTCTTGAAAATGTGTCTCACCTGGGCAATAGCTAATTATGGCAATCCGTTCTAGAACCGCTCTCTCTCACATGAGCATTAGCCGACGTAAAGTCACTTTTTGGGCAGTCATCTAAGTGGCTAATATCCCATTCGCCCATTGTACACTGGTCAAAAGTTATATGTTAACGGGGTGGCCATCACAGATATGCTTAAATAATTTATTTGTATGTTGCTTTAACAACATCAAACAATATTTGCTCATTAATACAAACAGTTAGCCGTCGTTGCTTGACAGATTTGGCTGGAGACTTTAGCGTCAAAATGCATGCAATACAAGTCGGGTACGAACCCACGGTGGACTGACACATGTCTTGCCCCCACCTTCATGAAAAGCCTTTTATTTGAAGCCGAGTGTTCTATTTCTGACATCCTTGTTGAGACAAAAGGTTTGCAAACGAGTCATGACATATGTTTTTCCCAATCGCTCAATTAGACCATGTTTTTTGATAAAGTAATTTTCCTTGAATGCTTCTATAATATTCGCTCTATGCATTTAAGAGAAACATCCGTGTTAGCTATAATGAAATCTGAGTACATGCATTTGAATGCAATACCTTCTGCTTACATGATGAGGCTTGCTGACATAACAAAGTTAAACCGCTGTATAAACAGAAGATTAATATACTAAGGCAGTTTATATGTAAAGAGTCGTATTACCAATTCAGTAAACTCCACGAAATCAACCGTCGCAGCCCCGGTACCTGCTGTTAGGTGCTGCAGCTTAGGGGTTTCGGTCGAAATGCCATTTTGTAAAATAGCATCATATCGTCCTATAGTGGCAACACCGATATTTTGACGACCCATCAAAAGAACTACAATGGCACATCATTCGGTATTTTAGGAGTCAGTGAGGGCAAAAGTGATGTGATATTAGTCGCGCCGATGTACTGCTTTAAACAAGGGCTTTGATAGATTTTATGATGAAATGCATAATGCAAGAATGTACTTTAACCGTTGAATAATTTGAAGCCCCTATCGATGCTGCCATGGTCTCTGTCGCATAGGATATTACACCCTTGAGTTTAAATAAGCAATTTACATCTGGTTTTCGGACGACAAGGTGCAAAGAAAATGGAATCTAGTGAAGGGTTGGTAGATGATATGATGAGTTGGCGCAATGAGAGGTCATCCAGGGATTTGCAGCAAGACGACATTCAAAAGATGTCTTCCATTCAATACTGTAGCATCTGGGTTTGTGTTCGCTTTCATTATGACGCTAGTTGTCCCCAATGAGTTCTGTATATACCATGATTTAGACCTTCAATTAAACCTCGTATTAAGAAATGATACTGATGACTACAATGCCAAATCGACTATCAATGTAACGGTCAAGTGTTATATTTTAACCTGGTTATCTTGGATATTGAAATTTCCATGTCTGCAGGGTATTGCTAAATTTCACAAGGCAACGAACTTTAATGATTCCAATCGTTGTGTTGAAAAAGATACATTGATAATATCTTCGTTCAATAAGTACATTGGATGCAAGTTGATAATCCGTACCATGCATATTTAGTAGAACCAGATACCATGAAGTTCTACTGTTCCGTTAATAGGGTGTGCTAGTATTGATTATGCACTGCTGTTAAGATAACAGATCAATATATTTGATCAAAGTGGTCGATTAACTTGTACAAAACTATGATAACTTTACCATAGTGTTGTCAGTCACATTGCGTACCCTGCTGTTAAAACCTTTGTTAAAGGATCAAATGGTTGATAGCGGCGAATCATCTACGGTGCATGCGTCTGTTCCCTGAGGGCCCATTAAACGCTTAACGGTCGAAGGAGATAAATATATGAAACTAAAACAGATACAATACGTACGATATGAGATATGATAATTGTTTATATTTTCTCGATCAGAAATTGGGTTAAGCCATTATCTCTTCCTCTAATCGGTCTAAAATGTGGGGTTTCATAATGAATGAGACATGTGTTCTGTGCAACATTGTGAAGAAGAATGATATGTGAGAAAATAGCTACAAATAACCTTAAGTTGATTCATTTTCGTGATTCAAAACGGCGCTCTCACGCCGGTTATATATAATTATTTTATATGCCGATATTTTGTCGTTATGTTGTGGTAAGTACTTGGGCTATAGCAAGTTGCTTCCCATATACGCTTATCTGTTTCAAAGCTAGTTTTATTTTGCTTTCGTTATTATTGATATTGTTTTTTATATCAACACAGTATAATCTATGATTCTAGGAAGGCTATTGCATTACAGGATCAGAAAAGGATAAAGGGATTGGAAGTTTTACATTAAAAAAAGAATTGTCTGCTCTCGGGTACGGAATACTAATATAGCTGTTCATATCACGCGTTTATCACAAACAACTACACCAATCGCTTTTTCTTTTAAGACACATGTAGCTCATGATTAGCGTGATAGCAACCTAATAATGACATTACCGGGCTTTTTTTACCCTGTCTTAATTATATCTATTACATCTTGCGTTATGATAATGTGTCAGATACACATATCAGCTGATACATATGACTATCCGACGAAGCATCATTATTTCTCTCTTTATGCAATTTTGCTTAATGTTGTGTACACCATGATTCTAACCGTAACAATAGTAATTAAAGTATCCATCATGCATTGCAAGTTTGAATAAATTAATGGAATAAATATTAAGTTGAAGCTGATCTACGTCGTTATTGTCCCTGACTGCATAATATGTTAACCTTTACTATGATTGTACCTGTCGTAACCTATTGCATTCTATTATGTGGCTTAATATGCAAGATGACATAGGGCGTCCTCTTTCCTCTTTATACCAGGCTGTCGATGACACTCTTCTGAATCTGAATAACAACCGTCAGCTTTATTCAATGTAACTTTCTTTAGCATAAGCCTATTATTTGCTATAACCACAATGGTGATTTTATATAGTAGCACGGATTACTATAGATTAATGGTTTATTTGGGTTGTTCATATTATTGCAGTATATTATATGCAAGTAAGTTATATGCAAGTGAATAATATAAATGAGGCCTTCATTGATCAACATAGATAAGTTAGTTGCGAATTAATGTGTATTGAGAAATAATATGTTGGATCTTATCATAAAGCTCTTTCTACGGAAGCAAATCACACACACATACACGCACATACATATTCACTACTGTAGCCATTGGTGGCAGACCACAAACATATTTGCAATTAGGAAACGATACGTTCCTGAAAATCTTCTTGGAGTAACTAGTTGCAATATATATTTCCCCTAAGGCTTCCGCGCTATACTCATCAGCGCTTTGTACATTCCATGAATACCGAGTATCAATCTAAAATGATACACCATGATTCTAACCGTAACAATAGTAATTAAAGTATCCATCATGCATTGCAAGTTTGAATAAATTAATGGAATAAATATTAAGTTGAAGCTGATCTACGTCGTTATTGTCCCTGACTGCATAATATGTTAACCTTTACTATGATTGTACCTGTCGTAACCTATTGCATTCTATTATGTGGCTTAATATGCAAGATGACATAGGGCGTCCTCTTTCCTCTTTATACCAGGCTGTCGATGACACTCTTCTGAATCTGAATAACAACCGTCAGCTTTATTCAATGTAACTTTCTTAAGCATGAGCCTATTATTTGCTATAACCACAATGGTGATTTTATATAGTAGCACGGATTACTATAGATTAATGGTTTATTTGGGTTGTTCATATTATTGCAGTATATTATATGCAAGTAAGTTATATGCAAGTGAATAATATAAATGAGGCCTTCATTGATCAACATAGATAAGTTAGTTGCGAATTAATGTGTATTGAGAAATAATATGTTGGATCTTATCATAAAGCTCTTTCTACGGAAGCAAATCACACACACATACACGCACATACATATTCACTACTGTAGCCATTGGTGGCAGACCACAAACATATTTGCAATTAGGAAACGATACGTTCCTGAAAATCTTCTTGGAGTAACTAGTTGCAATATATATTTCCCCTAAGGCTTCCGCGCTATACTCATCAGCGCTTTGTACATTCCATGAATACCGAGTATCAATCTAAAATGTCCAAACTAATTTGACTTATCGCATGGCACCCTACTCTCAGCCAATCAGAGCTCGAGAAAAAGCAAGGTCTTTTCCAATATCACCTCAAACGCACAGTTTGCCATGCGATAACTGCAACTGTGTCGATATATCACCGAGAAATAACTTCACTTGAGATGGTCCCTCACAGAGCACCGCTGCACTAGCATGGTAACATTACGGAGGTTCTTAATATAACGCACACTTTACAAGTCTTAAAACGAAGGTTTTCTCAAGAGTCATTTGCTTGCCAGCCGCTAATCTGGTTGCGTAGCGCTCATCGGGATGTCATGGTATTATCCCATCTCTCCGGAATCATGCTGAGGCGCGAAATTGTAACTCCTGCTGAGCTGTGTCTACTGCGCTACAGTGTTGCTAACATCAAACAACGGCGAAGTCGCAGGGCTCTGATTACCGGAATTATAGCGTCGAAAACAAATCCCCGAGATCCTCTATAGTTAAAACCATCATGACAGGCACCTGAGGTCGAACGGGGGATTAAGGGAATACCTCTCACATTTACAGGTCCCAGGGAGATACCTTACATAACTTAGGTTCACGCTAATTATCATTATTAGGCGTCTTGCTTGATTATCGTGTGTAGGTGCCATCGCGATAAGTATGTAATCGCATGCTCACGCGGATGATATGACGAAAGACACTCGCGTCCGCGTGTTCTTTCCCCATATCACCCACGTCACCATGCGATAACCAAAACTTATTGTTTTGTTATGAAAATTTTACACCTAGTTGAAATTAAATGCTGAAGCAATTATTTAATTGCAATACTGATTGTATATCGTTTCTTTTCACAAAACATTTTCAGAGCGAGGTACACATCGACTGAATCAATCATACTGGAAGATATGAAAGCAATTCTGTAATAATGAGAGCATTTGTTAAACGCCTCATCCAACCGGTCATCTATGTTCGTATTATGCACCTTTTGATTGCATGTCTGAAAACCAGCTGAGGACTAATTCACAACTACCGCAAATGAGATCCCACCACACGTTCACTGGTCATTTGGATATATAATGAACTAATCTTATTTGTATAAACTGTCACTATATAAGTTACAATTTGATTAGGTTTGTTTGCACATTCGATAGGACATAGAACTGCATAGCTGGTTATATCATGATGTTGACGGAGTGATGGTGGTGGAAATTATAAGTATGTTGGATAATTGACCCAGCCTTTGAAGGCAGGTGGCACTGACGACATTATGCACCCTCTGGTGACAAAATGGATGCGTCCGACACACATTTATTGAATGTATCTGGCTGTCATGGTCATAGCGAATGGTTATTTTCATCAATATTCTTAATGACCGGAATATTTATACATATATGTCCATCGATATGGGCATCAACATGACATCACCACTACCAACAACAACCTTGCAATGCGTAGACTTTATTTAGGTATTGCATTACTTGTGTTACTTACCGACGACAATGATTGCCGAAACCCTTTGACGAATTACTGAAAGCTTGTGATTGAACTCCCCCATATCATATAACATATAATTCAAAATTAAATCACCCTGTCATATTCACATATCACGTATTTCTTTCCAAGTAGCTAATTTTGACGTACTACTGTACAGCATTAATGACCTCGTGCTGTGTTCCATGCGGCTGTTAATTTGTTTGGACCTCTTGCATAGGCCGCCACATAGTCTTTCACAATTTACATGATTCACCCGCATTTACAAGGTTGCATTGCAAATTGAGTTTTCTGATTGCAGTATTAGCAATCTACTTTTTCAGCCTCTGAGACTAAAGCTTGGATAATCTTGAAATACGGTTGACATTTAATGAATTTAAACTAATGTTATTTCTGGATGTGGATGTAAAAGCGCTACAATGGGCTGTATAAAACTAATAATACAATCCAATCGATCATAAAATACAGGAATTTCAGCTGACGAAATAAATATATATATATATATATATATATATATATATATATATATATATATATATATATATATATATATATATATATATATATATATATATCTATATATATATATATATATATATGAGATATATATAGATATATATATATATCTATATAGATATATATACATATATACATATATATATTTATATATATGTACATATATATGCATATATATATATATATATCTCTGTATAGGATATATAAGATATATATATATATAGGATATAGAGAGATATCTATCTATATATAGATATATATATCTATATATCTATATATATATATATATATATATATATATAATATATATAGTCCGCTTTGGTATTCGTTTTATTGAAATATCTTCGCAGGATATTTAAAAATGCTTAAAAGCTCTACTTGTGGATTGGTGTAATGATAGTTATGGTTAATTCAGTGAGCCATTCGGCATTTTCATTGCATGCAATTTGCAGTTTACAACATTATAATAATAATGATAATAATGTATTTTATATTGCGTTAATTCCCCAATAAGTGCTATCAAACGCTAAGTGGAAGGTGCAAAGTGCGCACATTCGACGTACAATATTCGGCATTAAGAAATGTTTTTAATTCTGTCTTAAAGACATCTCCATTGTCTATATCTCTCAAGGAGCTTGGAAGGTTATTCCACAAGAATGGGCCAGCAACACCAAAAGTCCACCGCTGCGCCGCTGCTGACAGCGTAAAAGGAACTTGCAGTAAGCATTTGTTAGCTGATCCCAATTCTTTTCCTGGAATATATGGAGCGATAAGATCTTCGTGGTACGTTAGTGCCTTCTAATATACGGATTTATAGACAAGTACCAGCACCTTACATTTGATCCGCTGGATCACTGGCAAACAATGAAGCGAGTACAGTGATGTGATCACACTTGTAGTATCCAGTAATTAGTCTTGCTGAGATGTTTTGTATTTGTTGCAGTCGATGTACGAGGGATGCAGGAGCGCCATATAGAAGAACATTGTAAAAAATAAATAATGTTATCAATGCATGTATTACTTGCTATAGTGACGATCGTCAAGAAAATGAGTTATTTTACAGATATTGCGGATTTGTATATATGAGCTTTTGCAGATGGCGGTGACCTGCGACATGACCAAATATTCTGTCTTTTTTTCATTCATTTTCAGACTCTGTTGACGCATCCATGTTTGAATCTTTGCTATGCATAATTGCATTTTCTCAGTGGCGCCATCGATGTGCATGGGATCGCAGATTAAATAAAGCTGGGTGTTCAGCATGTAGGTGATAGTTGGTATCAGAAGTTTGTATCAGGCGACCAAGCGACGATATGTAGCGAGTGAAGAGCAGTTGTCCTAAGATGGATCCCTGGGGCACGCCACAACTGACAGCTTTAGGGAAATACTTCATGCCTTTTGTATATATATATACATTGCGTGCGGCCTTCAAAATATGTGATAGACCAGTTAAGCACGGCGTTGCTCACACCTATGCTCTGAAGTACTTGTATAAGGCGCTTATGATCTACCTTGTCAAAGGCAACGGATAGGTCTAAGAGGACCAACACAAAACCCTTCTGGTGGATAATGTCATTTTGGACATTAACCAGTGCTGTGATCATGTCTATAAGCTGACTGGTATGATTCCATAAAATTGTTCTCCATCAGATTTAATCCGATTTGTGCATCCACCACCTTTTCAAGTATTTTTGCTAAATTCGAGATTGGCCTGAAGTCTCAAATGTGTTTGTGTCCAATGAAGGCTTTTTTGGGAGTTAGATATCCCGTGCAAATTTGAGTGAGTCTGGGAAAACTCCTGCTGATATGAATCTGTTGATAATTCATGTGAGAACAGGGGCAAGTTGCTGAGTGTTTTCCTTCACTAATGATGTTGGGATTGGGTCCAGGTCACACTGTTTATCAGGACATGATAATGTTGTCTTTGTACACTCGCACACTGTTATAAGCGCAAACTGATCAAATGAACATCATGGTCAGATCCTCAGATCTTTGTGTATATTATGATGCTATTGGTCTTTAAAATTTTATCTATTAAGAACTCACTAAACTTGTTGACCATAGATTAATTATCCAAATCAGGGAGTGGGGAGTCTGGTTTTTTCCCAAGTAGCTTGCGTACTTTGTTATACAGCTGCTTTGTATTCCCTTTGCTGCTAGTGATTTGCGCTCTGTAGTGATTGACTTTGGCTTGCCCTGTCATCTTGGTTACTCGATCACGTTGTTTGATATATGCATTTCTGTGAATCCGAAGGTGCGTTGTCCCCAGAATCTCTCTGCATGTCTTCAGTTTTGTTTTGCTTTGCGAATCTCAGCTATGTACCACTCAGCTGCCGGTCTGAGTTTGATGTTGCGAGTTTATTTGGGCCGAGTGGGCACTGTGGTTTTCAAAGTGAACAAAGTACACTAGGGGGTATAATGCCACTCATATCGTCAGTTATCTTGAGTGGTGTGCAAGGATTGCAACACAAGGATTATAAGATTTAAAACTAAAAAGAAAATTGATATTGATTTTTTTACGCTTGTGTGTGGTTGTGTCAACAGCTGAAGATATAATCAAATAGACTGTGCATAAAAACGACAGCGTACCGTGTAAAGCCATACAATTGTCAAGGGATATCAATGTCAATCTTTCACACACTTGTCCTGTTATCCTGTTCTGAATTTCATGATATGACGGAGATTGCCTGGTTCTCCGTCTTATACTATTACTCCAACGTCAAATCTTAGTTATGCATCTAGGCACCTTCGCAACGTCAAATCCAATTATATGATTTGATTCAGCACGTTAAATGAGGTTATTACCTGCAATTCATCCATCAGTGATATGCATACATTCTATGTAATGCAATAACGTTTGCAAGATTTATCCACTAAATGACCAGTCATTGTCAACATGTTTATTTTATCTTTCTGTGAACGGTTTTACAGAATAATGCACGCAGTTGAATAACATATACAGGATGAAGATGAATTTAGACGGATCTGAGTATCCGGCAATCTCGCAGCCTTTTCCAGTGATTCCACATTATTTGTGATTATTTTACCAAAGAGTAAATTAACACAATATAATACAAGCAATTAGTCAATCATATTTGCAAATGATCACCTGAACATCAGTCGGGGAGTACCTCGTTTCCATGTAGCAAGGTTTGGCATTGTCTTACTGTATTTGTATTTTAATCTGTTCGAGGTACCAAATAATACAAAAGTTGCTTTAATGGCAACATACATTGAACGGAGCACTTAGGATAAATCATTGATATAATATGGAAGCTATCATATACATCAAACACAGCAACTATAGAAGAAGACTTGAACTATTCCTTATAACTCTAGGTTACATTTCAACATTAATTAATGTTAACGTTAAGCAGTTGACAGTTTCTGGATCAGAGAGTATACCTTGTACCCCTGCATCAAACATTCCCGTTCTTATTGCTGTAGTTGGTATATAAATATGTAATGCTTTATGTTTGCTCCCGTTATCCTGTTTAGGCACAAAACGTCTACAAACACATTTGTAATCGGTTACAAGTCCATACACCGGAGCCGAAACATGGAGTCTTAATTACATTACTCACTCATCAACAAGACTGACAATCCTGTGTAGAGATAAGCATGGAGATCGGATCGATACGCTGATTCCCCGCGATTCGTTATTCAACCCTCGCATACAGCAATTTGTGTATACACAAAGAACGGTCTAATATATGCCAGACGAGAGTTTAATGTGTGACGTAACGGGAGCTGATATGGTCTCGTCTGTAGCAAGCGGACGGATGCTTTATCCCGTTATCAGTTGATATAATCGTCATCTTATAGGCCTGTAATCAGCTTTTACCAAAAGTGGCATGCTCTTTGTGGCCGCAAAGCTAACTGCTGAGACAAATCTAGGGTTGTCACGTCACGGAAATGCTTCGGGTAATGATCTTGGCCGATTATATGGCTCAGGTCATTGACTCGAAATCACTTGGCCAATCGTGTAACGCGGTGCACTGTAAACTGTGAAAACGTTATGAAATAGACTTTTGTTGTTGGCACTATGGAAGGTTCGGGCGCTGATAATTCAGACATTGCGTTGGCGTAATTAACATTTCAGGAATGTATCTGCCTTGCCTCTTACACAACCGCAATCAAAATAACACAATGCATAGTTAGAAAATAATTGTCATGTCTTTGCTATCGTACCATATCAAAATCAACCGTTACCAAAACGTAATTACATTGCTGATCAATATTATGACTGGCAAGAACGATGATATATATGTCAACCCACATGACACTATCACCAATACACCAAAAATACAATGCTTGAGTTGAGCCAAGTTTATATAGCTATGTCATTTGTTGGGTGACTTTTACCGACGACAATGATTGCAGATACCTTTTGACTAACAACACGCTATAAACCTTTACGAATTGCACTCCCCAATTTCTGTTAAATAACCAGCGTAGTTTTCGCAGCACCTCGCAAAAGACAATAGATCTAGGGGTAAATGGAGAAACTTGACGAACTTTGATGACATTTATATTATCATCGTCATCATCATCACCATTATAATCATCATGAAAATCGTCATTATCATCTTTATTATCATCAAAACCCTTATCGTCATGGCCATCTTACAATTACTTATATCTTAAAATTCGATTGGCCTACGATAATCTATAAATTGTTTAATGACCTTAATATTCGTTTACGGTCAAGATCAAACAAAACCTTTGAGCTCTGTGAATCAATTACACCTTCATTTTAAAAAAAATGTTTTCAAATGTCTTAATGCGATTGATAACTAAAACAAAAAACAACGGTCAAACATTTATCTACAAGCTAACCAAATCATTCTGTCTGGTGCCATGATAAATTGATGATAATTAGGCTGACTCAACAATAATCTTTGTTTATTTGAGAGACCTTGGGGCGAGAGAGAGAATAGGTGACATACATTTGTGCAGCCCGCTGCGTAGGCTGCTGTAAATTAACCAATGAAAAGCCAGCAGAAATGACACCCACTGTACTTCAAGATTATATTGTTCTATAATTTGCTATACAAGATATTTAGTTATATGTTCAGATTTAAATGAAAGTGTAATGCAATTTACCACGTAGAGGAGCAACACGTTGACCTCAGATTTTATTCCCGTTTTAACTTTGATTCGTTAATAAACCGGAAGTGACGCCACAGGCATCAATAAAAACTTAACGTTCGGTTGACGCTGTTCATCTTACAATATGACCATAATTTTATAACCATCAAACGCATATTGTCGATTTTATACTGAGTTGAGAATTTCGTGGCAATTTGAGCTTTTTTCCTCACACTTTTACTTGCACCTGCGATTCATGGAAAAACCACGCATAATTACAGCTGACATGCGGAGGATGAAGAGAGACCTACAAATATATGGAACATTTTGAAAATCAACTCAGTGTTAATCAAGATATCAGGGGGTTTATGCATTTTAGGGGGCGTTTTCGACTGGCGACCATATTTTTACGATTCAACCTCTAACGACGGAGAAACGACGTGTTAATTTCCAACGCACTGCGGCTTGTAAGGGTTTGTAATAATGTGGTAAAACAATACCACAAATATTCGAGTCGGGGGTACAGGGCTAAATATGCAAATATTTCTTTGATATGTATATTTGAAAAGTTGACCAACCAACCAAGTTACAAGGAAATATCTAGTTTTCCTGAATCGCACAGTATGCGTAGACGAAAAATTTACAGCGTGACCTTGACCTTAATTTGAAGTCAAGGTAAAAACAAAATCTCTGAGTTGTACGCATTGTCGAAGCCGAAGATTTATACACAAACATTTCTGTATCGCGAATGAAAACAAAAGGTTAACAATGCCATGAACCGAACTGACCAAAGATATCATGCGAATTCGCTAATTTATAACATGGCTATTGCATATATGGGGCATTCATAACTATGCTCGTTTGTCGAGGGAATTTCCTTTAATGAGATGAATCCTCGATTGTGTTGCGTTTTACATCTGAGAGTATTGTAGAGAGTGCATAATTCGAAGTGTAATTGCACTATCATATCCACAATTCACGTATTTTACCACAGAAAGATAGTTATGACATGCGCAACACACTTGAAGCGGGATAGTTCATGCCGCAGAGTAGTATGATACGGCATTCAATGACTTTGTGCTGTGTTTTATTGCGGTCATTGATTTTAAAATTTACAAGAATAAACTGCTTTAGCTTGGCGATTGCAGCAATAGAACTCTAAACTAATTGCAAAGTCGAAACCTTAGTTTAATAGAGGGATTCCAGCTGACGTGCTATCAGTAAAATATATCGTCTTATCAATCTTGCTACTCAAGTAAAGGTGTACAGTATGGCTGCATTAGAGTAGTAGATTGTTGCCGCTCGATCGTAAGCGTATACTCTAAGTATAACGATATCCTATTTGAAACATTGACACCATTGAAGCGACTGATGTATCCACTTCTCTATAGGGCAGTACCAACACGATAGCTGATTCCCTGAGGCTTATCAGCCGTATACGGCCTCGGCACTCGAGCGAGGCGCTCTCTCCATTAGGCTGAGGAGGGATATAAAACATTGAAGGCCAACATGTACAACAGCGAGGCTTCTTCAGTATCATAACAACACACGGTGTTCTATGATGGGGATTACTTACAATACATGATAGGTTAATTACTGCATGTTTGGTTTATAACACTTAGCATTTGGCAGCGACATTATCACATCTATTCTGGCGCCCGAGGCTGACTGTTGGTACTTAGCAGCTATAAATGCCATCATCTCAAGAACGCATATTCCGTATATCCTTCAGTGTGCAGACTCTTCGGAATAGCACAAGTGTCAATATAATATATTGGTCAACATTCAATGAATGGCCAGTTTTATCCTACCGCTGTCACAATGCTCCCTTTGAAATAACAACTGACGCAAGATAGGAACGAAACGCGCAGTGCAGAAGTTGGCAGAGATATACTGACAAGAAAGGGTTTTTAAATAGGGCTAAATATTGTGATGCACATGTTGCAATAACAAAAAAACTATTAGACGGTCTCAAGTTTTGATAAATGTCTTAAGAATCGGGGTGTAATGTTCTCAAGTGATTTCTTCCTGTCAGGTTTCAGTTGAGAGTCATGACACCATGTAATGAATCAGTAAGTACAAATATACAAAATGTTCCTGGCAGCGAACAAATTATAGTGCAGCACCGGTGACCAACGCCATCGACGCCAACGACTCAATATCACTCACCACACACGCCCCCCCCCCCTATACCAAGCTCGCAATGTGCTGCTCCTGACATTGCAACTTGTATAATTATGCATGTAAATAGGAATAACTTCTCGCATAGTCTGCTCACAAGGTATGTGAAAGCATGCAAATTAAGTCACCTGATATTAGATGTGTTTAGTCAGGCATTCATCTGTGTCATTAAAACTGTGTCATAGACTGTGCAAAATAACGGCAGCGTATCGTATAAATCCACACCATTCGGTCGAAGTATATCAATGTCGCATTTCACACCTGTGTCCTGTTTTCATGTTTTGAATTTCATGATATGACGGAGAATGACCTACCGGACAATCCATCGATTACAATAACTCGGCACACGTCACATCGTCCGTTTGCTAATAGGCACCTTCGCAACAGACTTTCAAATCACATTCTACATCTTGATACAGCACGTCAAATTAGTTGAATGCCTACCCTTCATCAGTGACATGGATACATTCTATGCAGTGAAATATAAGTCTCCAAATAACCAGTCATTGTCGTCGAGTTTACTTTATCTTTTTAAACATATTTTAATGAATTATGGATGCAATTGCATAGCATGTACACGACCGATTGTCCGAGCAGCACTAGATAAATTCAGACGGTTTAAGGTCAATTCATCGCCGTTTGCCACTAATTCCACATAATTTGTATTTATTTGACAATATAGTAGATATGGCACAATGTAAAAAGCAATTAGCTAATACGTTATTCAACGTATTACTCGGCATAATGCAGTGAACAACCTAGGCGTTTTTATCATCCTATTATGACCAGATTGTATGAAGAAATGATTCAAAATATATCTACAGGCACTAAACTGTGAATTCCGTTACCGTTTAACCGGGGCTGACGTTGCGTTGCTACAGCGATCTATAGTTTTAACAATGAGGTAGAAAATAGTTGCGTCCATATTATGCTTTCATACAGAATTGTTGCATCCCTGATTTGATTTGCTAGTGGCGTCAATGCATGAGCATGAATATATCAATTAGCTCAAACAGGTATTCATTGTTTACTGGTCTGCACACTAAGTCTATATAGTTTCGTGACATCTACCAACAAGTTATCTCAGCGTGAGAGCACAATTCATGAAGACCTCTAAATATGTTTTGAAGAATACTACAAATCACCAATTTGGATAATCTGAATTGTTTCGAGGCACGAGGAACATATAATGGAAAATTAAACGAGACTTACCTGTAAGATGAAGTTTGATTAATATTCTACCTATCTCATCTAGCATGAGAGATCATGTGAGAGAGCGCGGCAGAGCCAGGAGATCGTACTTTAAATAGTGGCCATGTGGAAACTTAGTAAACAAGAACAAGAAGGGAGGGAGAGGTTGTGCACTTGATCTCTCATGCTAGATGAGATAGGTAGAATATTAATCAAACTTCACCTTACAGGTAAGTCTCGTTTAATATTTTCCATTCTACCTATCTCATCTGCATATCGAGATCACGTGAGAATTCAAAGCCACGTGGGCACTACAAATGAATAACGAAGGTTCTTGAAAAAGAAACATTATATTCATGGCTTATCTATGCCTACAACAACATTGATAATAGTGTTTCGAAAATCACTGATCAAGTCATTAAGTACACTGAGAATCCAGTGTGTAGAGGAACGCGTAGCGAAACCATTACCGTTTCGTGGAGAGATTATTTGTACTATAGTTATTTGCACTTTCTATGTGTTTGTTGTAAAAAAAATTCCGAAAGTACATTGAGACTGCCATCCTGCAGTTTTGAGAATCACACTTAGTGGTGTGGCAGAGGCCAATGCCGCACTTGATGAAGCAAAGCGTGTGCTACGCGGCTTGAAGATGGTTGCGTCCACTCCAGAGGCGGCCAGTGTTGACTTAACCCTGCGTGAGACCGTCGCCCGACTAATAGGCGGGTATGCTTTTGAAAAGATATTAGCAGCTGAGATGAGTTGGGATGACGTAAGGTTGCAGTTCTTTTGATGTATTAGGACTGTCATCGGGATAAGCAGTCAGCTCTATGGTTTGCTGGGGTTTATCCAGACTTGATCAGTTTAATGATGATAAAGATATATGATGATTCCGTGCTCGTCATGGATTTGATGTCTAACAAATGATCTGTTTGACCTCTGCATCCTATCACCAACAAGCAGAGCATGACCAGTTTAGACGACAACAATTTGAGCGAGATATCCTCGGTGGGTGGTAGGACCTTTAAGTAGTCCAGTACCAATGTAACATGTTGAGGAATATCGCGGAAGGCTGGGTCGCGTCTGATACACGCCTTTAACAACGAGAATTATCAGAGGATGTGAGGCTATGGTGTGGTTTGAGTTTGACAGCTCCACTATAGATCATAAGGCTGATTTCGCCGTATTTATGCCGCTATATCCCAGGCCGGCGTTGTATAAAAGGGTGAGGAATAACATAGACTGCGTGGTGAGGGTCTTTATTGTGATCCGCAGCGAATGTGTTCCATTTCTTGAGGTATACTCTAAATTGCTTTCTTGTGCCTAGTCTCAATGACATGATTATAATATCTTGTGTTAGTTTGCCAATGCCTTCTTCCTCTAGTCTCTCCCTGACAAGAGGTAAACTGCTAAGCGTAACTTGGGATACAATGGATGAATACAGCTCGTGTCGGCTGGCAATGTCAGAAGGGTCTTGTTGCGTTTGAAAAATAGAGGTGCTCCTATTGTCATCCGTCTGAGCATCGGGTACCAGGTCTGCGTGGGCCATTGAGGAGCAATGAGGATTGCTTTTTGCCCCATCGTCCTGCAGCTTCCGCGTGGAATGACGCTGAAAGGCGGAAACAGGTATAGGAATTTACTGTTCTGTTAAACGTGAAGCGAACATATCAATGTCGGGCTGCCCCCACAGTTCTACACAGTGCACAAAAGCGCAAGGGCTTAACTTCTGCTCAGTCTTATCGTCAAAGAGCCTGCTTTCTTTGTCAGCTTCCACATTGACTATCCCAGCGATATGCGTAGCACTTATTCACAACTGATTCGATATGCACCAAGTCCAAATGTCATGTGCTATGGTGTTACATTGTACCGATTGACTGCCTCCCATCTCTCGAATGTAAGATACAGCTGTCATGTTGTCCAACTCTATAAGCAAGTGGGTTTTATTGGTAGTCTTACATAGCGCTTGCAGACCGAGTAAGGCTGCATTAAGTTCAAGTACATTGATCTGATCTTGATGTTCCGACGCCGACCATCTTCCCCCAGTGGAGGGTCATAAGGACAAGTTGCATATGTATCGACTGAAAGATAATCTGTCTTAATGGCGTCTGCCGCAACTAATGCATCGACCTTGACGCATAATATATCACAAACATAGACTCCTCTTGCCTGAAGGATGAACAACAAGAGGCTAATGGGGTTATGAACACTTTGTAACCAAGCTGTACTGCAGTCAGGATGTTTTTTTTTATAATATCACTTGATTATAATGCATGCACTAAACTATTAGGGATATAGTACTGGATATATTAGGCAGGGTTCACATGGCTTGTACAGTAACTCATAACAGCAGTGTGTCTTGAATAAATACTGTGTTGGCGTGATAAATACAATAAGTCGCTAGAGTAATGACCGGTGCATAATATATATACCAGCCAAATCGTTCTACTTCTGAAAAAAATAGAGCGAGGTAACTTAGTCTTAAACTGACATAATACCTGCTTGTGCACATAGCAGTGGCGATCCCCATTGTTAACCGAAACGCTGCATTCATCCAATAAACATTGCACTTCTCTGTCAGACAGATACAAGGAAGTATACTGGTTGCTATATATGGGTGCGTATTATATGAAATTGCACTTATTACCAATATATTTACTAATACATTAAATCTATGGGGAGATGGGGTAGGAAGTTTGAGCAGTTGCCTTTTAGGTGTCGTTGCCTTCTGGGTGACCTCTCTCCCCTAATCTCTTTGGTTGCATTTCGTGGCGTCAAGGTAATTCATTCCACATATTTTGCAATTACCTAAGCAAGGTAAAGAAAATTAACAAGCAATGGAACACTTGAGAGTCGGAATTCCCGATTAAGACTATTTCAGTCAATATATTGTATATATACAATGTGCGATTACCCCTGAAGGGGGTTATGTATTGAAAGCAGATTATCTACACTGTGAGTGTTGTTGAGAATATTTATGTACCAGGCTTGTATGTTTCCCTTACAAGATTCGTCATCCTTTCAAGCTGCGGCTGCTATCCGATTGCGATTCGACTCGGTATGAAACTAGTGGAGATTCCATTTCTTTTTTCTTCAATAGTTCGTTTTGCTCCGAAAACAGTTTGTGAAAGAATTTTCTTCAACTATTTAATCCTTGGGCTAGTGGGGCTTAATTAAGGTACGCAAAATGTAATCCACTTCATCACATTGCCAGTACCCCATTCCGTAGCTCGTGTTCGGTACAATTAGCATAGATATATATCGTTTACAAGTGCTGATTACCAATATTGTCAGTTCTTTTTGCAGGTACGGCTTGGATGTGAAAATTAGTGCATACAAAGCCCAGCAAGATTCGTTCACATTGCTTGTTTGTAATCAGCAGTATACGGGATGGGATGTATCTCGCCGACTTACGAATATGATTCTGAATGAAGTATCCTGCGGATATCGCGTTCAGTGTTGAGTACCATGTACGCAAATTATGATTGTTACTCTGAGTATGTTGTATTTGCGAAATTGGTCGTCGGCAAAGATATCGTTAGAGTTGACACCAATGGGTAGCAGCCAGGCGCCAAATGGTTCGTTCATTTGCCGTGCACTCTCCCCCTGCGGGTACTGGGGGTAGAATAGGTCCGCGGTATCCTTCTGCATTTGTCGTAATAGGCGACTAATGGGGGCAACCTGTTGGCCGTGGGTTGCGACTCGTGCCTGTGGAGAATAGGATCCAAGTGGTTGAGTGGAGCGGTCTTTTGGAGGGCCTAATCTGCAACACACCACTCTGGCCCGTAGTTCGCCTAGAAGAGAGACTGGAATGGCCTGTTTCAGTCAATATGCTAGCGATGACTTGCCCTCGAATAATCGCTTCCATTTTTATATTTCCTCCATTTTCATTTATCCTAGAATGCGGCTGCTTAATCAAGTCAATCTTACCACCATATAACACATGAGTTTTGGTGTGCCCAAACTTACCTGACCTTACCATGCCTTTCAATCATACAAACAGTGTCAAAAGTAATGGTCTACATGGTTACTTATATTGCCACCAAATAATCTTCCATGTCGCTTCCCACGGTCTAGACATCCTACTCATTGTACTCCTCTGATTTGGCATTCGGTGTTATTTACTGCGCGTATTCTCCGACAGCTATGAATCATTTAGGACGCACGCTTACCTTACTTTCAACAGAGTAATACCACTAATGCAATAGAGCTCTGAGCGTATCCCGGTCCTTTGAAATGCCTTGGGCAAAAAGACAACCAGTTGTACCTTCTCTTGTTAGTAGCTTTTAATAGCCATGATGGGTGGAGTATTCACAACCACACATCCGTTTTCCCTAAGGGTTAAACTCAGCTTCCCGTGAACACCTCGGCATAAATTGACCCTGAATGGTGACAGGTTCTAAATAAAACAAGGAGCACTAAATAGAAAATGACCATTGTTTATGAGCCGTTAAGATCATTACCGCACTTGGAAACAGCAATAAAATTCACAATATTCCCGTTTTGCAGGTGCCAGGTGCTCTATGTATTTTTCATGCTTTCAAGATCGTATCGCAGATGTGCTTAGTCACTCTGCAGAAGTGTCGGCCTTATCTTGCGTTGGTATTATCAACTAATTTAGTGTAAAAGCTATGAAAATAAGAAGCGACCAGGTGAAGTAAATACGAGTGTGCTATTTATCATTTCCTTGTATTTTTTATAAACTCCAGCCGTTTCCCGCCTTTGATGCCATCTGTCTTATTTGGCTGAATATGTGCGTCGAGTCACAAATACGCAATCTGACTTAACATAGGCACATAAAATACGCAATCTGACTTAACATAGGCTTAGAAAAGGGGCACATCAATCAGAACTTTATGGGGGAAAATAATATCATGAAGCCCGCGCTGTTATTTGTTTACTTTTTATTTTAGATATTCATATCCCCAAAAGTAGCTCTGAAATCAGTTGTTTGTTTGCCATGAGTAATGAGAGTTAAGTTTTTCTAGACTAAGCATGAAATATTGTCTGTTCTCACACAGTCCCGGTGCCGGTCATTATAGTCCAGTATCCTTTCAATGTTTACAAACAATTCTCAAACCTCATTTGAATGGATATAGGCTATAAATGCCATGGTCATCTGTCAAAGCTTAAAATCTTAGTCTAGTTTTGATTGGCATTCATATATATAGGACAGAGCAGTTAAAATGACTGGTTTGCATCTTGGGGGTCAAAATAATACTCAGTGCCACTTTTAAGGTTTACTTGAAGCTCCTCCAGCGCCCTATCTGTCAGCATTTGGTGTCACTTCTTACTGTTGTATTTTGTATGATACATGATTACTATGTTAATAAAATATGCGTTGACTCTTATACAGATCACTTGTAAATATCACTAACTGCACTACCTTTTGCAGCTCTTGATGGGTTGCAACTATACAAATCTTCCTGCATAACCATTGACCCAAATCTATAAACCTGTATTGTTTTTGTCCATGCAGCTAATAGTGTGAACAAAGGGCCTTCTCATGTCAGATGAGGATTGGGGCAAGTATTCGGGGCAGGTAGACTTAGTAACCAGGATGAATATTGTCTAGAACGTTCTCACACAGTCCCGGTGCCGCAGTCATTAATAGAGAATGCAGTCTGATATTGATAGTGCAACAAAAGACGCTGCTGTGTCTGTATCCTTTCAATAATGCAAGCTGAACTCCACATATGCAAATCTTCCTGTAGAATTTAAGTGACCCTAGATAGGCAAGTGAACAGCAATCAAAGTTAAATTATCAACAAAACAAATTCATCTTTTACCTATTCCTGACCTTTACAAATCCTTCCGCACATTTCTCAAAATAAATCTTATGTAAGGCAAGACAATGATGCTCTGTCGAATGAACAGATAAAACACGTAATAAAGAATGCACAATGAATCAATTGCAGGTCAGTTGTACACTCTATGAAGCAAAATGTGAATGGATGCATGAACATATGCAGTTGGACACACCATTATATGACATGCACATACTTTGATAAGTGCCCTGTTGCCTAAACTTCTCGGCTAGTTTGCATGATTGCAGTTAATATTTAACATTACAAATAAACATTATTGAAACGTATATTACGAGAGCGATGACTGGGTTCATAACGCTATGTGATGCTGCCTCCACTGCTCCGTGTCATTCAGCGCATAGCTAGCTGCTCAGAACTTCTCAAAGGGCTGTCAACCCGACCGATTTGGGAGACACCCAAATAGCTTCAGTCGAAAGTTATTTGCTCTCAAATTAACATATTTTATTTGCCTTTTATTTACTATTTATACACACTTCTTTCATTTAATTGGAACTGATTTAATATTATCACCTTATTGTTTTGGTTGCACCAAATTTAAGCGGATTTGGCAACTTTGGCCATGTCCGGCAAGACTGTCGCCATGTCGCATGGAGCTAAACATTTACAGCTGTTTGGAATCTCCCGATTCAAGGGACGAAGGAAGTTGTCCAACATCGTTGACTGACAGATTACAGTGTGCAGAGTGGTTAAATAACATTAAGCTGCCCAAAGCAATCGATATGTATAATAGTTACAGCAATAACATCAATGATGGCAACTTGATTATCAGTGAATCAGAATATTAATAAGTTAAAATATATGACCTACGTGCATTTTTGACTTGGAATCGTCAGTGCTACAACATTAGAGACGACAATCTTCAGAATGTTAAGTATCACTAGTTGTTGTTAAAACTCACAGTTCCTAATTATAAACATGTATCCAAATTAATAACGGTTACGTTGACGAACTCCTTTCCTTAAAAAAGGTGACTTTAATACATATTTTCTCCGTTCCCCTTGTACACCTGCCGCTCGGCAAGGTTCGGAACTTTTCGGAGCAAGACAACGCGTCAGCTTTTCGTGGAATCGCGCTGTTAAATTAGCTTCACTATTTTCTTCATGGCTCGTTGAATATTGTGTATGTACATTTATGAATAGCTTCGCGCTGTTTGAATTATGTAGAAACAATGAGAAATCGATAAAAGTTTCTTTCGGTTCCCGAAAGACCGAAAAACGCGCAATACTTTGTGTGAGCTTTGTAACCCAAGATTGCATTAACGATGGTCTGTAAGTGCTAGGTGTGTTGGGATGATAATGGTTGGAAATATCGGAAGACAAAAAGGGCTGGCCGGCTCATTTGTTTACTTAAATGGCAATTATGGACGGTTAAAAGAAACAAATGGTAGCATATATAAAATGGCTAAAATGGTTGGTTATATAAAATGGCCAAAATGGTTGGTTTTATAAAAGGTCCAAAATGGTTGTTTTTTTGCATGACAAAACTATCATGACCTTTTTGGTGCAACCATTTTTGGCTATGATTTGTATAATCCTGTTAAATAAGTTATAGCCGAAGATGATAACTGAAAGCAGCTAACGGCAGATAAACAAGGTGTTGCATCCGCCATATTACATAATTTTATCTCCAAAAAGCGAAATAATCGAACCACCCAAAATGGTCGATTTTGTCGATATAGTCCAAAATGATTGCAATTATAAGTATATATATATATATATATATATATATATATATATATATATATATATATATATATATATATATATATATATATATATATATATATATATATATATATATAAATATATATATGGTAAAACTAATGATTCTGTTATATGATTTTACACATGGAATATGTCCATATATGTTATATTGACGAGAGCCTGATTCTGCTATCTTAATATATAGGACCTAGATAAGTTTAATGTGAAATATTAAAGGTCATAGTGATATTGTGTGCATCTTACAGAGATGAATACATCCTGTTGCATTCCACTCTGCACATACTTTATCATCATCACTAGCGTAACTGCTTCAGTCGGAATATTTGGTTAAAGTCTACATATTAATATTCACTGGTCTATGAACCAAGGAAGACTGGTTTGACAAGCTCATCTTTGATCTTATCTCTCAATGGCTCAGCTACCCAAAACCAATAGGCTGAGGACAGGTTAAAATTATATTTAGCCTTATTACGTTTTTCATCCTCATTTAATCCTTTACTGGCTGTGATATGATATGACGTTAATTGTTTGCTACATCCCGATAATTGTATCTGTCAACATTATACAAAATTG
Organism: Urechis unicinctus; assembly: GCA_034190875.2. Taxonomy (NCBI): domain Eukaryota; kingdom Metazoa; phylum Annelida; class Polychaeta; order Xenopneusta; family Urechidae; genus Urechis; species Urechis unicinctus. The sequence goes on from CM067344.1 coordinate 2,835,744, forward strand.
TAAAGTTTAGTCATTATTTCATTGATGTGATGTACTTTGATCTATTTTATTTGTGGTGGTTTATCAGTGGACCACAGACTGTGTATTGACATCCGCATATCACTGCTCTTATCACTTATGTGAAGCTTAACATATATTAATAGAGTTAATTAATGCATATATTCATTTGGCAATTAATTTAAATAAAAGTGTGAGATTCGTAAACATGTCAAGGCGGCAAACATAAGCCTCTCTGCGCTCACCGATTGCAATATATCAGGAAGCCTTAATCGCGCTCAGTTTTTGCGATCTGGCGGTGTCTCGTTCGTATCGGCTACTCATGTATGTGTACAGAACAGTATCACAGTTACGTCCTCTTAAATAGAAGGCAACCTTAGAATCAGGTCTATAACATCCCTATGTTCACGTCCACTGCGTCTATGTAATGACACCAAAATGCGTTGTATTCGATCAAGGTGGTGTGAATTACAAGTGAAAACGCGGAATTGGAGCTATTACTCCCAAGGGCCGCCTTTGTCCTGAACCGGGATAAATAATTATGCCGTGGAAGACATTCAGATAAAGCGTGAGCAAGATTCCCCTGCACAATAGGCATTATCAATCGATCATATATCTAGATACTATTTGATAAAGATATCAAAACCATTGTAAATCTGACAATAAATCACTTTATGGAATGACATCCCATTTAGTACTTAGACACTGTTTCCTCTTTTTATTGTCATTAGATACGTATGGGTTATATGTTTGCTCGTAGGATTTAGCTTGAAGATTACGTACAATTCTCAGCTACATTAACTACATGACATCGAGTTCTATCAACTTTAAGATCATCAGCGAGCGCCGAAGGAAACTTAACGTGATGATTCCTCACCTTCAAATCACGAGTCCTTACCTGGAAATGTGGCCGCACGTAGATGACCTTATTGACCACACATTATACATATATTTGTATTTGGAAGAGAACAATTCTCGAATGCCACTATCACCTCTCACATTATTTATAGCTGCTTGCATTATTTGCTTTCTAGTTCTTTTCTTAACCTCAGACCAGAAATCAAGGCTTATATCGGTTGTTAATAAATAATAGCGTCGGTATTGTCAGCACAGTTTGGGTCAGTACTTTGCAGAACATCGTATGTCAATTCTATACAATCAAGTAAATCATTAAGTTGACATTTAGACGCCTCAATGTTAGGTGCATACGTGCATTACCAAACAGGCATAGTAGGCAATAATCTTCCCTACATGGGCACATATTCAAAAGGAATGACCTTCATGTAAGCAATGATAATCGGTAATACAGTGAAACATATTATCAGAAACAGTGGTCAGTACAAGACGTAACATACGAAATGAATTGTACTCACTAAACCAAATGGCAGACTTTTAACCTCACAAAATGTGTTTAGCAGTATAGTGCGTCTTGAGTTATCTCTGCCTAGGTCAGTTTTTAAATCACCACCAATGACAACCTAACGTTTCGTCTTGTGGCTTCATCATGTAAACGAGTTATGGCCAGCACATTAAACCTGCAGGTGAACACACGAGGGTATTTGTCCGCACCGCAACCACAAACGCTCACACGGACGCGTAAACACCGACCATTGCTCAATATATTTTCACACAACGTTCCAGTATAAGTTTGAGATGCACCCCAAAGCAGCCAATATATCTGCCACATCTACTCATGCAATTACTGCTATAAGCTCAGGATCCAATCGTGATCAGAGGGCGGCTTCGTATTACTGCTTTTCTGATTCATAAACGAAGTCCAATGCGACAATCAACGTCAACCTTTACAGGAAAAAAGCATATCCAGCCAAATTGGATATGCGGGACTATTTAGAATAATAGAAATTCCGCAATCTACTGAAATAATGCACATTTGATCTAAATTGCATCTGTCGAGCACATTAGTTCATCATATCAGAATCCATCAACTCGAATCGTTGCCAAATACCGGTTTTTCCACCACGTCCCATGACATGCGAATTCACGGAATGCTGGTGTTTCATTGAATCAAGGATCATTGGTGCTCACTTCAGACGGCCTTATGTCAAGCCAAATGCACTATCAATACTCATTCGCCAGCCATATGTAGTGGCTTTATTGGTTAGGTTTCCTTGTTTACATGCAATTCACAAGCATACAACCATGATGAGACAACATGAGCGCCAATACTATCGCCACGCAGAGAAAGATGTTGCACGATCTATGAATATAACTGAACATTGCTTTATTAAGATACTGGCTAAAATCTGTCGAAGCTTTCTGTTTTTCCAGAGAAGAAACTAGCATAACAAACACTCTAGTAAGTTGTAACTGATATAGCTTAGTTGCAAGTTCCTTTTATTAATGCGTTCCTGCTGACACTTCTCATACGATGTGGTACGTGATGCGTTGAACAAATGGGCATAATTAAACATATATATTATCTCCTACATTTCTGTTTCAATCTAAGTACTCATATAAACGAATTAGCAGGGTTAAATTGGTCGAAATGGCCGTTTGTTTTGTTTCAAACGAGGTGCCTCTGGTACGAGCCGTTGGAGCCGCTATGGCTTTATCGACATGGATTTATTCAATGTTTTCCTAACCAACATATATGAGCCTGAACTACCCGGTTTAGCGAAGTTTCTTTATTTGCCCGGGACCAATCATCCAAGAACGGTTTTTGTTAATCAAACATTATGGTCTCAAAATGCTCCTTTGCAGTCGAATGTTTCTCGCATAATGATAGGTGATATTAGGAGTGTATGGTACTTAGCATATTCCACATCCCTTAGAATACCACTTTGGCTGTATAACTAGACAGCGACGCCACTATGTAGAATAAAACGAGCTAAGTAACAAGAATCAGGCCCCCTTATTACAGACTTATTCTCAACGATATCAGCTACTATTGCGGTATCTTTGCATTCATTTGTCTGCTTGTAAAACAACGCCCTGCACAAATTAATTCCGTGATGTAAGCATGCCCTTAGCGTTCAGAGGATCAGGGTTTATACGAAGTGACTCAGCTGTTGTCATTTGTTGTCCATATCATGCTGCACATATAGAACCGACTCCACTAGTTATGATGTGACCAAGGGGCGTGAGGAAATAGGACCGTAATCATATCGTTCCTATAAAATATATTATTCTTGGAACACCCAGGTACCAATGCGTAGTATAAGCTTTTCCCTTAATTTTTGAGATTGCTCCATATGGCATGCAATATGATGTTTTTATATTTGAATTCAAAATAAATGGTCATACACCAATGAACCAAGTATGCCTGAGGTATTAATCTTTGCTATGGGGTGATGTGCAGAATATTTAGACGCCCCATTCCTCTCCGCTTGGTGTGGCTTATATAACGTTTTATCGTATGTTATGGTATTTTTTATGCGGAAAATATGATTGTTTCTCTACACTGAAACTGAATTTCGTTTGCCACGATAGAATATAAAAAAATAACATCACCGTCTTGACCGATAGGAAATGCAACAAAACTGGTCATAATTTGTAAAATCAGTTATTCAGTTATTCATCGACGATAGCTGAAACGCTAGATTTAACAGCGTATCGGACGTCACATGAATATGTGCCGATAAGTGCACGGTTTTCAATAAAGGGCCATCGTGCAGAAGACGTGGGAAAATCAAAACAGCCATCAATAATGATATGACTGTTATATGCGTTTAATCCCTTGAAATATACGAAAAATTTAAAAAGGTATGATAAAATACCAAAAATATTATTTATCATAGGTAACTGATGTGCTTGCTCATGTACCATGTTAACAGTTATTTTGTCTCTAGGCCTAATCATTTGTATTTGGTATAGATAAGTGCCTAGTAGAGGCAATATATTTTACTCAATGGTAGAATTCCCCATTAAAGCGCGTCCTACCTCTGCTGCAGATCATTTATCATGCTCCAAACGTATAATTTATTTACCCCGTACATCTTCGGCTAATGGATAAAAATTATTACAGTTTATCGGCGTGGACGTGTTTTGTTTATTCAACTCGATATATAGCGACTGGCATAAATTCCGGGTACAACATGCGCTCAGGATACTGACATGCGGGTATAAAATTAGTGATGGCCAGTAGCCATTTAAGTACAAAAAATGTATCCAGGTGTATAAGCAAACTATTTGCTGCTGTCTGTCTGTCTGTCTGTCTGAGGCACAAAGCAAGTTTTCTGAGCCCTTTTTTGGTTCGTTTTGTAAAATGAGAAAATAGGATGCAACGGGGTTGTGGGGTGTTTGGCGTGAGGGTCGCGTCAATGATAAAGGGGTTTATCGTGCGCGACGTGATATGTAGAGCGCATTAATCATACATACATTGAACTGACCGAGGTGAGACATAGCATTCATGTTATGATGACAGAGGAGCAAGCAGTCCTAATCGGTCCAGTGGATAGATTCCGGGTCACCTGGGAGCATCATATCTGTACCACGTGTAGCAATGGGCATGCACAGGGGCAGGCCGTGGCTGTCCCGGACAGTGGACACAGTATAAGCATGGTCCCTCTGATAAAGAATTTGAGTGGCTCCTCCTACATATTCGTCCTTAACTCATTTGGTGAAGTGACATGGGATGCGTTTTACGAAGACATTATTCAGTAAAACATTCATCATTGGTCATCACAGAGAAGAACAAACTTCTTAACGGAGAACGACACACCACTCCCTCAGCGACGAATGTGCAAAGCTGGTTGAAAGGGAAAACAATCTCCACAGTAATGGACATGTATGAAAGCTACTAGCACAAAGCAAATGACCATCACAAAGGCACGATCATGGCTCGTATCGAGCCAAGGTGGGCAAGGATGTGGTATTGCCTTACGTCCGTCAGATATTGACAAGGAAAGAGCAGGTAGCCCGAGTTGTATTGAGTTGTGCATGTATGTGTGTGTGCGTTTTTAGTCCATATTCCTCTATATACTTCGTATTCTTGTTTTATTTCACTGGTTTGTTTTTATGTATGTTTTATGAATGTTGAATAAAGCGCACAAGTTGTTTTGGGTTATATGTATTTTTGTGTGCGCTTTAAATTCGTATTCCTCTATTTACTTCATATTCTTGTTTCATTTTACTAATTTTTATAAATGATCAATTACAACAGCATATGCTACTGCCATAAATAAAATATGCCACACATTTTTCTGCCGCTCGGTTTCTGTATCTGTACGCGTTTTGTTCAAGCGGCATATCGTCCCGAGACGACTGCCCGGCCAAATGCCCTGGCCGCCGAGTCAACACGCCCTTACAACACTCTATACGGGGACGATGGTGCGATGTATGGTTTCTCTGGACGATGCTTTAAATTTATGTCATACCAACAGATATAAATTCATTAATACTGTTCCTTCATCGAATGAAATATGTAGCATTCAGTATATTCCTTTCTGTAAAACGAGGGCGTATCATTGCGAGTGGCGAACTGACCCGGGGGCGAACTGACCCGGGGGCGAAACGTCCCGGGGCTAACTGACCCGCAACCATGCTCATGTTGTGGCTATATTCTCTTGATGGCTATGTGTAGTTGTAGAAACAAGTCAACGACGTTGTAGGGGGCCGAAATATAAACTTCTCTTTATTCAGTTAAAGGTTCTTTTGATGACTGCCGTAAGGTGTGCCTGAAGACTGTTGTAGGAGGGGATACCAGAAGATGCTGCTTGCTTGAGGGCTTGCTCGGGACTGTGCAAGTTGGCGGGAAGCCACTGTGTAGTTCACGTTGAGGCTTAAAGCCTTTAATTAGTTGACCAATGAGGGCACGCGTAGCGCGTTCCTCATGGTATGAAGGTTGTAGGGTGTTAAGGAGATAGGGCTTTAAGGTTTTCTCTGCAGCCGCATATTTTAGACAAATGATCCACGACACTAATTATTGCATGCCGTCGGTGAAAAGTCCCTTTTATTATCATTGCGTCCTATATTTTGTTAATGCAGTAGCTAGTGTAAATATTCATACTTGCGACTGGTATATATTGCTTTTGGTTTCTTGTATAAAGAATACTGATGTTCATATTCGATGCAATCGGTTGGTAATGTTGAGGAACAGTGAATGATTCTTATATCTTGCAGTGTTCTCATCATGGACGATGTGTTTGTCATTTGATAAGGTGTTTTAGTATATCTATACAGGTGCTTTCTCATTTGCGTAACATGATTTCTATATATAGGTAAATATCCACCAGTGCATTTTGTGGTTTATAATCCCGAATCCTGCCACGGGCTGCAAATATATAAATGCCTGGTTAATGTCGGACGTTCTGGTAACAACTTTTGAATTAAGCTGTTGCTTCATAGCTGGTGACACGTGTTGATATAACAAACTCAGTGGTGTCTTTATTCACGTGGTTTGTTACTCAGTTACCTAGCTTTGCGCTGACATTCGTTTTGCTATCCACTTCAGAACACAGATTATCGCCAACATGACTTATATTACCCAGACAATTACGTTGTTGGGAATCAAACTACAAACCCAAACAGCCACCATTATCTTCAGAGGTGGAATCAACTTGTCCGCCAACACATTCTAGAGTAGAATTTTCTGCGGCAATAAATGAGGGTTTTGCTGTGGTGTACGAAAACGCGGGGTTACCAGACAAGTTAATTAATATGGCCTGTTCTGAACCAAACAAGAAGGCTATATTTGGGGGGGGGTCCGACAGGAGTTTTGAGTGAGGGGCGTAATTGGGCGAGGGGTCGGGAGAGTGGGGCGTTTACGGGTGGGGTGGCTGGCGGTCAGTGGCGGTCTTTGTCGGAATGCTACATCCCAATTCGGATGAGACACAGAAGCTTTATCGTTATTAACCGCCTCGTCATTACTCCTCACACTGAGTTTCATATTAAACTCTGGTATATTTAGACATACTTTGGCATAATACGTCGATCAATGCACCGACATTGCGATCCTGATGTATTTAAACGCCTTTCAAAGAATCGGCAAATAACGTCGACAGAGAATTGTCCGCATAATGCTCCCTCACTCAAAATATCCTCAACAGTCAAGCTACATGCCTGATGATATTAAAGTCGATTGCAAAAAGGACGATGACTCTCTCACTAAAATATCACAGTCGTATCAAAAACGGTAAGTTTCAATCATTCAAGTGTGCTTAGTTCATTATATTATATTTGGATCTCATACCCTGACATTTGCTTTCTGAGTGCTCCACGTTGCATACACGTTTCCATTGCGACGTCTGGCTGTTACAATCAGGGTCATATGGTCCAAAGTTCTTCCTGCTTAAACTGCTAACTCGTAAGTTGTTGTATGCTCACTATGTTCATAATGATAGTTTAGGACGTTTTCATACTTTAATGAAACAATGCACAATAAGCAAACGAGGCCATTATTATGACCGAAATAATCGCAACATTTATAACCACATGAAGTTATTAGGTAAGATACACATAAGATAAATATGAAATGCAACATTATAAACGTTCCTCCAGAAAATACACTCATGATATCGGCGACTTGATACATGACATTATACCAATTTGACAGCTACAAAACGGTCGGAGTGAACTATTTGTGCACTAAGTGCAACTCTAAGCGTATGAAACGCGTGAACATATATGTAATAAAACATGCAGCGCATCATTATGCATTCATATGTGCGCCAAGATGTTAGGTATAAAACATCGCTTGAAAATACATATTAAAGGTTAAAAGATCAAATTATATGTATGAAATATTTTTACTCATCCAAATATTTTCCGTATGCATGATATCATAATAAATTATGTTATGTTCACTCGAATTATTGATCAGTTTCAGGCGCTAGAATTCCCATCGCCGCAAGGCAAAAGATGGCAAACATGCCCCTGATATGCTGCTCTTAAGCAACCCCGAAACAAGAGATAACCATGAAAGCTTGTTTGTTGAAGCATATTAATCATCGTTCTGGCTTTTGCCTGCTCTAATCCCTTTAGCGCCTGCAAACATAATTAAGTCTTTGTATTCATTATTAAGATATGTGAATGCCGAACTCAAAAGTTCACAACCAGGAGATGAAGTTTACATGAACGTTAATTCTGCTTTGATAAATAGCTGAAGTACAAATAGTTAGTTTATACTTTGTAAAGTAGTTGCAAGCAAATGCAACTTGTAGTTCTGTGTAACAAACGAGCATCATGAAGAAGCAAAATCCCCATTTAAAAATATATATCTTTATATCATAAGCGATAATAAATTACTTTACCTCGATATTTTCTAACTCTCCTTTAGTAAATATATTTTTGCTTTGCAGATGATTCAATAGTTCCGGACTGATGCGGATGGTTTTCGCTAACTTGTCGCAATTTTGATTAACAGTATTGCGTATTGTGTCTGCAGAGCCATAATCAATTTGCATACTTGAAGTCAACATATACTGCTTCAATATATTTCCTCGTGACAAATTGCACATTAAACAAATCCATACGTTATAGTATCGTTATATACGCTTTTTATCGAGGAAGGTCTGTGATTATCTGAGTCGATTTTGTAATCATTATATTGTGTTAATGCCCTGCGGGGGAACAAGAACTATCATAGATTGGAGATGTTTACTGTCACAAGGCAAAGGGTCAAATCAAAATTAACAAAACCTGGAATTGGTCTGTTGACTTTGCTACAGAATAAGCTGATTTCATTTTCCGTAAAATATTGCCTAAACTCCTCAGGCAATATTATTTCCACTTTCCATTCAGTTCCTGTCTACTCATAACAAATGATTGGACACAATTTAGGAGGCAACATACTTTGATCAGAGTTTGCACGAACTTATTGCCCATGTGAATAAACATAAAGAAGGGAATATAAGAAAATAATTGACCGAACTATAACTTAATCAAAAACTTAGCAGGCCATCTTTATGTGTCATTGTGTGACCAAGGCAAGCGATGAATCATTTAATATATGGATACGATAGTAATTTATGGCGAAATCGACCTGAAAGGAGGTCCTACTCTCCTCCATTTCCGGGCCAGGTTTGTTGCTACTTGCCTCCGTCGATTGGCTTGGTTGATCGGCCTACAACACACAACCAAGCACACATTGCTTCCTAGGTAACACCACTAACATTACATTCAAGTGCTGAGCCTTATAAAGAAAATGCATCAGGTTTTCACGAATTTTGTTTATCACAAATCAGATGTCACTGTATGACCAAGGCAGGGGATGAGTAATAAAAATGCTGCATTAGGCTCATGATGGAAAACACGGCTTGTGTCACGCGCTGCATGTTTTGAGCAGCTATTTAGATTAGGTTTCTACGGATACAATGAGACAGCTTGTAACATTGGGAATTGAGCATTGTATCTTGTATATTTTGGAATAAGCAACGGTTTCCAAATATGTGTTTGCCAAGGCATGATAAGTTTCTTGAATCATTTAATATATGGGCACGATAGCGATTTATAACGGAATCGACCTGAAAGGACGTCCTACTAACCTCCATTTCGGGGCCATGTTCGTTGCTACTCGCCTCTTCAGATTGGCTTGGTTGATCGGCCTATAACACTCAACCCAGCAGACATTGCTTCCTAGTTAATAGCACTAGCATGACAATTGATTTGCTGAGCCTTATAAGGAAAATGAATCAGGTTTTCACGATTTTTTTTTATCACAAATCAGATGTCACTGTGTGACCAAGGCAGGGGATGTAAAATAAACATGCTGCATTAGGCTCATCATCGAAAACACGGCTTGAATCACGCGCTGCATATTTTGAGCAGCTATCTAGTTTAAGTTTCTACGGATACCATGACACAACCAGCAATATTTGGCAAAAGCAACGATTTCTAAATTTGTTTGTGCAAAGAATCGTTTAATATATAAGTACGATAGCGATTTTTTGCGAGTCGCTAAAAGGATGTCCCACTTACCTCAATATCTTGATCCAATTTGATGCTACTTGACTCAGACGCTTTCTTCGATCGAGAATCCTATAAAGCACAACCAAGAAGGCATTGCTTCCTAGATAAGAGCACCACCAATCACAATCAAGTGTTCAGCGATTGTCACTTATTTATTTTATCACAAATCTGAATTTTGACATTTTGTGATGAAATAATCCAAGACTCACCAACAAGTCGCATTCCAAAATGACTGTACAAGAGGATTTTTCCATTTTTTGTTGCGCTACTATGGTGCACACGAACCGTGACGTATTATCACCCATTTCAAAATTAAATTGTAGCTCTAGAAAACGTTTGGTCTTCCATACCAAATCATGGTTTACTTGCTAGAATACAAACAAAAATCACTCCTGTCTTGCGATAATCCTGATTGGGTCATGGATTTAACTAGTTAGCTTTAAAGCGTTAGGCGTTAATTGTGCACGAATGCTGTGTCGCAGCATTGTTGCATAGGATAAACGAAAATGTTAAGGATGTAAACCTGATCTCGAAGAGATATCATTTTCCACGCTGCGCTACTCTTTTCAATGTAAACATCAATGGGTGAATCTTCCGAAGTTATTACCAATGGCGGACGGAAAATATCAGTGCCTTTGCAATCCGTGTTGACACCCTGAAAACATAAATATCATGGAAACTTCTCGTCGATGACTAATCAGGCCAGTAATACCAACATTTGTTGAACGAATTGAAGAAAAAGGAGAATATAATCTATATCAACAACCGATTGCCGTTAATCATTAATGCTGACTGAGCAATCGCCTTCCAGTACCTTGTCGTTCTTGTCATCAGCTGGGTAGAAACGGCATTTGACAGTCAGTATATCACCTTTTAAGGAAGGTATCATTAGGACTTGCAATGTTTTCCTACGACGTCTTCGAAACCACGTAAGGAATGAGAAGTGAAATAGAACAACCATTGAAACATTGTGTTCAGGAACTACAACACCGGATGCTTCTCCTTCTTTGAACTCTGTAATATCCACCCATTCTTTCGGGGCGTCGTCGTCAGTGTCACTGTGAAGAACAACGAACTCGAATTCTTCTGCATTCAAAAGGTCTTCAAAAGGAAGTCTGATAAGCGCCAAGATTGGGCGAGCAAATGCTGTTCCATGGGGAAGCAGAGAAATCGTGGGTCCAAATTGGCCCTCTTGGTATTGGGTCCCTGGTTTTTGGTTACACTTTTGACGAATTGTAGCTTTCATCACAGAGCTTGAGCCTGATGGTAAGGCTCCCTTAGGAATATATAACTCCATCATGGATGACATATTCCCATTCGTCAAGTACATTTCTTCATTTTTAATTTTAAAGTTCCATGATTCTGAAAGCACATTAATTTTTAATGATGATAAGTGGCGCACAAAATATTCTTGGCTGTCTAAATCGTTTAAAAGGCAAATAGTATGCCACTAAGTGGATTATATTTATGCCATCAGGGCAAAAAGGATAAATGTACGATTGAGAACTTGGGCGCTTCCATGATATTTATCGAATAAGTATGCTTATTATTAATGATGCTTTTGTACCTTCATTACTCCGTTTTAAATTGAGCAGATAATCCATGTGACGTGACGTACGCAGAATGTCAACACTTGGTTTGCTGCCGTGGCTAACGGCATAATCATATGCTTCTTCCTCATGAGCGTCCATGCTGTTGGCATCACATCCTGCCTCAATGAGCATTTTCACTAGGATGCTATGATTGTTACCAGCTGCAATAATTAGCGGTGTTCTTCCCTCCTCATCCCGCGCATTCTTATCGGCATTAAATTCCAGCAAAATTTTCACAATTTCTACGTGACCATTTACAGCAGCCCAATGGATCGCTTCGTCTCCATCTTCGCCCTTGCTGTGTATATCACACCCAGCTTCTATCAGAACTTTGACAGTTTCGCAGTGGTTGTTCACGACAGCATGTATCAGTGGTGTCCTCCCTGCATTATTTCTCGCATTTTTATTTGCATTTGATTCCAATAACAGTTTTACCAGTTCTACGTGTCCTTTATTAGAAGCCCAATGGATCGCTTCGTCACCACTTTTGTCCTTGCTGTGTATATCACACCCAGCTTCTATCAGAAATTTGACAGTTTCGCAAAAGTTGTTCATGACAGCATGCATCAGTGGTGTCCTTCCTGTATTATTTCTCGCATTCTTATTTGCATTTGATTCCAATAACAGTTTTACCATTTCTACGTGTCCTTTATTAGAAGCCCAATGGATCGCTTCGTCTCCATCTTCGTCCTTGCTGTGCATATCACATCCAGCTTCTATCAGAAATTTGACAGTTTCGCAATGGTTGTTCGCGACAGCATGCATCAGTGGTGTTTTTCTTGTATTATCTCTTGCATTCTTATTTGCATTTGATTCCAATAACAGTTTTACCATTTCTATGTTACCGTTTATGGCAGCCCAATGGATCGCTTCGTTACCATATATGTCTTTGCTGTTGATGTCGCATTCAGATACTAATAATTGTTTTGCAGTATGACAGTCATTGTTGATGGCAGCTCCAATCAAATTTTCCGAATGGTCCCTGAAGACGTTTTCCCGTTCATCCAAGAAAATTTCTCGATCCATGCTTGATGTTTATTCAATATAATGTTAATAGGTGCTCTAGAACAATAACCTGCAACAATGCAACATACAAACACATACAACTGAGCTCTTGTGACCTTTATGACACACGTGGGAGCAAGTTCAAGGGACAGAAATATGTTTGCAATTAAAATCCCAACTTGTGTTTTGAAATCGCTTCATTACCGCATAACATTTTTGGAGAGAACAGGCGCACGTGCGGTTAACTTAACGTTAGGTTAGCACTAGCATCAATCACTACAAATGTCCATCCATCAACTAAATACCGGCCATCCCGCCACCAAAAAACATGATATGTTTGGTACTCGTTTGTTTTATGGGTGATTGAATGGTATGGGGGTAGGTACACATGCCCATTCAACAATGCCTCTGTCTATGAATTATTGCGCGTTCAGGTATCGTCAATCAATATAACACCTGACATTTGGCAAATTGGATACAGGGATTAAGCTGACACTAGGACCGTAGGCCGTGGCAGATGACCCTAATGCCGTTGCTGGATTACATTCTACTCCATTATGGAAACAACCAGGGCCACAGTCATGACACTTAACGATTTCGACGCAATGGCTATAGAGTGCCAGGAAAAATCATTATTCAGAATGCGCAGGCTATCGCGTAAATAGAGAATGCGATTCGCAACTCTGACTACAACAGGATGCCTACTATGTGGAATCGTTCAAAAACTGATTAAACATATGGCCCAATAAAAGGATTGACTTTCTTGACCAACAATATAAAATGCAAACAAACTGGGCCATTTTACACTGGAATGAGAATTATAGGCTGTCCCCTCGCCATGTATTGGAAGCACCTGTCCACTTTGTGCAGGGACATGCCGTCACCAAAATTATAACCACTTTGCACATCACAGCTATCTACGTTTGACCACATATAGTTCGATAGAGCATGAATTCAGTTCGTTGGAAGATGTCTTTAATTGTGAGAGCCTATTTTTCGGAAGACAACGTGCATGCAACTAACACCGAAAACAAACACTGCTTATTGATCAATAACGACGTCGATGCGAAATATGTAGCGTGCACATATGTAGCGTTAATTTTGTCAAAATTACCGTTGATAGTCTCATCCTATTTATGGATAATTCCTACACGTCGAGACTACCACTTGACATTGATCGTCAACTACCTGGCACCAGTATCGTTTTGATGATACGTTAATTACAGTTGGTATAGGGCAAACTTATAGATACCAAATTAAGCTCTGAAATAATTTGCATTTATTCGTTCTAATATTCAAGATTTGAAAGCAACATTAACGTAAAACACGAATTGATTATCCCTCGTTCTTTTACAGACATTGCATTGCATATCCCACACCATATAGTTTGTATTATTTTAAACCATGAAGAGATATATAATTTTTACAAAACACCCCTGTGGGTCTTTATTACGTATTGTGCAGCCGTAAAACATATCCCAGCTGAATTAATTGTTGTAAATTCCCAAGAGTAAGCACAGAAAGAGAAGCACGCCACATCTAGAAAAAGAGCAGAATGAGGAAAAAGCCATACATAATAAATTCATTGCCACGGAGAGTTCAAAGCCATGCACTGCGCCAGCAATTTATCTAGCGCATGAGATCCGAGCGGCCGCCAAAGAACACTTCCAGAACGAATCCACTAGCGTTGAAAGCACTCCCATAGGAGGCACCAAAGACGAAAAAGATGTCACCGCCCAGCAAAGCCTAGGATATACCAAGTTTATCTAAGCATAGCCTAGCAGCTACCTAGTATATCATAGCCTAGCATCTACCTAGCTTAGCCAAGCACCATCCTTGCATAGCACAGAACATTTCCATGTCTCCTGGGTTTGCCGGGTTTCTGGACTTCAGCCATCTGTTTTGTCTAGCTGAGCAGCACAGCACTCGATCAAGGAAGCTGTAGGGATCCTTTTACACACAAGGCTGTGCAGTGCCACTTAATACACCGTATTAAGCCCCTTTGGTGGATAAAAGTTGCTGGAAGTTGGACGCTCGGCGTCTCGACGACGCGTTGCCCACCGTCCAATATGTTATTGCCCATGCTGGAACAATGATGCCCCATCTCCCTCCATGTGAAAGTTTTGGCTGAGCAAAAACTGTAGATGTGCTTTTTTATTGAGTACTGTTGAAAAATCCCGTGTGAAGTCTATCGCATATATTTTGGTGCCATGTGCTTGTAGAAGCTTTGAGAATAGGGCTAGTTTTTCGTAAAGAGTTTCAATATTGAATATCGTCAGGCTGATCATACCTACCGTCCCGGCGCTGCGTGCCAATATTGTGTGTACTATAGCGGTGTGTACATGAACTATGATTTCCTCGGTTGCATATGCTATGGCGTATACTTTATATTTTTTTGCGAATCAGTCAGACATATTGTCGAGGAATAGGGATAGCCAAGATATGCGTTGTAGATCTGTCCTCGTTGCATTGCCCGCCAGGTAGTCCAAATTTGCTATTTGTTGCACAAGGCTGCTTTCGTTTTGTGTTTTGTAGAAGCATGTGGACGTAGAGGCAACCTGCGGCTCGTCGAATTATCTTCAGGAATGTTGTTTTGACTGCCATGCTGTAGTAAACGCAGCATAAAATGTTTATACTACCAGTCTAACAGTGCGGCATTGGTGGTACTTCTATGGAAAAAAACCAATACAAAAGAAGGGCGCGGGGGATTCCCCTTGTGTTGATGCTGCTGTGAAGACGAGGCTTACAGCTTGAGGAATCTTTAAGAGCGTGAGCTTGCAGAGCTGCAAGAAGGACGACACGTAAGACTATGGGCTAGCTGCCTCTGTTAACCGAAATATGCTGCGGAACCAAATCAACATATTCATGGAAACTTCGTAGCAAAGACACAACACTATCCCAGCATATACGCACCCATTCCAGAAGAAAGGTCTTACAATCGCCCGCATCCTCAGCTGAACTACTTGGCAAACGTTTTGCTGCCCTTCCAGTTATCATTGGCTCTATCGTATCATCGCTGTTCATGTAAGCTGCAAAGATGGCTGATTGGATGGCAGTATATGGATGGGCCGCAGATGTGGCGATCGGAGGGAGTCATTCTCGTGATACTCCGTGCCCTACTGCTTAGTACAACAAAGCACCACTAAGCCTATCACGATTCCAACTACAATAAGAGCGTTTTTTCCCTCGTGTGCCTTTCCCATGGGGATTCTATCAGGAACAACTGGTAGAGAGCGGCTGTCCGGGACCACTGGCTTGTCAAAGCATCTTTCATGGGAAGGTACAGCCACATTAACATCAGTGTTTATGCCGATCTGCTACCTGTCAGACGCAATGGTAATCAGGTTGTTATACCCAACCATTTTAAAATCAATGGCTAGGAGCATGTTACTTGGTGCCGTGTAGTGACCAATGCCAAAAACGAAGTCCACACGGGACCATGCAAGCTTCATTACGTCTTTGTGCCGCTATATTGCAGCTGGTAGGTCAGCAGTGACTCAGTCACGTCTTGAAAATTAACCAAGAACTGCTTCATGGCGTCAAACGCAGTACCGGAACACAGAACGCTTCTGCGAGTCTGTGACTTTGGCCCCAGCAGTTCCCAGACACAGGTCCTAGTGCTGTCATTAATGAGCCCAACGCCAGGCAGTGCGAATCCCTCAGATGTGCCCGGCATAGAGGTACTCCAGGCCTCGTCTACGTTATTGCAGCGTCCTGGTGTAGAACAACGCCCATTTCCCCCCAACAAAAGCATAGGTTGCTCGCGTGGACAAACCAAGACATATTAGCCATTTTCGCCTCAAAGGCCATCCGTGTCTGGTCATAACGGCTGCACCACACTGTAAAGTTCATCTGAGATGCCCCCAGTGATGAGAGTCCAGGGCACTCCTATAGGTTGAAAGAGAACAGTCTCAAGAATTATTACCTTGAGAAAGAGATTGAAAAAATTATTGTGCTATGTGCAAGACATATAGGCGTGAAGTTAACTCAGTGGATGTAGTAGACACTGCTTTAGTTACTGTTTGTATGTGTCATGGCGCAAATGGTGTAGGTGTAATGTCTACAGTGGTTGGCAATCCTATTGTCACAGAGGTGGGTGCTACTCGAGCCACTTGTGGGCTTCTTGCAATTGCTGGAAGATTTGTCAGAAGGCGACTGACAATCAAGGTGAAAAACATATAGTCAGATCTGCATTCCAGTGCAGAGCAAATGAATACCATTGCTAACATTTTATCAACAGATACAGACAGTAATATATTGGATCATGAGTTTAAACTCTTCTTACCTGAGGTCACAAAATATACCCAAATGAAGGAGGAAATTAAGGCTAGATCTGTAAAAGCATACCAATGAAAACATCCAGCTGAACACACTTGAAAAGCAGAAGCATAGGAAGCTATCAGACAAAAATTGGATGTTTCTTCACCATCCAGTGGAATGTGAATAACCTTATTGACCCACCTCAATAAACATAATAATGTTTAATAGCACGGACATTTAAGCTATGTATATACCAGCAAGGCATAACGTATAGATATGAACACCGAACAGCATATTGCTGAACTTGAAGGTGGTTTAAAAGAGGTGAGGATAGATCTAGAATATTTGAGAGATGATAAAATAAATCTTGAAGACGAGCTGAGAGATGTTGTGGGTGATATAGAGACATTATGGAACGCACAGAATAAAGTGAGAGATCTTGGGGATAATTATGAGGACTTGAAGAACATTTTGAGAAATCTAGAGTTTAAGAACGATGATATTATTGAGCGAGTGAAACACCTAGAGGAGCTTGTCAACTAGTGTCACACGAGCTTATGATGATGGACGAGAGCTAAGAGAATAAGGGAGGTATTGGTAGAGAAACATCCACGCCACGCACAATACATGGAGTCTCTGTTCACATAAAAAGTAGTTATGTCATGGATTGAACATGCTACGCAGTGAAGGTCTTAGGACATATGGACTACACGTGAACAAGGTGTCATTCTCTCTGTTCGACTCAATACTGTATATAGCCACAAATAGTGCAGACACCTTGGCCTATGGTAAAGCTAGTGTACCGACAAATTAACAGGTGGCAGAGTCTGACCAGTTAGAGGTTGGGTCCGACGCGCCTTTCGCTTGCGTGAAGCTCACTTATAGTAAGCAGGGAGCCTAAAAAATCCTGAGGGGTCTGTAGCATAGAGAGTGGCGCATGTAGAATAGATGAGGGGCGGTGCTTCAGAACCGCCACCCTCTATACTACTTATTATTATCAATACAAACGCGCCACGGCTTGTGTACGTCACGTGGGGCGAAGTCGAAATGAAGAGAAATCGAATATGACATAGATGTTGTTTATGATGATACAAATGATGATGATGGCGATGATGATAATGGGGATGAAGATAACGATGGTGATGATGAGGATGATTATGGTAATAATGATGAAACCGAGAAGTGTATGACCACTGAGAAGACAACGAACGTAAGATGACAGTGATGTTGTTCACCATTATAATGACAATGAAAATGATGACGGTGTACTTCGCCAAGCTTCGTCTTTGGGAAATCAACTTCCTGTTCTGAACATGAATACTACAGGTGCAATCTTAGGAGAAACAAACCTTAAAAAATCGATTCACCTACAGGTATTCGCTATTTTTGATGAACAGATTGAGATATGTTTTTAGTTACCAAAGATAACATGATGGGCAAGATATTTTCCCCACACTTCAATAATTAACTTTCAGGAATATTGTATCAAGTCGTTCGTTCACCCACTTGACAAGCCACCCACATTGAAGCATGTACTGGTTTGTTCGCGGAGGGTACCTTTGAACGGCTCGCCGTGGGGTATGTATGTGCACTATTCAGGTTAAGGATACAAGGGGTTGTGTGGTGGATCGGTGGGGGTAACGTTGGAGGTAAAATGGATGGCCTGAAATATCTTAATAGGGAGCGATCAGGAATTTTATTATAATATATTCTGTTTAGCTCTTTTAGGCTTCCACAAGTTTGCGTGCTTCTCGGCATAGGGATTCAACGCTTTGTAATCAATGTCAAGTGAATGGAATTATAAAGTAAGCCCCAATACCAAAAATAGTCAATAATGCAGGTCTTAAAAAATGTCAGCACTATTCTTGTGTTAAATGATATATGTTTAGTTTATTTTTGAATAATACGACGGCGGCGTCCCCATCATTATAAATAAGAGTTGTCTTACCATGGCCAGTATTTTCCTTAGTGATTTGTCTCGGTCACTTAACCTTGCATCGCAGCCACTCGGCGCGATCTGACCTTGTTTTCGCGTGGTTCTTGATAATCGAGGCGATTAAGGTTACGCTTCACAGCGACGTTGGGTTATGGAGCCGGAGAGGGAAGGCTGCGTATGCTTAGCAATTCAACTGGTACTATAATTCGATTTCGATGTAAACTTTCAATTTCGAACTATTTAAAAGTTCTTATTTTATCACTAACATATAAAACTTGGGTGTTCAGAGCAGATTTACAAAACCAGTTAAAATCAAGGTATACACAGAAACAAACATGGTTTGAGAGTTTTTAGCCGAACTCTAACACAAAGATGATGGCGGTAGTGACAGAGATAACAACAATCGGCCCATGGGTTCATGAGAGCACTTGGCGAACAGTATCAGGAAGTTCAAAAAATAACAATCGGCCCCCTACTTACCCATTTGATTTGGATCCATAGAGGATGTGAAATTTGTTTCGATGACATTTACCTTAGTTACCAATTCAGGTTAAAACTAACATTCCTCAGGAGACAAAAAAGCTTATAATCATTTATTAATCTTAAGCCGACAAACATTAAACGAGATAGGCCCATGGTACAGTGGAGAACTTGTGGAACTGTATAAGGAGGTTGGAAACCACAATAAAAAACCAATTGTCACGATCATTTCATGTATATTGACGATTTTATAAGCGATCAAATTTATTTAAAAAATCCGGCCGTCTCGACTATAGAAGATTGAAATCGATTTGGCCAACTCAAATAATACCTTTGTTTAGAATATTACCGTGGCGTGCATACTTGACAGCATGCCGATGGGGTGAGCATAGAGTAGTAGCCATCTACGTACTCAGCAGTAATCACACCCACTATAATTCAAGCTTTGAGAGAAAACGGTCGGTTGTTTACAAAAGAAAGTATTTAGTGATATATATTCAGATTTGAATTGGCCTCCTTCGAATGTAAACCTATTAACAGTACGACCATTAACAAGATTCGACGTGATAACTGACACATTTTATATATATAAAAAATCATTCCAAAAGTTGCGCAAAATACGTTGTTAAAAACCGAACAAACCAACGAGCCTAACTGATCAAGATAATGGTCATTTTGTAATTTAACATAAGCCATTATAACTTACTGATAAATTCTAACATGTTGCACATGGTCATTTTGTTAGTGGTGAAATGCCATTCTTACTTTCTGCATATGGCCAATTATATTGACTTACTGCATATGGTTATTTTATAAGTTTAACAATACCATTCCTACTGACTGCATATGAACATTTGGTGAGTTTAGATGTAGAATTCTAACTTACGGAATATTGCCACCTTGTTTGGTTAGAGGTACCATTCTTCATTGCTATATTTGGACACTTGGTAAGTTTAGATGTACCATTTTAACCCACCGCATGCGGTTACTTTGTTATTTAAGAGGTACCATTCGTACTTACTGAGTGTGATCATTTTGTTGGTTTCGGGGTACCATTCTTACTTATTACAGGTATAGGGTATAGATAACATGTCACTTTAACTATATGATTGGGATTACATGTATTCTGTGTTCAACTACCTCTACTTTTTTACAATGTGCTATGAGATCACATGTTATTACGTAGCAATACTATATGCAAGCACTGTATGTCATATTAACAGTGATTAATACATATTTTAAACTATGCATTGATGGTTAAGTCAAAAACAGTCTAATCATTGATGAGCCGCTCCTAGTGGACAGGTGAGGGTTGGAGTTAATTTGGCATAGTCGTCTACTGGGTCGCGGTATACCACACACCGCTGTGGTGTAAATCTATACATGATAATATTCGTGACTCAAGTGTTCCCTTTATATGGCAGGCCCTTCTGTGAAAGGGGTTGCCCCCAACGGTATCGCGCTGGACATTTGCGTCAGCGGAGTTGAATCTTTAGCATGATATGGGTAAATAATTCATACCAAGTAGGCGCAGTTGTCCAAGCATCACTATCACTCTAGCCCACCCCCTACCGTCACAATATAGCCGCTTTTATATAGCCCCCCTTTGTGACATTAAGGTATTTACTACATTCATACACTCAACAGAACCTAATAGTGGTGTAATCAGTGAGTAGTGGTATGCTATTAGTGTGGGGGAGTGGCACGCACCAAGTTGAGGTGTAGGGTCGACTGCTAATACATGTGTAGTCATTATGCATTGTGTCTGATTGACGCATGCGTTCTTCGTACCACGCTATGACATGAAGATTAAGTAGCGCCTGCTAAAGTGCACGCATAAGTAACCAGGTACTGACTGTATCTGGACTGATTACAAACGTAATGGATCAAATCAATGACATCAAGAAACGCTTGAAGAAAAGACATTTCTTTCTATAAAGAGTCGCATAGTTAGTGAGTAGCTGGCGTTATCTATTCTGTTTGCCCAACAGGTAACTGCTTTATCGCCGATGAATCAACCGACCGGATGCATTGGGTACTTCTATGAACGACCAATCTTATTTGTCATCGATACCGACTAGCTTCAATGACATCGACTGCCGTCTTAACCGAGAGAAGCAGCAGTAAATAAATTGAACTGGGCATGTGTACGTGTGGTGTATCAAGGACATCAACCACGGTGACCCGATAGTGCTACTGGAAATGTGGGGTGGAGCTGGTATAAACAAGCCTGCTCTGTACCATGCACATGATTACAGCAGGAGGTCAATCATCTTTATCGCTCGTTTCCAGGTATTTCTTTCACTACGTAGGCAAATTCGCACTTTCAAACATCCTACAAATGCACGAATAGTTAATTTACACGATGGGTCATTAAATGTGCCTCTTTGACGAGAGCATTTATTACAAATCTTGCATGAATGCATGCATGTAGGTATGTATATATGTATGTATGTATGCATGTATGTATGTATGTATGTATGTATGTATGTATGTATGTATGTATGTATGTATGTATGTATGTATGTATGTATGTATGTATGTATGTATGTATGTATGTATGTATGTATGTATGTATGTATGCATGCATGTTTGCATGTATGCATGCATGTATGTATGTATGTATGTATGTATGTATGTATGTATGTATGTATGTATGTATGTATGTATGTATGTGTGTGTGTGTATGTATGTATGTATGTATGTATGTATGTATGTATGTATGTATGTATGTATGTATGTATGTATGTATGTATGTATGTATGTATGTATGTATGTATGTATGTATGTATGTATGTATGTATGTATGTATGTATGTATGCACCGACCTACTTGAAGGGACCTGTTTGATGCCTTTAAGCAAATTGTAATCCTCTGCCCTACCGTCCATTTCAACGAGGCCTATTAGTCGCGATCATGGGTGTTGGATGATTCAGAGGTGTGCGTAGTTGATCCAAGGGAGCGGCTCCATGACTGGTTGTGAACTTGAACTTATACCGACATCTACTTTGAAAATAGGAACATATCAACTAACCCTTTTTATTGCAAATTCGGTCAGAAACTTCTTGAAAAGTAGGAGTAATCCATTTAATATCCGGCCTCTGTAGTTTCAGCCTTCTTCAGTAGCAGATTTCATCATTAGGTTTTGGGTTAGAAGTTGACCCTGTAAATGGAGTTATTACCCTCGAAGTTTCTGATTGGACTGCGCTTATTGATGATGGAGTGTTAGCGATGTTGGGTCTTAATGACGCCTTGGGAGGCGGCGAATTCATTCAGGTACTTACGCAGGTGACCGGACTATCATCATTAGCATGTTCAGCACAATGTATGTTCACCTCGATTAAGTTATTACTGTGCACAACAAGCTAGATGGTGTACCAACTACGCTTCTTGGTTGTTGGCTTAGAGGGTGGTTCTTTTGGTGATATTATAGCCACAAACATCGCTAATCCTGTCATTAAGCATGTTACTAGAGGAACTGCGCATGAGTTAAAGGTTCAGTTACGACCTGATAAAAGAAGGCCATTGGATAACAACGACTTTCCACTCCGCGTTGTTCTTGAATTTACGAGATGTCATTAAAAACGAGAATTTATGGACACAGGCAACAAACGGTGAGCACTGTTCAGGGCGTCGACATCTTTAATTATGCAACACAGACCTATGTATCCATTGGTGACTAACAAAATATGTATAAAGGTGGCGGTGTTATCACTGGAGACGTTGAAGTGAGAGATAATAAAATTCTTATGGTTGGGAGACCAGATTTCACCGAATAATAAAAAGTATATTGATGGTAAATATAGACAGCAGAACCGGGACCAGAGAGAATATTTAAATTCACAAACGATACACATCATTGCTATTTGAGGAGAAGGATGTGGTGCCCTTCGAAAATGATATGAATTTGGTGATCAGGACCGGGGACCAACCTCACGATACTCAAGCTGGGGATGTACCATGTTATTAAAATGTTAGATCATTTGTATGGGATTGTCTTCGATTGTGGGCGCTGATGCTGATGTTATTAAAGTCGTTCCTCTATGAGTTAGGAAACAAATCAATGGGTAAGGATAAGTAAGCCTGCTAGTCAACCGGCTGTTGTAACATATTTAGACCAACCGTTACAGTAGCACCAAGACAACATATAAACTTTTATGCAACTAGTCAAAACAGAGAGGCGAATTGTTCTGTAGTATGTCTCTTAATTGCACTAGACATATGCAATTTACGTATAAAACAACATTATGAAACATTAACCAAACGCACCGTTATATCCTGAGATGCCCCCAGTGATGAGAGTCCAGGGCACTCCTATAGGTTGAATGAGAACAGTCTCAAGAATTAGTGCCTTGAGAAAGAGATTGAAAAAATTATTGTGCTATGTGCAAGACATATAGGCGTGAAGTTAACTCAGTGGATGTAGTAGACACTGCTTTAGTTACTGTTTGTATGTGTCATGGCGCAAATGGTGTAGGTGTAATGTCTACAGTGGTTGGCAATCCTATTGTCACAGAGTTCGGTGCTACTCGAGCCACTTGTGGGCTTCTTGCAATTGCTGGAAGATTTGTCAGAAGGCGACTGACAATCAAGGTGAAAAACATATAGTCAGATCTGCATTCCAGTGCAGAGCAAATGAATACCATTGCTAACATTTTATCAACAGATACAGACAGTAATATATTGGATCATGAGTTTAAACTCTTCTTACCTGAGGTCACAAAATATACCCAAATGAAGGAGGAAATTAAGGCTAGATCTGTAAAAGCATACCAATGAAAACATCCAGCTGATCAAACTTGAAAAGCAGAAGCATAGGAAGCTATCAGACAAAAATTGGATGTTTCTTCACCATCCAGCGGAATGTGAATGACCTTATTGACCCACCTCAATAAACATAATAATGTTTAATAGCACGGACATTTACGCTATGTATATACCAGCAAGGCATAACGTATAGATATGAACACCGAACAGCATATTGCTGAACTTGAAGGTGTTTTGTTTAAAAGAGGTGAGGATAGATCTAGAATATTTGAGAGATGATAAAAAAAAATCTTGACGAGACGAGCTGAGAGATGTTGTGGGTGATATAGAGACATTATGGAACGCACAGAATAAAGTGAGAGATCTTGGGGATAATTATGAGGACTTGAAGAACATTGTGAGAAATCTAGAGTTTAAGAACGATGATATTATTGAGCGAGTGTGAAACACCTAGAGGAGCTTGTCAACTAGTGTCACACGAGCTTATGATGATGGACGAGAGCTAAGAGAATAAGGGAGGTATTGGTAGAGAAACATCCACGCCACGCACAATACATGGAGTCTCTGTTCACATAAAAAGTAGTTATGTCATGGATTGAACATGCTACGCAGTGAAGGTCTTAGGACATATGGACTACACGTGAACAAGGTGTCATTCTCTCTGTTCGACTCACTACTGTGGATAGCCAAAAACGGTGCAGACACCTTGGCCTATGGTAAAGCTAGTGTACCGACAATAACAGGTGGCAGAGTCTGACCAGTTAGAGGTTGGGTCCGACGCGCCTTTCGCTTGCGTGAAGCTCACTTATAGTATGCAGGGAGCGAAAAAAATCCTGAGGGGTCTGTAGCATAGAGAGTGGCGCATGTAGAATAGATGAGGGGCGGTGCTTCAGAACCGCCACCCTCTATACTACTTATTATTATCAATACAAACGCGCCACGGCTTGTGTACGTCACGTGGGGCGAAGTCGAAATGAAGAGAAATCGAATATGACATAGATGTTGTTTATGATGATACAAAAATGATGATGATGGCGATGATGATAATGGGGATGAAGATAACGATGGTGATGATGAGGATGATTATGGTAATAATGATGAAACCGAGAAGTGTATGACCACTGAGAAGACAACGAACGTAAGATGACAGTGATGTTGTTCACCATTATAATGACAATGAAAATGATGACGGTGTACTTCGCCAAGCTTCGTCTTTGGGAAATCAACTTCCTGTTCTGAACATGAATACTACAGGTGCAATCTTAGGAGAAACAAACCTTAAAAAATCGATTCACCTACAGGTATTCGCTATTTTTGATGAACAGATTGAGATATGTTTTTAGTTACCAAAGATAACATGATGGGCAAGATATTTTCCCCACACTTCAATAATTAACTTTCAGGAATATTGTATCAAGTCGTTCGTTCACCCACTTGACAAGCCACCCACATTGAAGCATGTACTGGTTTGTTCGCGGAGGGTACCTTTGAACGGCTCGCCGTGGGGTATGTATGTGCACTATTCAGTTTAAGGATACAAGGGGTTGTGTGGTGGATCGGTGGGGGTAACGTTGGAGGTAAAATGGATGGCCTGAAATATCTTAATAGGGAGCGATCAGGAATTTTATTATAATATATTCTGTTTAGCTCTTTTAGGCTTCCACAAGTTTGCGTGCTTCTCGGCATAGGGATTCAACGCTTTGTAATCAATGTCAAGTGAATGGAATTATAAAGTAAGCCCCAATACCAAAAATAGTCAATAATGCAGGTCTTAAAAAATGTCAGCACTATTCTTGTGTTAAATGATATATGTTTAGTTTATTTTTGATAATACGAACGGCGTCCCCATCATTATAATAATAAGAGTTGTCTTACCATGGCCAGTATTTTCCTTAGTGATTTGTCTCGGTCACTTAACCTTGCATCGCAGCCACTCGGCGCGATCTGACCTTGTTTTCGCGTGGTTCTTGATAATCGAGGCGATTAAGGTTACGCTTCACAGCGACGTTGGGTTATGGAGCCGGAGAGGGAAGGCTGCGTATGCTTAGCAATTCAACTGGTACTATAATTCGATTTCGATGTAAACTTTCAATTTCGAACTATTTAAAAGTTCTTATTTTATCACTAACATATAAAACTTGGGTGTTCAGAGCAGATTTACAAAACCAGTTAAAATCAAGGTATACACAGAAACAAACATGGTTTGAGAGTTTTTAGCCGAACTCTAACACAAAGATGATGGCGGTAGGTAGTGACAGAGATAACAACAATCGGCCCATGGGTTCATGAGAGCACTTGGCGAACAGTATCAGGAAGTTCAAAAAATAACAATCGGCCCCTACTTACCCATTTGATTTGGATCCATAGAGGATGTGAAATTTGTTTCGATGACATTTACCTTAGTTACCAATTCAGGTTAAAACTAACATTCCTCAGGAGACAAAAAAGCTTATAATCATTTATTAATCTTAAGCCGACAAACATTAAACGAGATAGGCCCATGGTACAGTGGAGAACTTGTGGAACTGTATAAGGAGGTTGGAAACCACAATAAAAAACCAATTGTCACGATCATTTCATGTATATTGATAATTTTATAAGCGATCAAATTTATTTAAGAAATCCGGCGGTCCTGACTATGGAAGATTGATAACGATTTGGCCAACTCAAGTAAAGCCTTTGTTTAAAATATTACCGCGGCGTGCCATACTTGACAGCATGCCGATGGGGTGAGCATAGAGTAGCAGCCATCTATGTACTCAGTAGACTGTAATTCAAGCTTTGATAGAAAACGGTCGGTTGTTTACAAAAAAAATATTTAGTGATGTGTTCAGATTTGAATGGGCTTCCTTCGAATGTAAACCTGTTTACAGTACTACATTAACAAAATTCAACGTGATAACTTCAGATTCGACCTCTCTTTAACTGACACACTGACACATTTATATATATAAAAAATCATTCCAAAAGTTGCGCAAAATACGTTGTTAAAAACGAACAAACCAACGAGCCGAATTGATCAAGATAATGGTCATTTTGTAATTTAACATAAGCCATTATAACTTACTGATAAATTCTAACATGTTGCACATGGTCATTTTGTTAGTGGTGAAATACCATTCTTACTTTCTGCATATGGCCAATTATATTGACTTATCAGTTTAGCAATACCATTTTTACTTACTGCATATGAACATTTGGTGAGTTTAGATGTAGAATTCTAACTTACGGAATATTGTCACCTTGTTTGTTTCGAGGTACCATTCTACATTGCTATATATGGTCACTTGGTAAGTTAAGATGTACCATTTTAACCCACCGCATACGGTTGTTTGGTATTTTAGAGGTACCATTCTTACTTACTACGTGTGGTCATTTTGTTGGTTTCGGGGTACCATTCCTTCTTATTACAGGAATAGAGTATAGATAACATGTCACTTTAACTATATGATTGAGATTACATGTATTGTATGTTCTACTACCTCTACTTTTTTACAATGTGCTATGAGATCACATGCTACTACGTAGCAATACTATATGCAAGCACTGTATGTCATATTTACAGTGATGAATACATATATATTTTAACTATGCATTGATGGTTAAGTCAAAAACAGTCTAATCATTGATGAGCCGCTCCTAGTGGTCAGGTGTGGGTTGGAGTTGATTTGGCATAGTCGTCTGCTGGGTCGCGGTATACCACACACCGCTGTGGGTGTTAATCTATACATGATAATATGACTGGATACTCGTGAACTCGTGACTCAAGTGTTCCTGTTATATGGCAGGCCCTTCTTCGAAAGAGGATGCCCACAACGGTATCGCGCTGGACATTTGCGTCAGCGGAGTTGAATCTGTAGCATGATCTGGGTAACGAATTCATACCAAGTAGGCGCAGTTGTCCAAGCATCACTATCACTCTACCCCCTACCGTCACAATGTAGCCGCATTGTTATAGTGCCCCCCTTTGTGACATTAAGGTATTTAATTTCATTCATACACTCAACAGAACCTAATAGTGGTGTAATCAGTGAGCAGTGGTAAATGCTATTAGTGTGGGGGAGTGGCACTCGTCAAGTTGAGTTGTAGGGTCGACTGCTAATACAAGTGTAGTCATTATGCATTGTGTCTGATTGACGCATGCGTTCTTCGTACCACGCTATGACATGAACCTATTAAGTAGCGCCTGCTAAATCGCATAAGTACCAGGTACTATGACTGTATCTGGACTGATTACAAGTAATGGATCAAATCGAATGACATCAAGACACGCTTGAAGAAAAGACATTTTTGTGTCTATAAAGAGTCGCATAGTTGGTGAGTAGCTGGCGTTGACATGATTCTTTTTGCCCAACTGCTAACTGCTTATCGCCGATGAAGTCAACCGACCGGATGCACTGGGTACTTCTGGATGATTGCCAATCTTATTTGGTCATCGATACCGACTAGCTTCAATGACATCGACTGCCGTCTTTACCGAGAAAAGCAGCAGAAAATACTTGAACTGGGCATGTGTAGTGTGGTGTATCAAGGATATCCACCACGGTGACCCGATAGTGCTACGGAAATTGGGGTGGAGCTGGTATAAACAAGCCTGCTCTTGTACCACATGATTACAGCTTCAGGTGACGTCGATCTTTCCGTCGCTCGTTTTCCAGGTAGTTCTTTTACTTGAAACTGATAGGTGTATGTAGGCAAACTTCGCACTTTCAAACCCCTAGTGCTGCACGAATAAATTAAGTTAATTTACGCGAGGTCATTAAATGACAAAACTTGCATGAATGCATGCATGTAGGTATATATGTATGTATGTATGTATGTATGTATGTATGTATGTATGTATGTTTCCAGGTATGTATGTATGTATGTATGTATGTATGTATGTATGTATGTATGTATTGTATGTATGTATGTATGTACTAGATGTATGTTATGTATGTATGTATGTATTTATGTATGGCCCTGTATGTATGTATGTCTGTATGTATGTATGTATGTATGTATGATGTGTATGTCTGTAACAAATGTATGGCTGTATGTATGTATGTATGTATCTAATGTCTTTAGGGAATCGTATTCATGTATGTATAGCTGTATGTATGTATGGATGTATGTCTGTATGTATGTATGTCATGCAGCATGTTGTGTTATTGTCTGTGCTGTATGACGTGTATGCAGCCTGTAATGTATGTATGCCTGTATATTCTATGTATGTACGGAATAAATGTATGTATGTATGTATGTTTGTCATACATTGATAATGAAGTCTATATGTTAATATCAACGTTGTCCAATCTGACATAAAGGCCTTTAAATATGAAATAGATCTATCCTTGGACCCATCTTGTTTACCATGTGCACATCCAATCCGGGCCGTCTATTGAGCAGTCATAACATCGGATACTATCTTTGCCCTTATGACAACAAACTTCATGTATCATTCCCGCCTAATCAAATTGATACTGCGTCATCCAAACCTTTGTGGTCACCATGTGTACTTTTTGCGGTATACAACGAAATACTTTGGAATATCCTGCATTGCACGGGGTAACGCGTTTGCCTGACATGCAGAGACGGGTGATGATTTTAATTTGCTACGTTACTCAGATCCCATCTAAATGTGAGAGTTATTTAGTCGGAATACAATGTGCTACGTCCGACCATTAACGACGGAGTAAAAACATGTATACTTCCAATTATTGTTTCACTTTAATGCTTTCTGAACAGGAACAATCCATAAAATATAACGACTCAAATCGCGCTGATCATGACACCAGCGCACCTATTTATCGGGCTATTTACCCGACATTGAGCATTTGATAAGCACTCGATTATTTTGCAAAAATTTCCCATGGGATAAATTTGTTAAACTCATCGCTCTTTTTAAAAAACGACGCATATTTTGATATATCATGTCATTTACAAAAGTAAGCTTTAAAAATATATCAACATTTATCAAAATCAAAGTGTTATGCGCAGAAATACTAGGCACTAAACTAGTGACTTCTTCATAACATTTGATGCGTTTGTAACCGGTAGTGACGTCAACAACATACATACAATTTTTCGATGCGGCTCTCTGACCAATTTGTTTTGTAATCGGACGTGTATTATCTTGGTCGAAATCTTCATAATAATTTGGCTACCATTTGGACATTTATAACGGTTTGCGACCTAGGGCGCTTTGGAAGACTATTGGTTTACTACAATTACATATTGAGAAAACGATTGCAATTGAATAAGGCTTAATAATGCTATGCAAATATCGGACGATTATATAGAGGTCAAAACAAAACCTCTCGGGTTTGCACATCATTGCTGCCGACCAATTAATATTTGCTCCAAAAATTTCACCCTATATCGCGAAAAGAAAGAAAAAGTTTCGCAAACAGCCCACAAACGCGACCAATCAAGATAACTTGGCGCAAGCAGTTCGCCTAGTTAACAATACTAATAATTACCAGATAGGTGCACTCACCTATTCACTGGTTGAAGCAATAAATGGGTGGTGCTGTTTTTCCGGGACGATTTCCCAAAAGACATTCAAATCGGTTGGATTGCTGAATGCATGTGTGCATTTCCTCCAATCACGCATGCGCCACATGATGGTTTTACACCGAACGAAATTGCGGGGGGTACTCTGCTTCGATTTGCATTCATCATCTGCATGAAGGGAAACACTGTTTGATTCCTTATAAATGTTATCATCTCAGCAAATCACGACATGATTCGCTACACGGTAATCAGTGAAAGCGGGTTGTTAATTATCAACCGATTGGGAAGATTCAAAAAGCAAGGGATGTAATTATTGGAGGGAACCAAAATATTAGATGTCTACTGGCTCTCTCAAGCATATGTCACTAAATAATGTAGGTCAACGAAGCTACTAACATTTTACTAGGTGACCAAGTAAAGAACCTACCCCCACTCCCCTCCCGCTGGTTCCACTTCATTGGTGGAAAGCCATATGATGACGGAAACCCTCACCACCCAATCGTTATGCTGATATCACAGGCACCCAAGTCAGTTCCACTCGCCGAGTGACAGCGACATGTATGAGAATAGTTCATATATAGTGAGTCAGACGAAACTGAACATTGCCGGAAGAGCTCGTTTTATGACGACTTAAGTGTTTATGTGTGTGTGTGTGTGTGTGTGTGTGTGTGTGTGTGTGTGTGTGTGTGTGTGTGTGTGTGTGTGTGTGTGTGTGTGTGTGTGTGTGTGTGTGTGTGTGTGTGTGTGTGTGTGTGTGTGTGTGTGTGTGTGTGTGTGTGTGTGTGTGTGTGTGTGTTGGGGGGGGGGGGGGTCGAAAGTACTTGCTTCCCCTACATAGTAGTCCAAAGAGCTCGACCCACATTTTGGTGGGGACAGGCTTTGTTGCAGGGTCCACAAATGAAGCAGTTTTAAGTTTTAGCCCTTATTTCAGGTTTTATTCCGGCTCTGGGTCAGAGTGGTCCATAGGGCTTGGATCACTTGTGAGGGGGGTGTCACGTCACAGATGAAGCCCTCATTTCACAAATGCTGACACAGGGATATCCTATTGCGTATCCAATGCATCCGCTCATTCACCATTCATACCAGCCGAGCATGATACTTTTATTCACGGGTCTACTCTACCCACAGCAAATAAACCCATGGCGCTATCACACAACATATATCGTCCACCTTTGTATCATTATTTCCCATTGTATAGTATACATCGTATAGAGAGGGTCCATATCGTGGCTGTAGTATTTCTTGGGCGGAAGGGCTACTTTTGAAATCAATGGTGGGATTCTCTGGGGGTCCTCGGCTGGCGTTGACCCTACTGGCGTTGCCTCCTCTGTTCCCCAGATTTTCGACCGCCTAGTAGGCCCGATACCATACTTCGTATTCGCGGCAGCACAGGAGATAATTCCCTTGTCTTTACGTAGGTTTTTACTGCTGCTTCTGAGAGGTATTCTGCGGATGGCATTGGTACCCAAGACTATAGCTTCAAAAGGTATTCCCATCCAAACCTATCCTCGCCAACCCAGTCTTCCCAACCCAGCCCGCCGTTATAGCGCTATACTAGGCAACAACAATATTTGGCTGTATCTTGGCAGTGCCTTGGCTGTACCTTGGCAAAACTAGGCAATACACCACCCCCCCCCTCAACGGCATCTCATGCCCCCAGCAAGATCCCACCGATTCTCGTGGCCAGTTAGTATATATCCGCACATAGACAGAGGGAAAATAGGTGTATATATGGCTTCCAGCATCGGTGATATTTGTGATGCTGTCGAAAAACACAAAAAGAACCCAAATTTGTTCACAGAGATTCCACCAATACCACTGCGCCCACCGGCTCCCAGCCGTGTACCAGGTTGTGCAATTTGGGTGCCCATTTGAGCTAATGGCTTCTCAGTGGTATTTGGTATAGAGCGAGCTAAGTAAAGACAAAGTGGCTTTTATGCATATGCAGGACAGTCAGATCATCGTCAAACAGTTTATGTCGAGCATAGGCGGGGCTGGCCTTAAGCGTACGTATTTTCTTATTGTTCCGATGAGACCACAACTTAACGTCGACTCCCCTTCTCGAAGTCGCTGGTTGCGGCCTTGCGCAGATCTATATTCATCCTAATGTAAGGCTCATTCCAAGGACTTTGGTCAAAGACAAGTGCACGATGAAACTTGGTAAGTCTCATCCCCGACAACAGATACAGCTTGAGGTTCCAGTAGTTTATCACATTCTTCTCGTTGTTACGCAGGTTGGGCACCAGCTTTTCAACTCAACTTCTAGTGCTCCCGAATGCACCTTGGAGATCCTACTGGTAGTCCGACAACCATTCGTTCTGGATAGTCATTCTTTCCGACGCTAGCGGATAATCCTTATGACAATCATGTAACTCTGAAGGGTATTCCAAATCCACCTGCAATATATAACCCGTCCCAGCATCGTCGGGCTGGTCATGGATCTGTAGGCGTAAATGCTGACTCATTGCCCACCCATACAGGTGGTTGGCATCAAGGTACTGCATATACGTCGACTGCTTATCCTGCTCACAGCCCTCCACGTAAAGGTTGTTGGCTTTAGCGTGGCGGCTTGACACCATGCTTATACCACATCCTAGACCTTTCTCAATGAACAGGTTCCAGTTCCACGCCTGTACTCTTATGCAAAGCACCCCTAGACAAACCCGGGCTGGTATAGTAGTGGGCCGGATGTAACTCATACTGCTCAAGTCAGGTCTTGCGGAACACCTCAAACACATCGGCTAAGAGCAACACATCTGTTCACAGGTACAGGTCATGGTAGTCACCCATGTTCTTACACCCGAACACGCTCCAGACCGTCTGTGCATAGTCTGTGGCAGATAGGTGCTGTAGAACTCCTGGGTTGGAGACAAAGGGGAACCTAACTTATCTCAGCCATCCCTAAACTCTTAGGGATACACACCCTTGCGCAGCAGCAACCGCTGATTCGTTTCATCTGGCTTATATTCCGCCGTCACAGCCAAGGCGTATGTATTTTTAGCATACCCCAGCTTATCAAGTGAGGCCAATAGAAAATTTACACTGTCGATGAAGCGCAACTGTGCAAGCAACTGGAAAATATATTTCTCCATGTTGTTTGAGATACAGTTGATAATCCCATCCACTTTGCTCACTGCCTTCATCAACAGATGGGAGTTATAGCCCCGCAGGTTATGGAACACCACAGAAATAGGCGTTGTTTTAGGGTTTAACCACAGCGTTAGGTTCAAACCTTGTTCGCGGCTCCCCTGTACTTACCTGTTACATGACAATGGTCACGCCCAGATCTTTGTTGCACACATGGCAATGGGTTTCTCCCTTGTGCAGTCTTTTGACCTCTCGCGTCATGCGAATGGGGACAGGCTTTGATCTTTTGCTCCTTCAGCCTGTAAGAACATCTCCACAGCATCGCTTCCTCTGTAAACCACAGGGGGTTTGGTCTAACCGTCACACCGAACAACCGCAGAGCTCTAGCCGTATTATTCTGCTCCTAGGTTCTCTGTGTGTTGCTCTTACCAGGATCGAGCGCGGGATCTGGAAGTTTCACGTAATTGCCTCAAAGTCGGAATAGACGTTAAATGGAGCCGGGAGCTGCTTCTGAAAAAAAAGGATGTTTTCCCTTCCTCGGGCATTTCTACACACACATTAACTTGCTCTTTCCCCATGCGTTCGGGTTTGTGCTAGAGAATAAAAAGTTGCTCCCAGAGCATGC
This sequence comes from Urechis unicinctus, assembly GCA_034190875.2. Lineage (NCBI taxonomy): Eukaryota > Metazoa > Annelida > Polychaeta > Xenopneusta > Urechidae > Urechis > Urechis unicinctus. The sequence goes on from CM067344.1 coordinate 2,869,855, forward strand.
AAAGTCGTTAACAAGAGCACCCCCAACAAGTAGCGAATTGTGGCCATTAATTAGTATATTAACTGGTATAATCCCTTGTATAATTAGCATATTCTTTATGGACATAGCTAGTGAAACATAGGCAATAGCCATAGCTAGGTCGCGTAGAGGAAAATCAAGACGTGGCGCCCCATCAACCGGAGCCATCTTAGCAAGCCTGGCATAACCTATGGATATACCCGAAACAACTGTACCGGGGTACATTACGTTGACGAGCATCAGTAATTGATGTTTTCATCTTATTCCATATAAAACGTATCCTTTTATTCCACGTCCTGAGGCTTTTGCACCTAAACCCGTTTAAGGTATAAGACTTCTAGTTTATGCCTGTACCAATACAATGCCTGTCCAAACACGCCAACCCTGCCAACAACCAAAGGCAAAGCTTATATTGGCCAAGCCCACCTTTACGGAGGATTGCTCGTTGATGTTGGCTCGACAGATTCGTCTCTAGCGTCTGTAAGCGTGGCCTTAGCCTCGCTAAGTTTGCTCAGAAGCTTATTTTGATTGTATTTGTTAGCTGCAGCACCCTTTCGTTATGCCGAGACCCTGTTAGCGTTTTTTCTATTTTTACTTACTAAATTTGTTTTTTTTCAATTGACAGCTCTTAGGAAGCAAATGTTATAGTGGACCGGACCACCGGCAAGGACAGCAGCAAGCTTATCTCTCTTAGAAGACATATCCACCTGGCTTCTGCTCCCTCAGACTTTATGGTCGCGTTCTGTTCAAGGAGTAGATCAATAATGTTATCAGGATCCATGAATACACATTCGAAGTGTAACATATTGCACTGTTCCCCATTTGAAAAGACCAAAATTGGTTACTGAGGCAGCAGCCCCAACCAAGACCATCATCACTTCAATTGACGGCATATGCAGTAGGTTGACCAGTCTTCCGCTTTAGTTTTATGTGCTTGGTCTTTGCTAGTAGCTGGTAACTGTGGCACGTTTCTTCCTCGTTCTCTGATAAGTCGTTTTCAATCGAGTCATTGTCCTGGGTGTGAAAGACCACCATCCAGCGAGCCTTCTCATGTAGGTTCTTCGGCACAGATTTGTACTTTTGGATGACGACCCAGACACTTTGCTGCGCATGGCGGCCGCTAAAGGCCAGTTTGGAAAACATGTCTCACTTCTTGGTTGAGAGCCTTGTTGTCAAATAGTCGTCAGTAATGTGCAGGGTGGGCTCACCTTTAAAATAATGTTCGAAAGCCCTCAAGTTGTCATGAACCTGCTCCTCCAGATCAACCTTGTAGACCTCCGAATCATCCCACACCCATGACCGCGACTAAAAGGCCTCGTTTGAATGTATGTTACAGCAGAGGATTATAATAGGGCTCTTCACGTAGGTCGAGGATGAATACGGTTTTCATGTATCCTGTCTGCTCACAAAAACAGTAGCTGAACTAGGCCCAGCTGGAAATTTAAACTTAGTAGACCGCGGTTGACCAATCTGCCATCTTTAATGTTAATCTGCGCATCCATAACAATATACATATAGATGTTAAATGCACCGGTCACCTCTTTGTTTGTGTGATCTGGACGGTGATACTTTTTTCGCGCCCCTGCTAATGCCGTGTACCTGGTCGTCATCACTCATCCTTAAGTCGAGCCACTGAGCATATATACTAGCAATGTACTTTTCTAGGGACAAGTCCGACAAAGCCAAATCTTTGCAGCTTTGGCTATCCTGGGATCTCGTTTACTTGTTGCTGCAAAGGCCTTCTTCACCTAATCCTAGTCACTAAGGCAGCAGCTGGCCTTCTAGGAATCATTTGCTTCATCGTATCATGGCTGCTGAAGTCAGCTGCAAAGGTGGCTGATTGAATGCAAAACATATAACGGTTGCGGCTGCAGCCGTGGGGGGGGGGGATTATCCTTCTGATACCCCATGACCTACTACGCAGTACACCAAAGAGAGGCTAAGCCTATAGCGATTCCCCCTACAATAAGAGCGGTTTTGTGTGCCTTTTATACAGGTATATCGGACCCGCCTCTTGGAACGCACGAAGTGGGGACTCCCATATCTGTATCTGGCGGAGGGTCAAAGCTTCCTCTATCTTGAGCAGCAGCAACCGAGTATACATCGGTATTGCTGCCTGTCTGCTGTTCCACAGTCGCGATGGTTATCAGATTGTTGTACTCAATATTTTTTTAAGGGGAGGCTCAAATCCGATAGAGCCATGTGAAGGCCCGTACCAAACACATATTCAGCCTTTGAGGTAGCATTCTTCAGTACGTTCTCATACCTGCGGATAGATAAGAAAATGCCCACTGTGGAGCTGATGGCATCCGCAACGTTAAACTAAAATTGGTTTTGGGCATCAAAGGATGTGCCAATACCTAGTATATACGGGTAATTGGGGCTCGAGCCCCAAGAATGGTCCAGACATTGGTCCAAAAGCTGTCGTTAATCCGTGTGATACAATGGGGGGTGAAGCCTGCTGATTTGTCAGCATGTAAATACCCCATGCGGTGCTTGCACCTTCCTGGTCTTGCTTTATAAAATCAATATGTAGCTTGCTGCCCTGAAAAACAAAGCCGTCGGTTAATTGCTCAAAGATTTGCCGAATAGATTCGTGCAGGTGGGGGTTTCCATAATGAGTGAGGACCCGTACTTCGTGTTTCTCGGGGTTGGTAATGTAGACCCGCCCGAAGCCCTGGTTTCCACCCTTTATCCTCCAATTTCAGCATTCAGCAACACCTAACTCATGGCAGAGTCGGTAGTAGATTCTCTTGTCAAAAGTATGGATGGTGGCTGACCATGTTGCGTAATCCAGTAGTGCTACCCTCATTTATTTGAAATGTCTGCGGATAGTGTAGTAGACAGTATAAATTTTCCTTAATGGTGGGACTCCAGATTTAAAGTGGTCCAACGCAGATACACCGCAGCCTGAGGTTGTGCATCATAGACCAAAATTTACCTTGAAAGCCTTTAAATTGTCGTCTGCTTACACCTGGTTCATTTCTATAGAATGTAAATGCTTGTTTATCCATAGTGCTATGGATCAAACTCTGACAAATGTTCAAAGCGGCGAGGCTGTGTCCCTGCAAAATTCTATTGACAACACTGCCGGCAATCTACGTGTTGGCCTATGGTAAATCATGTATAGGGTGGTCTGGTGCAATCTCGAATCCACGAGACCATTCAATGGAGGTCAAGAGACTAAGAAGACGGAGAATCTGTCCAATTTAAACGTGGTCTCTGGAGTTTCAGGCGTCTTCAGCATCAGATTACATAAATATGTCTACGTTTAGATGTTGATGCTGTAAATGGGGTTATTACCCCCCCCCCCCCTCTCACCCCAATTCCTGATAATAAAGCTGCGTGCATACAAAACGGGATGTTAAACATGTTGGGTCTTGATGATGGTCAGGGTAGGCAATTGATTCATTCAGGTAGTTACATAGGTGACCGGTCCATCAATTTTAGCATCTTTAACACACTTAATGTTCATCTCGATCAGGTCAGTACCACGCACAACATGCTAGATGGTGAACCCCATTTGCTACTTGAAGTTGTTGGCTTAGAGGGTGGATCGTTTGGTGATATTACAACCACATACATCGCCAATTCTGTCTGTAAGCGTGTTACTAGCAGAACTGCGAATGAGTTGAAGGTTCAATTACGGATTATAAGGGACGTCTATTGATCAACCACGACTTATTTGTTACATTTGTTCTCGAATTTACAAGGTGTCAATAAAAACAAGTATTTACGGACCTATGCAAACCCCGTAAACCCTGTTTAGGGTGCCGACCACTCTGAAAAAGTTGCACTTCACAACAAGCCCTCGCGGAAGCTGAAATCTCTCATTACTATTTGGGCAGAAGAAAGCGATCGGTTGGTTAATGGAACGCATGAATGGTCACTTTGTGATCGTGCCAGTGGTGTTAACTATGGATATCCTACGATGGTGCCGGGTCGAAATTTGCGTATTGGGCTATCAACTAATCTAAGCGGATATCCTGGGCTTCCAGGTGTTGCTAATATTGTTAATCGGGTCCAACAAAGCAGTTATATTGTAACGAATATGTGGGCGTCCGAGTGTTTACTACACCTCTCGAGTTGGCTTCAGGTGGCCAAATCAGTTTCAGAACACGTGGTGATGCTTCCCAGGCATCCATGTCAGTAGTTTTTGACTTGATATATTGACTTATGTATACGACAGCAGTAGGATGCAACCACCAACCATTTTTACTGCAGCGTTATAGCCGGAGCTGCATGATGAGAATCATGGCCACTTTTATCGGCTGAATAAATCAGTCTCAAAAAGCAATTCCTTGAGAAAGAAATTGTATTTATGGACGTAAGCATAAAACGGCACACTCCAGTAATACTATGACTGGAGACCTTGAAATAAGAGAGTATAAAATAGTTCAGTTGGGAGACCCGATATCACCTAACGATACTGCTAACAAAAAGTTTCTTGGTGCACAAGGCAACGTAGAGACCTGAGACAACACATAGACTCGCAAATGAAACATTTCATTCCTATTCAGGCAGAAGCAATTGGCGCTCTTCGCATATGATATAAGCGGTCGTTTTGCGATGGGGGTCGAGACTAGACTTATCCTGTGGATATACTATGTTATCTTAGTAATATCATTCGTATGGGGGTGTCGTCTTGTGTGAGAAGTAGTGATTCCTGTTATAAATGGGACAACTCAATCGTTAGGAATAAGTAAGCCTGCTAACCAGAAGGCCGTTGTAATTTATTTAGACCAGCCTTTACAGCTGGAACAAGGCAACGTCATTAACTTTTATACAGCCACTCCAAGCACAGGGGCGACTTGTACTGTAGTATTACCCTAAAAAAACAATATGGTGCTATGTACACAACATACAGGCGTGCAGTAAACTCAGGGGATGCAGTAGACACTGCTTAAGTTACTATTGGTATGTGTTTTGGTGCAAGTGGTGTAGGTGTAATTTCCGCAGTAGTTGCCATTCCTTTGCAACAGTGTTGGGTGTTACTGGAGCCGCTTGTTGCCTACTTGGAACTGCTGGAAAACTCGTCAGTCGGCAAAAGGCCATTAATATGAAAAAAGCATATTGAGACCCGCATTCTAGCACAGCGCAAATTGAATACAATTGCTGACATTTATTGACATCACTTAAAGATGGTAATATATCGGATCATGAGTTTAAACTCGCGTTAGCTGAGGTAAAAAAAATATACCCAAATGAAGGGCTAAATTAAGAGTAGACCGGTAAAATCTTGCCAGACTGTTTCAATAGATGAGAAAACGCGCTGATCCAATGAGGTAAAGACGAAGCATTGGAAGGTATCAGACATAAATTGGGTGCTTTTTTACCATTGAGCGGACTTTGAATGATATTTACCCGCCGCAATACATAGAATATGCCCCATAGACTTTTTTACGTTGTGTGAAAAGTGAATAAGCCTCCTGGTATGACAACTCCAGTTTCAGCAGGACCCCAAGGGCCCCGAGATTGCTCCTGCAACCTAACTTACACTGAAGATTGGGATGTATATTATCTAGCCAGGCCTACCCTATGTGCCTCATTCCTGTCCCCTCTAGTATATAGGCGGACGAGGCTCTAAAACTAGTAATACGAACTGGAAGTAGGAGCAGATGTATGTGGCATAGAGGGCCCGGGTACCTCATCACAATACACAAATGTGGTGGCAATTGACAACTCGAGCCATGCAGTGTCATACCAAGAGACAATCTTATCATGACAACTTCGTGCCTTATGAATATAACAAGGTGTGTGCAGAACAATTATGGGTGTCCCCCCCAAATTTTTTTTTTTACTAGGGTTAAATTGTCTCTTATTGTACACAGTTAAAAATGGTTGTTTTATACATTTTAACAATTGATAGTAATAAGATTTGCAGCAACTATATAGAAAATAAAACTCTAAGGGTCATCATCGCAGCCAACTTTGGCTAGATGATTAGAATAATGCTGTTCAGCCATCGAGTAGGTCGAGCATTTCTCCCCGCCTGTTGTTACCTATTCCATTGTTCGCACGAGCGATCCAATAGCTGTTTCTTTCCATTCTTGGACACACTTCCGCCGAAGGAAGCGTTGAAATAATTGTCATGATCTATATAAAATAGAACAATTTCCAACTCGTCTTCTTCGGAAAACATTTGCTGAGACTCCCAGACAACACTATCACCAATGTCAACATTTCGCTTAGGTCAAGGACAGGTCATTTTATTACTGTTTGCCGTTAAAGGCTAATGATAATATATGTATTAGTAATATATGTATCAAATTTGTAATCAGACATCCGCGCTAAACGAAATCGATTTGGAATTTGATTTTATGACAGGTGGTTGCATGCTAAAATTGCGGGTTAAAATAGGCGCTATATCCAAACGCCTCAATGTACGATAAAGCGGCTTTGACAACTGATGCATAGACAGAATTGGAATTTCTGGGTTATATTTCCGTAATCGGGAGATACAAAATGACATGATTTTTCGTGCGATAGTTGTATAACAACCGGACTCTTCACCAGGAGATATTTAAGACTTAAAATTATCTCTTTTAATCTGACCTTGACCTGAGTTTAGGGTTGAGGTAAAAAAAAACCTTTTGGCTCAGGGCGTAAATAACACATTCCATCTCCTAAAGAAACATGTTGAAAATTTAAACCTGTATCACGAGACAAAAAAACTAAGATTTATTTTAAAGCCAACCAATGTTAACGACATAAATTCAATTAACCAATTGATGATGTTGGCGACGAGCTTCCTTTGGGGAAGCAAAATAACGATACTGTCATCAGGTTAGAAGTCAATTAACATCGGCTATTCTTACTTGTGCAGTGACAGAAAATACACATTATGATGCACGTCTAGTAGAGAAGGCGCGAGACCACAAATTACGACTGCAGAAATGACTCACGGCAACGGTAGCGTGCATCGGCCTCTTCCACTCAATATGCCACCATTTAAAACATATTAGCAACCTGACGCTATACAGACCAGACTGCAAAGATGACGACCACATAACCCCCTATCAGCTTCTGCCATAGGCAAGTACGTAACTGATATATTACATGTTAATAACTAAAACTGCTAGGACTCATTTGGACCTTCTGTCGCACATAAGTACCTTCTCCTCGCACAACACCTCTCCAGCTATCGCCTTAATTTTTACCTCCCGCATGCGATAAAATCTTATGGATGGACCGGAAACCGCACAATTTGTCAAGTTCAAATATCCTAAATATTCAAATTAAGTATTCAATATTATTTTTGGTGGCGAACAATATGAGCGGGTATTCGAAGATACAAGGATGTGACGTAGATGATGAGCATTAGCAATTTTGAAACAAATAGCGAATTATATCTACCTAGCCTCATTAATTCGTTTTAGTATACTTCGGTCATATTTCCTTGTTTAGAAATGTTTTACCATCAATGTCATATTATGTTTAGCCATATACTTTCTTCTCAGAACAGGACGCCCATATTCATTTTATATGCATAACCGTTTTTTTTCACGCTATTATTTCACACAACTTTCAGACACATATTTCTTTCATTATTCCAATCATTTAATCTTTTTCCAAACATACCATCTCAACGACGTGTCAAACGCATTCAAACGCATGAACCCACTGGTTAGACAAATTCATATGATCAAAGCTTTAGTGTCAGAGGTAACAAAGCCTCGAAATTCCCTTTAGAAACATGCTGCAATCTGACATAGGAGATCCTCTTTCATGCGTTGGTCAAGGATCACAGGCCCAATTGCATTTAAAACAGGCACGGCTGTCTCAGAGGTCCAACGCAGTTACCCTATTAATTGCACTTTACACTTTGATGCGAGCCTAATATCTGACGACCCTACAGATAAACAAAATAAACACATTTAACACAGTCTCTAAAGGAAGTCTCCAAAGATTCAAATTATAAGAAGACTCTTTAAACTTGTCTTCTTCCACACAGCGCAAATTTGACACATTAATATCAACAATTATGTTCACAATTAGTTTGCCTCTATGTCTGCAGATTATAAGACAAAATCTTGCTATAAGTGAAGTCAACTGCGCCTTAATCGCACCGTCTATGATATCATGCGGACACACTTAAATTAGCGACCGTTTATGTTACACATTACCCATAACGCTAATCTAATATTATTGAAGTATATGCGGGGTATAATCTCATGAATGAATCGGCAACTTCGGGAAGACGTGCATATAAATCAAAATAACTAATGGAGAAGTATCATGAAAATTTCATTCTAAACACAAATATATAGATGTTTATATTGATCTTCTCCCGCACGTACAACACATGTAATTAACGTGTCACACCGTTATGTATCGGACTTGTCAGATAGTGCCATTGGCAACATACATATATTCTTTTGGGCATAATTATTCTAACCAAAGGCTCTCAGCAGCATAACGTTCTTAAACACTATCTTGGGCAGTAGCTGTCACTCATTTACACGCACTCCAATCATTTTATGCAGATGGTGTAATATTACACATAAGTTACAAACTCATTCACACTTACACGCATCGAACGCTCATTTTTTTAATATACATTACTCAACATCAAGACATACCGATGGATGCTGTAAGTTCATTCGTTCCTAGGTATATTTACGCCATACAAGATGGAGATAGCTCATTCATCCGACGCGCCAACACCTTGAAGTCAAAGCTTAAGTCTTCCTGGCTAGTCTGAGAGCCAACTGCCATTTTCCCCCTTAAACTTGCATTGTTCTATTAAGTTTTTTTTACTGTTGATTTTGGTAGCCAAGGGTCTCTATTTTCAGAAACTGCTTGATGACATGTTGTCACCTTTGAGCAATTTGAGAAATTCAAGATGGCGTCCAAGATGGCCGCCATTACATATAAATGACCATAACTCCCTACCTGTTCATCATAGGAAGGTGATTTTTGTCTCTATACCTAGGTTTTAGGGGTCAAGCTATCCATTAGAACTAAGTATTATGTTAATATCGTATTACATAATAGTAATTTCCAAAATGGCTGCCAAGATGGCCGCCGTAACACTAAAACTGGCATATATACTATTTACTCCAAATTAGTCGTGAAGGTGTCTATCCCTGAGTATTTTGGAGACACATCTACCTGTATCAGATCAAAGTTCATATACTGATGATGTCATCTACAAATCCAAGATGGCTGCCAGTTTACAAGCACTGAAATATCTTCTATACTATTCAATCTTGGTGGAAAATATGAAAAGGTTAACGACCACATGCTATGCATGTTATGCACCATTGTGCTGGCTTATGGAATGGCATCTGGAGCGATATGATGATTGAGACGACCTTCATGCGGTATGGGCATGCTCCTGGGGGGATAGTTGGCATCACGCTTAAGCCAGAAACGCTGAAGGTATGGGCCCTTAGTTTGCATGCATGCAGCAGGTTGGAATCTGATCTGGATGAGTAGTATAGATGTTAGCGGTACTGGCACACCTATCTCATATGATTATGACACACCTATCTCATATGGGTGCAACCCAGAAACCACACATATACAGAGTGACTCACATGAGCCAGCGAACCGCTCGCACCTCCCCCCACCATATGCGCCCAGTCCTTCCAGCCCCTATGGTATAGGCCCACACCAGTAGTTAGTCACCATAGAGGTCATTGAGTGATAAATATCTGCGACCGTCGCTGTAAGTTCCATTTTTCACGCGGTTGAGGTCCTGTATAAACTGGGCAACCTTAGCGTCGTTCTTCTCGATAAAGTCGGGATCGGGATGAGCGGTTATCAATCTCATCGTAAAGAGCTTCCAAGAGTAGAAAGCCCCTGTCGGCCTCTCTGTGATCCCACTCGGTCTTCCCAACCCAGGACCGAGATGCTCCTGTTCCAAGCCCAGGCAATTACTAAACCTCCCGTTTGCACTATAGTCGCCGTCTTCAAGCAACTCCACCCCCGCCCACCCCCAAGCCACCGTCTCCTTATACTTCTTCTGATCCTTGTGATACACCTGGTTATACGTCTCAGCTCTCCCCAGGTCCTCAAAGGAGCACAACCTGAAAACGCAGTCGACAAACACCCCGATGGTTGCCATCGGACTGTGGTGCAACCCCAACAGAACCTGAGGCTTATACATATTCGGAATTATCCTCCCATGACTCCTAGTGTAGCACAACCTCCTCAGGATGCCCCAGACAGACAGCATCCACTTCAGCCCACCGGATCGGGAGCACACAAAAGCCATCCGGAGAGTAGGCCGTCGCGCCGCCCTCAATATAGATATTATTTCCGTAGACCTTGGTGTCGTACGCCTTCTCCAATACCGCAATTGCAACCTCCTCAAAAGTCGTACCCCAGAGGCAGGGTGCGCTAAAGCGAACACCCCCGTTGCTAGTTTTTTTCTGTCAGCTTCTTGCTATAGCTGCTGAAGTAGTTTTGCCATATGATAGAGGAGTAGTCACTTCTTCCAACGCAGTCCTTCCTCGTGGTCTCCCACTGGTCCGTATTTTGTTTGACTCCAGTATGATCGTTGCAGAAAGATTTTATCACCGCCTCCATTATATCTAGCAACCCCAACTCTTCAAATGGACTGTCAGGGTCATACCTTAGCAGGTCTAGGGGGCGATTCTGCCGCTTTCAAATATTTTGCTTTAATGTCACTTTTCATTTGACTATATTTAATGATCTCGACCGAAACGAGCTTAAACTCATCATCTGAGATATACCCATCTTCATGCGCCGCCGATACAATGTCAGCAATGGTATTCAATTTGCTCTGAGCGAGAATGCGGATGTTGTAATGCTTTTTTAACTTAATGGTCAGACGCCGACTGATGAATTTTCCAGCAATTACAAGTAGCCCACAAGCGGCTCCAGTAGCACCCAACACTGTGGCAATAGGAATGGCAACTGTTGTAGACATTACACCTGCACCACTTGCGCCAAGACACATACCCACAGCAACTAAAGCAGTGTCTACAGCGTCCACTGAGTTTACTGCACATATATATTTTTTGTACATAGCACCATATTTTTCAATTTCTTTCTCAAGGTATTGCTTCTTAAGACTGATCTCATTCAGCCGATAGGAGTGCCCCAGACCACATAGAGGAGGCTCCGGATTTAACGGTGCAGTCGTTGGTTGTTGTTTCATACTGTCTTTGTATACATAAGTCTATATATCAAGTTCAATTAGGAGTGAAGCTACAGACCAAGTCGCCCCTCTGTTTTGTGTGGTTGTATAAAAGTTAATAATGTTGCCTTGTTCAAGCTGTAAAGACTGGTCTAAAGTTATTACAACAGCCCGTTGGTTAGCAGGCTTACTTATTCCTACCACTTGATTCGTTCCATTAATAACAGGAACGACTGCTATAGGACCAGCATCAGCACCAACACCCGAAGACAACCCCATACCAATGATCTTGCCATTACATAACATGGTATATCCACAGCTTGAGTCTTGTGAGTCTCGACCCCTAGCCCCATGGCCAAACGACCACTCATATCCTCTGCGAAGGGGGCCACTTGCTTCTGCCCATATAGTAATGAGTGGTTTCGTCTTTTCATCTACGTATCGTCTCAGGTACCTGTTCTGCTGTCTATATACAGCATCAATATACTTTTTATGAACAGCATCCTTCGGTGAAGTCGGTTCTCCCAACTGAACGATTTTATTATCTCCCATTTCAAGGTCTCCAGTCATAGTACCGCCACTTTTATCCATTTTTTTTGAGTCACCAATAGATACATAGGTCTTTGTGGCATATTCCGATAGGTCGGCACCCTGAACAGTGCTTGCCGGTTTTTGCCTAGGTCCATAAATACTGGTTTTTATTGACATCTTGTAAATTTAAGAACAACGCTAACAGGTAAGTCGTGGTTATCTAATAGCCTTTCTTCATTATCGCGTAACTGAACCTTTAACTCATGCACTGTTCCACTAGTGACACGCTTACAGACAGGATTAGCGATGTTCGTGGTTATAATATCACCGAAAGAGCTACCCTTTAAGCCAACAACTTCAAGAAGCGTAGTGGGCGCACCATCTAGCATGTTGTGTGTGGTACTGACTTTATCGAGGTGAACATAAATTGCGTTAAAGATGCTAAAGTTGATGGGCCGGTCACCTATGTAAGTACCTTCAGGTATCCACCCCCCCACTGAAGCCGTCAAGACCCAACATTGTTAACACTCCGCCTGTTATATGCGCACCCACATTGTCTGGAACTGTTAGAATAATAACCCCATTTACAGCATTAACCTCCAAATCGATACCTAATGGTGTAACATGCTCCTGAAGAAGGCTTAAGCTCCAGAGGCCTGGTTTTAATGCAGCATATCCTCTCTCTTCTGAATTCCTTGACCGCCATGCAATGCTCTCGTCTGATTCTAGATTGTACCAGCCCACAGTATACGTGATTGACCTTAGGCCAACACATAGATCGCCTGCAGTGTTGTCAATCGGTTTTTGCAGGGACACAGCGCCGCCGCTTTGAACATTTGACAGAGTGTGATACATAGCACTATGAATAAACAAGCCTTTAGTTTCAATAGAAAAGCTACCCCATATGGTGCGGGCGGGGTGTATCCAGCTCTGCGCCAAAGTATAAATATATGAGCTTATCTCTTTTGTGCAACTATGCACTAGCATGTTACGCAGTGAAATATGTATCTCCAATAACACGAGCCAATCTGGAATCTTACAAATAAAATGGTCAATATTGTACATGTTCAAGCTAAAAGATGTACTGTGCATAATATTGAATTGGCGTATTGTGCACTATCCAATCTTATTCAATTTCATGGCTGCAAAGACATATAAACAGCCTCACATTATCCTCACCTCACCGCCATACATTTTGCCTGCTCATTTGTATCTGTCTTAAATTTCAATTAGGGATTCCTCTCAATGCGTCATCCGTCATAACGCAATCACCTGTAGTACTATTAATGACTTTCATGACTTTTATTAATGACTTTGATTAACATGGTCATGCAGCATCTACGCAGGTGTTCGACAGACTGCTTCCTGGGTACCTACTATGAAGATGTCTATACAAATACATGCCAACGAGCACTCTGGTAGATTGTAACGGCTTGTAACATGCTGGTTGTATCGATGACAGTTGTTTGTGGTTTATTTCAACAATAATAATTGTATTTATTTCGTACACTGGGTTTTTGTAATTCACACAGAGAAAGCATGCAATACCAAACAACAGATTAGATACGCATTACAATAAGCACATGGGGTCTTTGGTCTTTTGTGAATAATATCAACATTCGATGAATTATTCGAATGTGTCAGACGATATGATGCCACCCCTTCCTCCCCTCCGTGCAAACGTATTTGACCAACGATTGCGCAACCATACGTGATAAGTGATGCCACAAACGACTACCTTATGCTTGACATATTGACATAAATGAGGCAGGCTTCAGTTTATAAATGCTGATTTTGATATTGATCTATCGCTTTAGTATCAACCCGACCTACCCAAGACAGACCTCGTGCTGTGCTGTACATTCGTATATAACATTGTAATATCTATTAATCCGATATAGCCCATCAATGAATAATTGTGGATAACAAAATGATACAATACTGTTGTACTGGTTAATCTTTAAGTGACAGACAATCCCACAGGATCTTAATTATTATGTGTACAGGTGATGCTACTCTTCCCTCTGCGATGATGCTCTTCCAGGGCCACTGATATAGTATATTCAAGTTTTTTTGTTTACCTGGAATTTGTCGGACGATACCCTTCCCCATGAAACAAGCACCCAGGAAAAGATATCCTAGAAAGGTAGTTCTTTTTGTGTAACATAGAGTGTGACCTGATGTAAGAAATGGCACTGTCATCTCTCGCCTGACCTAAGAACGAATAGTTTTAAACTATTTGATATTCGGGAGTATATCGAATCGTTTAAATTCCGCGAGAAGAGAAGGCTATTTGCGATATGAACAATGCAACATAATTGTGAGGATTGTTGACAAATCGATGCATGGCAAGATGTCACGGAAAGCTGCTGTTTCGTTGGATTATGGGTCATTGGTGCGAACTTCAAATGGCATTGTGTCAAGCGAAATGCACTATATACATTTGAGAAATGTCACCGTGCTAGTTAACTTATAAGTCGCAAAAGCGACGCAACTATGAAAAATGATACGAACAAAGATATCAACTTCCGATGAGATATCATAATTTGATTGAATCCACGAAAATTAATATGCCTTATATAAGGTGCATCAGGGGTAATAAAAAGCGACTTAGCTGATGGCAGCAGGGGATGCCTAAGTTGTTCCCATCGAGTGCTGCATGAAAGGAAACGACGGAAACGACGTCGTTAGTTAGGACGCGAACCTGGTCCATGCGAAACTAGTAACAGGCTTATATTACTCCCATTTTATATTTTTGTTTTCATATCCCTTTAAGGCGCTGATGTAGTCTTCGTCCCAGGCTCCAGGGGTTCTGCTTCACATCTCCCCCTAGAGTCTACGACAGGACAAGTTTTAAACTGGCGCGTCCGAATATTCATTAGACACGTTCGTTAATCTTCGTGACCAACCAACGCAAAGGTTGTGACCCTGATTGACCTTTATTGCGCGTGTCTGGCTCGTGAAACTGGCTTGTGATACGCACCCTCGGTTTTATGTAACGTCATGTGTAACGACTCAAAAGTACCCGAGAGTGACCGAGAGACACGACTTGCGTTTGAAGCATTCCAAATCTTGGATGCGCGTCCATTTTAAGACGTTATCCTTCACTAGACCCGAAGGCAAGACTATTGAATATCAGTTACATGTAAACAGCCACGCAGCCATCAGGCTAGGGGACCTTGACTAGTGCTGATGCGGAGTAAGAACTTTTCCCTTGTTTAGATTGGCTAGTTTGGTATGCAATAAGATACCATTTGCATATTATTCCAATGGTAGAAATAAATTTTGTTTGTTAAGCAATATGATATCTTTGCATGCAACATATTGTTAACCAATCGATTTAAAAGGATCTGATATCAAGTATCGCCTATCTTACAATATGTGGTTGATATATTTGTTATCAACTAAAGAACCAAGTATGTCCGAGATGCTTATCCTTGCCATGGGCTGACTTGCTGAATATTTTGGGGAGATCTGCAATTGTCTGCAACGAACAGTAAATAACATCCTTATCACAATTCCTTATCAATCTATTTTCCCATTTTATATCTCGATTCACACCCGAGTTATCATGGTGCAAAATAATAATACAGGCGTGTATTTGAAAGACCAATGACTTACAACCGCTTCTCCACTCAATAAATAATTGAATTAGCAATTTGAATTTAATGTTTGCATATTGACATAATACTCAGCGTGCTATAAAGCGCATAAATCTCGACCTGTTATATTTTCTATCAACTGCCGAACAAAAACGCTTCAACCACAGAAATGTTTGGCAATGTTGCATCAAACTGGGATATGCTACATTAGCATAATTAACTGATTTGTAGTCGCTTTTTAGTCTATTTTCAACCTGCACTTTCTGTCCGTCTGAGGCCATGAACAAGTTTTCCGGCCACTTGTTTTGTTTCGTCACGGGTACAGGTAATGAATCAAGTATTCGGTGTCAGATTGCCCATTAGATATCCAGTCAATAATGCACGTATCTATCTAACTGTTTAGCACGAAAAAAATATGTTCTCTTTTGAAGATGGAGAAAGTCAGATAAAACTGGATAAAAACATTAGCTTGATAATTGGTAAACATAATCCAGACCACTTGTGTATCTTATCACGCAAACAGTTAATGGCGAAAATGCATTGGATGTTGGTTTTGCACATCCGGACCAGTTGTTGCTGACCCTTTAGTTATAGATGGTGAGTGGCAGCGCGCTCTTTGATATATATACACACGTGCATACTTAGATTAAAGAAAATGCTTTTAAAAATAATTTATATTGAACACACACACACACTCACACACACACACACACACACACACACACATATATATAGATATATAGAGATATATAGATAGAGATATATATATATATACATATATATATAGGTATATATATACATATATATATATATATGGGAGATATAGAGATATATATGTATATATGTATATATAGAAAGAGATATAGAGATATAGATATATATAGATATATAGATAGATATATATATAGAGATATATATATATATATAGATATCTCTCTATATCCTATATATATATATCTATATCTATCTCTCTCTCTATATATCTCTCTATATATATATATCTATATATATATATATATATATCTCCTATATATATATATATATATCTGCAAGGATGTATCTCATCTAACGCTGCCGGGGAAAATGTAAGTGAACCTCCCATTGTTCACGCTTTAAATAATCGGGGTTATGTAACTTATTTTATCAAGCACACGCACCTTGACTGGGCAACATGAGTAACTTAACACTTTGCGCGGTAATTATCTCTTATAATACTCTGTTCTGGTTTTAGTTTTGCACTTTAGTCGCAAGATATCCGTCCGAAACAATAATTGCAGGATTTACCCCATTTCAGATGCTTTACTTGAATTTTCTAAACCGTCTGTTTAACCGCGTCTGCTATCTACTCTATGAAAATATCAAAAGTGCCGTGTATCATTCTGCTGATTATACAGTGTGTGTTTTCATCATCTTATTGCCTTGTCGGGCAGGTTAAGTTAAAATGAAACGTTGTTGCTATCATGACACAGGGAATGAAACACGTGTATTTGATATGAATACTCGTATCTTTTAGCGCAGCACGAGAAAAGAAGATGTTATCTCCAAACGATCACTGGAGTGATAACGTATGATGATAAAAGCTTCTAATGACTACATGGGACACATTGGGGCTTGCTAATGGTAATGAAGGCATGTGTCGTGTTGTGTTGGCCACATATGTTGACCGGAAGCAACCGTTTGTGCTAAATGCGGCTTCAAATAGACCGACAATAGTACGTCCGACATACGTGGGATGGTGTGCCCCAAGCGCGCATTTCCTAGGAGATTGCAGGAAACGTTTCCATTTCCAATTATGAGCGGCTTTTTGTCTAGGTTGATCAACTGATTTAGCCGTGTCTGGTACGCATAGCTCTATTAGCTACAGTTTGTTATGTAGTAGGTTTTGCTTAAATGACAGACAAAATATATCAGGATAATTGTCCAGGATGTCGACATTTACTTATTCGATGGATTTCAGGACCAAACATAAATGGTGTTACAATAAATGAGAGTGATTCCATTGCTACAATAGTTGATGTGATGATATGATGTTTGTGGAAATGAAATTGATAGCATAAAGAGCACAGTTGTTGGTTACTCGATGCCATTTAAGAGTTTAATACGGCTTTGCTCAGTCTACTATCTATATGTATCGGATATCAACACCAGTCTGATGTATCCATGAGGATACTTGGACATTTAAACAAGACCCCTTAAATATGTAACTAAGTTAAGTTATTACGACCCATGCGATACCCCATGCACTTCATGAACACGCTCAATG
>CM067344.1:2895230-2935230 GCA_034190875.2 Urechis unicinctus
TAGCCGGAGCTGCATGATGAGAATCATGGCCACTTTTATCGGCTGAATAAATCAGTCTCAAAAAGCAATTCCTTGAGAAAGAAATTGTATTTATGGACGTAAGCATAAAACGGCACACTCCAGTAATACTATGACTGGAGACCTTGAAATGAGAGAGTATAAAATAGTTCAGTTGGGAGACCCGATATCACCTAACGATACTGCTAACAAAAAGTATGTTGGTGCACAAGGCAACGTAGAGACCTGAGACAACACATAGACTCGCAAATGAAACATTTCATTCCTATTCAGGCAGAAGCAATTGGCGCTCTTCGCATATGATATAAGCGGTCGTTTTGCGATGGGGGTCGAGACTAGACTTATGCTGTGGATATACTATGTTATCTTAGTAAGATCATTCGTATGGGGGTGTCGTCTTGTGTGAGAAGTAGTGATTCCTGTTATAAATGGGACAACTCAATCGTTAGGAATAAGTAAGCCTGCTAACCAGAAGGCCGTTGTAATTTATTTAGACCAGCCTTTACAGCTGGAACAAGGCAACGTCATTAACTTTTATACAGCCACTCCAAGCACAGGGGCGACTTGTACTGTAGTATTACCCTAAAAAAACAATATGGTGCTATGTACACAACATACAGACGTGCAGTAAACTCAGGGGATGCAGTAGACACTGCTTAAGTTACTATTGGTATGTGTTTTGGTGCAAGTGGTGTAGGTGTAATTTCCGCAGTAGTTGCTATTCCTTTGTAACAGTGTTGGGTGTTACTGGAGCCGCTTGTTGCCTACTTGGAACTGCTGGAAAACTCGTCAGTCGGCAAAAGGCCATTAATATGAAAAAAGCTTATTGAGACCCGCATTCTAGCACAGCGCAAATTGAATACAATTGCTGACATTTATTGACATCACTTAAAGATGGTAATATATCGGATCATGAGCTTAAACTCGCGTTAGCTGAGGTAAAAAAAATATACCCAAATGAAGGGCTAAATTAAGAGTAGACCGGTAAAATCTTGCCAGACTGTTTCAATAGATGAGAAAAACGCGCTGATCCAATGAGGTAAAGACGAAGCATTGGAAGGTATCAGACATAAATTGGGTGCTTTTTTACCATTGAGCGGACTTTGAATGATATTTACCCGCCGCAATACATAGAATATGCCCCATAGACGTTTTTACGTTGTGTGAAAAGTGAATAAGCCTCCTGGTATGACAACTCCAGTTTCAGCAGGACCCTAAGGGCCCCGAGATTGCTCCTGCAACCTAACTTACACTGAAGATTGAGATGTATATTATCTAGCCAGGCCTACCCTATGTGCCTCATTCCTGTCCCCTCTAGTATATAGGGGGACGAGGCTCTAAAACTAGTAATACGAACTGGAAGTTCGAACAGATGTATGTGGCATAGAGGGCCCGGGTAACCTCTTCACAATACACAAATGTGGTGGCAATTGACAACTCGAGCCATGCAGTGTCATACCAAGAGACAATCTTATCATGACAACTTCGTGCCTTATGAATATAACAAGGTGTGTGCAGAACAATTATGGGTGTCCCCCCAAAAAATTTTTTTATTTTTACTAGGGTTAAATTGTCTCTTATTGTACACAGTTAAAAATGGTTGTTTTATACATTTTAACAATTGATAGTAATAAGATTTGCAGCAATATATAAAATAAAACTCTAAGGGTCATCATCGCAGCCAACTTTGGCTAGATGATTAGAATAATGCTGTTCAGCCATCGAGTAGGTCGAGCATTTCTCCCCGCCTGTTGTTACCTATTCCATTGTTCGCACGAGCGATCCAATAGCTGTTTCTTTCCCTTCTTGGACACACTTCCGCCGAAGGAAGCATTGAAATAATTGTCATGATCTATATAAAATAGAACAATTTCCAACTCGTCTTCTTCGGAAAACATTTGCTGAGACTCCCAGACAACACTATCACTAATGTCAACATTTCGCTTAGGTCAAGGACAGGTCATTTTATTACTGTTTGCCGTTAAAGGCTAATGATAATATATGTATTAGTAATATATGTATCAAATTTGTAATCAGACATCCGCGCTAAACGAAATCGATTTGGAATTTGATTTTATGACAGGTGGTTGCATGCTAAAATTGCGGTTAAAATAGGCGCTATATCCAAACGCCTCAATGTACGATAAAGCGGCTTTGACAACTGATGCATAGACAGAATTGGAATTTCTGGGTTATATTTCCGTAATCGGGAGATACAAAATGACATGATTTTTCGTGCGATAGTTGTATAACAACCGGACTCTTCACCAGGAGATATTTAAGACTTAAAATTATCTCTTTTAATCTGACCTTGACCTGAGTTTAGGGTTGAGGTAAAAAAAAACCTTTTGGCTCAGGGCGTAAATAACACATTCCATCTCCTAAAGAAACATGTTGAAAATTTAAACCTGTATCAACGAGACAAAAAAACTAAGATTTATTTTAAAGCCAACCAATGTTAACGACATAAATTCAATTAACCAATTGATGATGTTGGCGACGAGCTTCCTTTGGGGAAGCAAAATAACGATACTGTCATCAGGTTAGAAGTCAATTAACATCGGCTATTCTTACTTGTGCAGTGACAGAAAATACACATTATGATGACAAAACCTTGCGTGACAACCTTCAGTATCAACCCGACCTACTCAAGACAGACCTCGTGCTGTTCTGTACATTCGTAAATAACAATGTAATATTAATAAATACGATATAGCCCATCAATGAGTAATTGTGGATTGCAAAATGATACAACACTGTTGTACAGGTTAATCTTTAAGTGACAGACAATCCCACAGGACCTTAATTATTATGTCTACAGGTGATGCTACTCTGCCCTCTGCGATGATGCTCTTCCAGGGCCACCGATATAGTATATTCAGTATATTCAAGTTTTTTTGTTTACCTGGAATTTGTCGGACGATACCCTTACCCATGAACCAAGCACCCAAAAGGTAGTTCTTTTTGTGTAACATAGAGTGTGGTCTGATGTAGGAAATTACACTGTCATCTTTTGCCTGACCTAAGACCGAATGGTTTTAGCACGATACTAAGCAAATTGTGAGACGTATCAGACCATATGATCGACACAGGCATCATTGGCATCTACTACGATTTGTTGAATCTGATTAAACTATTTGATATTCGGGAGTATATAGAATCGTTGAAATTTCGAGAGAAGAGAAGGCTATGTGCGATATGAACAATGCAACATGATTGTGAGGATTGTTGACAAATCGATGCATGGCAAGATGTCACAAAAGGCTGCTGTTTCGTTGGATTGTGGGTCATTGGTGCGAACTTCAAATGGCATTGTGTCAAGCGAAATGCACTATATACATTTGAGAAATGTCACCGTGCTAGTTAACTTATAAGTCGCAACAGCGACGCAACTATGAAAAATGATACGAACAAAGATATCAACTTCCGATGAGATATCATAATTTGATTGAATCCACGAAAATTAATATGCCTTATATAAGGTGCATCAGGGGTTATAAAAAGCGACTTAGCTGATGGCAGCAGGGGATGCCTAAGTTGTTCCCATCGAGTGCTGCATGAACGGAAACGACGTCGTTAGTTAGGACGCGAACCTGGTCCATGCGAAACTAGTAACAGGCTTATATTACTCCCATTTCATATTTTTGTTTTCATATCCCTTTAAGGCGCTGATGTAGTCTTCGTCCCAGGCTCCAGGGGTTCTGCTTCACATCTCCCCCTAGAGTCTACGACAGGACAAGTTTTAAACTGGCGCGTCCGAATATTCATTAGACACGTTCGTTAATCTTCGTGACCAACCAACGCAAAGGTTGTGACCCTGATTGACCTTTATTGCGCGTGTCTGGCTCGTGAAACTGGCTTGTGATACGCACCCTCGGTTTTATGTAACGTCATGTGTAACGACTCAAAAGTACCCGAGAGTGACCGAGAGACACGACTTGTGATTGAAGCATTCCAAATCTTGGATGCGCGTCCATTTAAGACGTTATCCTTCACTAGACCCGAAGGCAAGACTATTGAATATCAGTTACATGTAAACAGCCACCGCAGCCATCAGGCTAGGGGACCTTGACTAGTGCTGATGCGGAGTAAGAACTTCTCCCTTGTTTAGATTGGCTAGTTTGGTATGCAATAAGATACCATTTGCATATTATTCCAATGGTAGAAATAAATTTTGTTTGTTAAGCAATATGATATCTTTGCATGCAACATATTGTTAACCAATCGATTTAAAAGGATCTGATATCAAGTATTGCCTATCTTACAATATGTGGTTGATATATTTGTTATCAACTAAAGAACCAAGTATGTCCGAGGTGCTTATCCTTGCCATGGGCTGACTTGCTGAATATTTTGGGGAGATCTGCAATTGTCTGCAACGAACAGTAAATAACATCCTTATCACAATTCCTTATCAATCTATTTTCCCATTTTATATCTCGATTCACACCCGAGTTATCATGGTGCAAAATAATAATACAGGCGTGTATTTGAAAGACCAATGACTTACAACCGCTTCTCTACTCAATAAATAATTGAATTAGCAATTTGAATTTAATGTTTGCATATTGACATAATACTCAGCGTGCTATAAAGCGCATAAACCTCGACCTGTTATAGTTTCTAGCAACTGCCGAACAAAAACGCTTCAACCACAGAAATGTTTGGCAATGTTGCATCAAACTGGGATATGCTACATTAGCATAATTAACTGATTTGTAGTCGCTTTTTAGTCTATTTTCAACCTGCACTTTCTGTCCGTCTGAGGCCATGAACAAGTTTTCCGGCCACTTGTTTTGTTTCGTCACGGGTACAGGTAATGAATCAAGTAATCGGTGTCAGATTGCCCATTAGATATCTAGTCAATAATGCACGTATCTATCTAACTGTTTGGCACGAAAAAAATATGTTCTCTTTTGAAGATGGAGAAAGTCAGATAAAACTGGATAAAAAAATTAGCTTGATAATTGGTAAACATAATCCAGACCACTTGTGTATCTTATCACGCAAACAGTTAATGGCGAAAATGCATTGGATGTTGGTTTTGCACATCCGGACCAGTTGTTGCTGACCCTTTAGTTATAGATGGTGAGTGGCAGCGCGCTCTTTGATATATATACACACGTGCATACTTAGATTAAAGAAAATGCTTTAAAAATAATTTATATTGAACACACACACACACACACACACACACACACACACACACATATATATATATATATATATATATATATATATATATATATATAGATATATAGAGAGATATATATATATAGATATATATATATATATATATATATATATATATATATATATATATATATATATATATATATATATATATATATATATATATATATATATATATATATATATATATATATATATATATCTATATATATATATATATATATATCTATATATCTCTATATCTATATATATATATATATATATATATATATATATATATATATATATATATATATCCTATATATATATATATATATATGCAAGGATGTATCTCATCTAACGCTGCCGGGGAAAATGTAAGTGAACCTCCCATTGTTCACGCTTTAAATAATCGGGGTTATGTAACTTATTTTATCAAGCACACGCACCTTGACTGGGCAACATGAGTAACTTAACACTTTGCGCGGTAATTATCTCTTATAATACTCTGTTCTGGTTTTAGTTTTGCACTTTAGTCGCAAGATATCCGTCCGAAACAATAATTGCAGGATTTACCCCATTTCAAATGCTTTACTTGAATTTTCTAAACCGTCTGTTTAACCGCGTCTGCTATCTACTCTATGAAAATATCAAAAGTGCCGTGTATCATTCTGCTGATTATACAGTGTGTGTTTTCATCATCTTATTGCCTTGTCGGGCAGGTTAAGTTAAAATGAAACGTTGTTGCTATCATGACACAGGGAATGAAACACGTGTATTTGATATGAATACTCGTATCTTTTAGCGCAGCACGAGAAAAGAAGATGTTATCTCCAAACGATCACTGGAGTGATAACGTATGATGATAAAAGCTTCTAATGACTACATGGGACACATTGGGGCTTGCTAATGGTAATG
This sequence comes from Urechis unicinctus, assembly GCA_034190875.2. Lineage (NCBI taxonomy): Eukaryota > Metazoa > Annelida > Polychaeta > Xenopneusta > Urechidae > Urechis > Urechis unicinctus. The sequence continues at coordinate 2,901,339 of CM067344.1, forward strand.
AAGGCATGTGTCGTGTTGTGTTGGCCACATATGTTGACCGGAAGCAACCGTTTGTGCTAAATGCGGCTTCAAATAGACCGACAATAGTACGTCCGACATACGTGGGATGGTGTGCCCCAAGCGCGCATTTCCTAGGAGATTGCAGGAAACAGGACGTTTCCATTTCCAATTATGAGCGGCTTTTTGTCTAGGTTGATCAACTGATTTAGCCGTGTCTGGTACGCATAGCTCTATTAGCTACAGTATGTTATGTAGTAGGTTTTGCTTAAATGACAGACAAAATATATCAGGATAATTGTCCAGGATGTCGACATTTACTTATTCGATGGATTTCAGGACCAAACATAAATGGTGTTACAATAAATGAGAGTGATTCCATTGCTACAATAGTTGATGTGATGATATGATGTTTGTGGAAATGAAATTGATAGCATAAAGAGCACAGTTGTTGGTTACTCGATGCCATTTAAGAGTTTAATACGGCTTTGCTCAGTCTACTATCTATATGTATCGGATATCAACACCAGTCTGATGTATCCATGAGGATACTTGGACATTTAAACAAGACCCCTTAAATATGTAACTAAGTTAAGTTATTACGACCCATGCGATACCCCATGCACTTCATGAACACGCTCAATGCGATATTAATGTGATGTACTCGGTGGTGATAACAATAATAATGTATATACTTTTACTAATATCTAACTCCACCCATCGTTTATACCATGACCAAAGATGGACCAATTGAACTCCGACCACTGTAAGACAACAACTGATGGACGTTTTCGTATAAGGGGGTCACTTCAAGTATCCTAATCCATCAATGTCTGAATATGATCTGCGCCATAGCGGGAATCTTTGAACGACCAATTTTAGATCAATTTCTAGACTTGAAATGAGGGCTGGAGGCTTAACGGATCATTTAGAATACAACAGTAGTGAATGTTTTTCTATGGTATAAACCACACAAAAAAACCTATCATAAGCGACTGTTCACAGACACCATTGTAAATTTGATTGATCAGTTATTATATTCCGTAAAGTTAGGACTGTATGGACAATGTTAAGGATGTATTTTATCGGTGATTTGGGGCCACTTATATTATGCTTCCATTATAGATCGGCAGTTGCAGAAATGACTATTTTCATGTTGTTGTTACCGTCATCGATAATTAATCGATAAATGAAAACAGGCTTTTAAACTGTGTTAACAAAAACATTAAAATAAACAGTGAAAATCCGCTAATAACAACAAAGCAGCATAATTCTGAAAGCATGCTTTCGCTCTAGGTTGATACTCGCTTATACGTGGGGTGCATTTTATTGGCTAGCATGCATATTTAGCTAAGCTGATTTATTATATATATATATATATATATATATATATATATATATATATATATATATATATATATATATATATATATATATATATATATATATATATATATATATATATATATATATATATATATATATATATATATATATATATATATATATATATATATATATATATATATATATATATAAATGCATATGCATGCGTTAATTTATAACACTATATCTGGGTTCATTTATATATGTATGTATATATGTATGCATATATACAAATACGCATGCAGATATAATATGTATATATAAAATATATACGCATATAGAATATGTATATATATATATATATATATACATATATATATATATATATATATATATATATATATATATATATATATATATATATATATATATATATATATATATATATATATATATATATATATTTATTTATGTATATATGTATATATATAACATCGGCTTTGCGAAATGTGTTAATTGCATATGTAGCTAGCTCAAGCCATGCACATGGGTGATTTTTGACCTCCCACTGTCAGCTTTGTTGCGATGATTATTGCAGAGATCAGTGTAAGAAGTGGAACATCGTGTTTCTTCTAAGCTAGTCCAGTTATCATACATATCGACAGAATAGTGTTTTTGAACGTGTAAAGCAAGCATTACCCGATGCCTGTTGCTGAGCAAGACTATTGCAAGTTGGTTTATTATTCCTACCATCTTTGTCTTTAACAGCGCGTCCTTATAAATCTGTCTTACCGTGACTCTCTGGACATAATATAGGACCCTTTATTGGTGTGCTGCATTTTATATTATGCTTGTTCCCATATATCAGAAATGCTGTATCGCAGAATCGATAGATGCACAATTATCTCTTTTATATCAGTGAGTGTATAAATGCGACGACAAAAAACCTAAAGACATGAGTCAGCGACTATCGTACCACATGACAAGTTCAGCGAATGTTCGCTCCAGCTAACCATTACGGGGTTTTGTTTGATACGACGCAATCTATGTATGTCGGGCAAAGGAAGCGGGTGCAAAACGAAGCTTTCTAAGGTGATTGCTATAGATGTTGGACAACATTATTTAAACACCGCAATATATTACATATAATCGACATTTTTATTTCTTTTGAATAAGCGTTGCAAAAACGTATGTACAGCACGATACTTTACAAAGATGCCACGAATCGTAAAATAGAGGACGAATATATCTCATTTAAGCTAAATATATGAATAGCTTGATGCTTGCAAACTTTCGTTCTCCCTCGCGGCAGATTGCCATTCTCAATTTCCACTCCTGTTTCTCTGATTTAGGGACATCACCTGTATGCAATCATTGTTTTTAGGCCAGCCCATTATTAATAATGAAGCCAGTTTTTAAGTAAATTGTAAGCACAGAACTACAATGCAAAGAATTAACGTTGCATGTATAGAAAACAGTCAATCATACATTAATTTGACGCCAGTTTTTTTTATATATATATATACCAACTTTCAATACTTGTGTTTCTTTTCGCGGCTTGTGTCATCAATAACCCCTCAGACGAAACCACATTGCGTTTAAACGAGGCCCGGTCCCTGCCTGAAAATTCATTTGATATTGGGTACATAACATTGTTGGTATCCATCATTCTGCTTCTTTGCCTCTCAAACCCGTGATAAAAAAAGGCTTTTTACAATGCAGCATGTTTTGTAGCGCTCTTGTAGATCCTAATCCTAGTGGATTGTTCAAGACTTCTCGTGTTAGTCGTACACTTGATTATACAACTTTTATACTACCCCAAAATAAATATACCATGCAAATCAGGACCCATTAATGCATAAAACATAAGTGCTGCATCATTTGTATCTTAGCTACTAATTGTGCATTGCGAAGTGCCCTTATGGATGACCACGCTGGTCCTCTTCCCGTACTGCATAATGGTATGTTATTATTACTAACTGTATGTGCTCTAATATAATGCTCATTAACTATTAGAAGGTCACTAAACAGACATCTAAGGTCTTGGAGTAATTTGATAGGCGGTGACAAACATCACTTTAGGGGCATGCAACTGCAACATCAGACCCCAATTCGTGAATGATGTATGCAAATGGCACTGGACTAGGTTGCCTCAGTAGCGCATTACCTACACCGCTACATAACCACGTTATGCTATACTATGCGAACGAACAGCTAAAATATATATTTATAATAGTTGAATGCTGTTTAACTTATCACATATCTCCGCTCAAACAGATTCTAACATCTGGTGTTTAATTGAGTCAGCATTATTACGCAGCATAATGAACCATCAGTATAATAATAAGATATGCCAAGGTAAACGTAAAGCATGACGCATCATACATGGTTCATTTGGAGGATATACATCTGAATGAATACTTGGGAATTGTGCTACATGGTTATATGAGTTAATTAGACCAGTGATCTAACAAAACCCACCGATGCAGCCACACATGTTGCTGTTTAGTGTCGCAGTTCATCACTCGTGTTAAAAGGTCACAACCGTCAAATAGTCTGCCAATGTCCTACCCGATATCCCCGTTTCATTGTGACATCTCAACTAGCAATTATGGCCATAATATTATTTGCTCAATCAAACTTCTGTCTCATAAAGGATGATGTGCAATAGCTTAAATTAAAAAAAAACTCGAACTCGTTTTAGCGAACAGGTTGCAACGAAAATTGAATTTATTGAAGGCTTTATTGATTGTATGATGCATCGTCGCAATTTTAGGTAAAAGATGACACTTATTAACGTTTATCATTCATTTAATAGTACGAGGTCCGGTAAAGGGGCCTAGTGTTGCTTTATAGAGCGAATCATTTACAAATGCAGGGTTTGCTCCCAATTTGAGATGCAAATTAGTTATAATGGGGTGCACACATAAGGTAGTATGGACAATAAATTTAACCTACAAAGCACAAGGGGCCGTATTGGTAACGGGAAATATTTAAATTGGGCAAGCGATCATTGTTTCAAGAACTTCATAATATGTTGTATATCATGTTATTTTGTGTTATGGTAACGTGTCAAATATAAACATGAAATAATAGAGTTGCATCATTCTCCTCTCAGAAAGGGAGCTATAAGTGCTTCGGTAGAAACAGGGATTCTGATACGCCGAACATTTCCGTTAAAGTCGTCCAATCTCAACCTCCATTGCCAATGACAGGTTAATTTGTGACAGAAGCAATCAGGTGCGTGGATTGACAAGCCTTTGTTCAAGTACCATTTGAAACTTAGGTGTCTTAACAACATTTCCTGCTTTGTTTTCATGCATTACTATCTGTACTCAGTGTAATGCTCATTAATGAGCTAAGAACACATCATATAGTCGCTTTTCTAAGAGAATCGCTTCAGTTCATTACAAAGCCTTGAATCCATTGGCTGTCCAGATGCATGCGCAACTACACTATTGAAAACTTTATGAGCAGTGTAAAAAGCATAACATTTTAAAAAATTTGGACAATTACCGGCGGTCGTAACAATCGATTTGTTTATGAGATATAACTTGGCTCAAAACATCACTGTGAACATTTAATGAATTTTTAAATCGCGAATGGTCCTCTCAAAAGCTTTTTTCTTGTAGAATTATTCAATTATCATATCAATTGCCTTTGAATTTCTTATTAGTATCAAAGGGAAATTTCTAATTTAATGATATGATGAATGCGTTTAAACATATTTGTGAACAGTAAAGCAGCTTACGAATTTCAAACGTAGGAAGCGCCCAATGCTTTTGATTTGATTATCATATTACTTAGGTACGAAATAAGAAGCAATAGAGATTCTTACTACTTCAGCGACTGTTTCAAGGAGTAGACTGCACATCTTGGTACAAATGATTATGCTTAAATCACAGAAAACGCACAGAGTGTATTATATCTAATAAAGCTCCTGCAAACAAAAACCTACACCAGGACGCAAATGTGTCCACAATGTAATGCAGAGGGGTTGGAAACGTTGTTGAATACTCATCTCTTTCATCGACCGTATATGACAATTGTTACTCCAAATACAGGAAACGATCGAACAGGGTAACTTATTACCCTGATTGAAGGCGATAACCCGGTGTAGCCATAACATTTGAATGGAGAATCTTTGCAGTCACAACATATCAGACAACATATGTACTTTTATTCTCTGACTAATTGTTGGTTATTTGTTTATGACTCGAGGAATAATTGGTAGCTGCAAACCGTCAAACTCTTCCGGCATTCAAATGATGTATCAAAATTGATATTCACCTGGAGTTATGCAACTTGGATATAAACATGGTGATAGTTGCTGTGTACAAAGCCTAAAGAGTCAATGCCAAGTCATGGGATTTTAATAAATGACCAAGACCGGCATCTGCAACCTATTGCAGCTGGAGTAGCATCAATCGGGTACAATGTTTTGAATGACCCATGCATCCCTGTTGATGATCTCAGCTAGGAGTTGTTGACCCAATATGCCGACCGAAACCTGCGTAAGCCGCATTATTATTTACAATGAAAAGAAAGTTCGGAGCACATGGTTGAAATTCATGGAAATCGTGCCAGATAATCTTTGAGTGAATGCAAGGGACAAAATCAACATATCATAGCGTTGAACCAAAAAATGTTTATCGAGTTATATTATATTAGGCTTAATTGACTGTTTTTGGATGTGACTTGGACACAGTTCCACTTTTTGTGGCATAAATCTACAATAACACGATTTATTGATAACATCAGCTATATCGATAATATTTGTTGTTTTATGAGTTGTCAAGATAATCCATTACACGAAGTAGATAGGGCAAATTAATCACACATGTGCTGTTATGGAATCATTAAAGTGGATAGCAAACATAAAAAATGCATGTTTTGTACCTACTTTTCATAAAATATAAATTGTCGACTATAAAATCCTATACTATCACCTTTATGGAATGGCAGGTCAAATGCAAGATTTATTCAGGAATAACTGCACTTCATTTTATTGCTGCTTAACAATTACAGAACCGTCTCTTTAGTGGCCATCTAGAAGTTAATGACCATTCTAGGCATGCTGAGTCTGCTATTAATGAGACTCAGCTCTGTCCAGTCTAGAACCCTGCCTTAGCGAATATCTCTTGCTTACGGAATAAAGATATGTCAAACATACCTGCACTGAACCATGCAAATATAACGTTTCCGTACAAATTGAGTAATTTTCCATATACCATGTTTGTACGTTACCTAACGTGGTACAGCAAGTATTCCGTGAACGAATATGATAAACATAATGATTGCCCACACGAATCCGGACCAGAATCAGGCCATTTTATGATGCTTCAATTTAGAAGGTTGTTTTCAACGATGATGACCCTCACGACGACGTTGTAATGTTATATATCAATGTATTATTATTATCATCATTAGGTCGTTGCATGAAGAAGCATTTCCAGACGATAAATTTAACTTGTCATTATGCAATTCCAACTAAATTTTATCATAGAAACGATTCCTAATTTGCATGTCATTTTGTTCTGAATAAACAACAAGAAAGAGACAACATTGCAAAGTCAAGTAAGCCACGTCAGACTATCAATCAAATATTTGAGGAATAGCTCTTCATCTCTAATAATCAGCCGCGGGATACCTCTTAACTCATTTCTCAAACATGTCTCTTTTCAAGAGAGATCCAAATAGCTCATGCAAGGTACTGTCACAATCTGCCAGTTCAAAGATGAGCCGGTCCACGTAAAACTATGTGGCTTCATATATGTTACTGGGTGTGTATTACCGCAACGGGTGTCACTCTAGCTTGACAGCCAAGCATCTAAAGAAGCTCGTGAGTCTTGGAATAATTAGGTAAGAACGATAGGACGCAGCTTCGTGATCAATGGTGAATCCAAAAGATCTTATGTCTTCTACGTTATTTTACTCCCTATGATGCACATATCAAATTGCTGCTTGTACGGTGGTAAAAACATTGTACTTTAGAGAACTAATGCACACTTTATGAACAAAAATATGTCAAATGTTTATTTGATGCGCTCAACTTATTTTTGTGTATGGAACTGCATTTGGGAAGCAATCCAAATATAACTAACCAGAAACAACAGCGTACGCCGTGAATGATATGACGAAAAAAGCCTCTAAACCAACGACGCAAATGTGTCCACGATGTGATACAGACCACACATCTCTTTCATCATCCATATATGACAATAGCTACTCCAAATACAGTACAAAAAAGAGCGAATAGGATCGGATAACTTATTACCATGATTGCAGGGATTTCATAATGACGTTAACCCGTTGAATCCCGGCTGCGGCTTGATGTATTGATGACAGGACAATTGAGCCCATTGCAGGCCGAGACAATATGTGAATGGCTTATCAACGCATTTGTGGTAAATGCGGGTGACGTCAGTCATGTCATTCCTGTAAGAAAACAATTGATAATTTTCCCAGTAATGAGTAATACTACTTAATTGCAAAAGCAACTTTACGTTTAACTCAGCCTTCAAGGTTGATAAACAGACGTGCCTAGCTATGTAATTTGCACATTTGATAAAGAAATATGTTTGCTGTCTTTATCGCCGAAATAGATCAAACATAATGTGATCGTACGTGTGATTACCGTTTGTAACATTTGCGAGCATCAGCAAAAACATTGTGCCTCATTTTGCTGCAACTGTTATAACAAAATATCAGACGTCACATTGGAGTACACACCGCTTGATACCTAGATCCATGCATCGTAAGTGCGTTCTCATGTGAGCAGAATGCAAAGCCTTTTGAAATAATACAAACATTCAGCTACAAACCGGTATGGCCCTTACGAGTTTTAATGCACCTACACAAACGAATGGCACATGGTACCTGCATTGGCTATTATGTAGACAAGTATTTTTGTTATGAATATGCATATTCTGGGTTGATATTATGTGGGGCTTTCTTAACGCAACAAAAGATGAACGCCGATGACACAGAGTATTTACAATATTTATAACTCGCCGAGTATCAGACTGCACTAATGAACAGCCGCGGACCAAATCAGACACATTCATCATCACACATTTAACATAACCTCCATTCCAACATGCAAAAAAGCTACTACCTTTGATTTACCACCAGTATTGCATATGCTCAGATATTGCTATGACAGGAATGTATATATATATATATATCATTGATATATCAAATAATAATGTACGTAGAACACTGATAAATTGTTCTCATAAGAGGACTGAACCTTATAAATAAATTGGTTAAGTTATGTTTATACGCGATGTTTATAGCAGCTAAGCTTAGCATAAATCTAAAATGAGACGATTTATTAACAATGTCAGCAATTTCGATGATATTTGTTATGTTGTTTTTTGAGTGATCAAGTTACTCCATCACACGAACGAAGTAAACAGTCAATCATACATGTGCTGTAATGGAACCAAAATGCGGATAGCAAATATAAACAATGCTAATTTAACCTATGGATTGATCTCCCTTGCGTTACCGAATAAAAATAAGTCAAACACGCCAGCACTGGACTATGACAACATATTGTTTCGGCCAAAAAGTAGTCATTTCTTATGTGCCATATTGTTTCGATACTTTAACATGGTACAGCAAGAAATTCGGAAACAAAAGGGATTAGGATGATAATTACCCGGGGCAGAAACAGAACAATTTATGATACCGCAATAATTGAACTCCGCCTAAAAGGTGATTTGAAGGTCGATATATACGATAATATTTTACGTCAATGTACGATCAGTTATAGCGGCTTGACAGGATGCTTACGTGTCGCAATATATGTAGATTGTTTGGACATACTGCGTACGATGAATATGCATATTATCTGTTATCATACTCCAGCAAAGACAAAAATGGCTTATTAACTTGGGATAAGTTATGGTTATACACGATTCGTTGTTCAGCTGATAGACATCTTAGTTCAGGTGGACGGCATGTAACTTCCAGAACATCAATATCAACTGCCCCCTACATTAGTGGCCATTGGGATACTGCTAGTCAAATATCGGCTTAAATTACTGTAATGCTGTAGCTTACGTTTAAATCAGTCAGAATTTTATGTAGGCATATCATCACAGTATGTTAATTCACTATAGGAATACCGGTTAATAATATCAGTGTCTCGGGTTACTATCAATTGCGAGAACAACCTATTCCTACTCAGCACCACATGCAGAACGACATTTTCCATTGTGTGCTGATATACACAGTCACAATGAGAGTGCGTGTAATTATGTACTCACAATAACGAATATATAAGAATAATAAGCCACGAAAACTAATTTGTCAAAAAGTAATAATGCAACGTGTGCGTTAGCAAACTGACCAACATCCTTGATCTTTGTGTTGTTTTGAATGACATTCGATAGCCGAAAGTAACTGTCTTATTGTTTCTATTTATAACAGGCACGTCTCTTTCGTAATTCGTCCAAGCTATAGGGTTGATTGGCAGGAACCTGAAATCGAGCAATGTCATAGTGCTAATGTGTAGAAATTAAGCATCCGAGCTTTGATATAATTCTGTATGTGTTATATCTGATCTGCACTTTTACAAGGCATGCAGTTGCGCTAAGATCAATGATTGAGCAAACTCAAGTCACACTCATCAAATGACAACGCGCTATACGACACTGACAATTTGATTGTCTGTATAGACATCAATCAACTGTCTGACAACCAGATCAAGGCAATTAGCCATTGGGGAACGCAAACTCACCTGCATTTCTGGACAAATCGGGAGACTTAGGCAAAACACACCTGGCCGAATACACAATCAACTTGAAGCCTGACGCTAAGCCGCGGAGATATAAGCCCTGTCGCACCAATCCAACTATGAAACGGGAAGTTAACAAACAAATACATGAGCTACTGAGACAAGGAATCATTGAACGATCTCATAGCGAATGGCAATCGCCCATCGTATTGGTTGCTAAAGGCGCCAAAAAGTCCCGAAGACACATGAAAAAATCAACAAATGCTCCCAAGCAGTACCGCATGTGCATCGATTACCGCTATCTGAATAGTCAAACTGTGCCATCAACACTTGCCATTCCACGCATGGACGTTACTATTGACGAGATTGGTATGCTAAACCCAAATATTTCTAGATCTTGCCTCAGGGTTTTTCCAGGTAGGTTTGTCAAAAGATTGTCAACATTTAACTACCTTCACTACGTCTGATTATAAGTCTTATAAGCTGACCAGACTGAGCATGGGGCTACAGCCGTCACCGTCTTTGTTCCAAGAGTTGATGATGCAAGTGCTGTCTGACTGTCTTGGCAAGTTTGCATTAGTCTACATCGATGACATTACTGTGTACTCGGGCTCTTTTAAAGAGCACCTCGAGCACCCTAATCATGTTTTCCAGACATTTACAACCGCCAACCTCAAGCTTCATCCACAAAGATGCACGCTCTTCAAACAAGAGGTCAATTTCTTGGGTATGAAGCTCTCGCATTCAGGCGTCCAGCCGAGCGATGACCACCTCAAAGCCGTGAAGTCTTATCTCGTACCGACAAACGTCAAAAGAGTGCGATCATTTTTAGGATTAGTGATTTTTTTCAGGAAATTCATACCAAAGGCATCTGACATCGCTAAACCTCTCAATGAGTAAACAAAAAAGGATGTCACATTTGATTGGTCAGCTGAATGCCAATTAAGTTTTGATGCACTGAAACACACAATAACCTCTCAGCCCCAACTAGCCTACCCAGATTTTTCTAAACCCTTTGTTCTATACACTGACGCTTCTACGTCTGCTATAGGTCATTGTGTAGCTCAGATGGACTATGAAGGTAACGAAAGACCGGTAGGTTACGCAGGTAGGTCACTCAACACCCATGAACGTAATTACTCAATAACTCATCTTGAGTTACTTGCTGCTGTTCATGGAGTGACCTATTGGATATCGTATCTGGAAGGCTCAAAATTTACGTTAGTCACGGACCACAAAGCACTGCTGTCCATTCTGACCACTAAGCAGACAGTGCCGAAACTAGTCCGATGGGCTTTAGTACTGCAGTCCTACGATTTTGACATCAAATATCGGAAAGGTAACTTCAATTGTGCCGCATACGCCCTTAGCAGGCGGGAATATGTCGTTACGCATTGTGCCAACGATGACGAAATAAACGCATTCCCCGATTTGGCCGCAGTCTCTGAACACATGGAAGAGGTAAGTGTGCATCCCGTAATCACGAGGTCAGCATCAAAAGCGAGCTCGGATAAGTCAGCTGGGCAGATGGCCACCACCAATACATCTACCAACAGGTTTTGCTTCGTGAAAACGACTACATGGTTGAAAATGGCATGCTACATCATTTATTCCGACCTACAGCTTCTAAGCCCGGCGATTTCTGCCTCACGCTGGTTGTGCCGGAAAGTCTCCGACACACGGTGTTGTCACAATGTCACGATTCTGCATTTGCAGGTCACGTCGGCATTAATAAAATGCTAACCGCGTTAAAACAGCGTTTCTCGTGGCCAGGAATGTACAGAGATTTCAGAGAATTTGTTGAAAGCTGCCCCAAATGCCTCCAAACGATCACATCGCCGCGAACGACCAACCATGACGCTATTTGAACCAGTTACCGCGCCATGGCAAAGAATCTCAATGGACAACATTGGGCCTATGCCACGAACTGCAAAAATAAATGCGTACATTACCGTTGTTTTAGATCATTAATCACGTTTCATAGTGTCCTGGCCTTCAAAAAAACTCGAAGCTAGCACACTCGCAAAAGCATTCTATGACAAAGTCATATGCACTCACGGCATGCCACTAGAACTGTTGACAGATAAAGGTACTGACTTCACAAGCAACCTTTTCAGGGAGTTAAATGAACTATTTCAAGGCACGCAGAAATTCACGTCCGCTTATAAACCTTCAACTAACGACAGAACGGAGCGAGTTAATAATACTCTAACAAATCTTCTGTGCACGTTTTGTCATGATAAGCCTAACACGTGGGATAAATATTTGTCGTCGGTTACCTTTGCTGTGAACACTACAGTACATCGCACCATTAACATGTCCCCCTTTGAGCTTCTGTTTGGCAGAACCCCAAGACTACCACTGGACACAGATCTCAGATCAGCGGCCGACAGTATTCAGAGCAGAGGCGATCACTTAGACGACATTCTACGAATACAACTGCTGGGTCGTGAAGTTGCATTGAAAGCCGCTGAAAGGAATAAGGCCAAAATGAAAGCTACATGGGATAAGTCAGCAGGTCCAGACCGCATCGCAGTGGGCTCTGTAGTTTATCTACATAGTCCCGACCTATCTAACTCAGGAGTAGGTAGCCAGAAATTTGCAACCAGGTTCAAAGGTCCTTTTATAATTACTGCCGTGCCGCACCTTGTGCTGACCATCTCATCGGAGATGCCGTACAGGTCAAAGTCAACAACGGGGTGGCTTTCCCCAGAGAGGAGGCCGAATTCAAACTATTTTTATTATTCGGCACACGCGGACTCAGTGTCACACGCACCAACTCCCACGATAAAGGAGCAACAGCTTTCACTTTTCCTCCATTTGCCACGACCATGACAACTAACGCCGTTTTCTTTCTCTTTCAGGTATACACCCCGATACCATCCTATTGTACATATAGCCTTCTGTCAATTTGTTTGTGCCCATATAATGTTGTAAATAGTTCCCCAGCGACACCCCTACTACCATGTGGGGCCGTTCCGTTCCAGTCCTCTATGGTTGTGCGATGACCAAAGCTGTGCAAGTGATCAACGCAGAAAATAGATCCTCCCGAAAATACGAAAAACGAACAAGCCACGGACAAGATTTAATTAAATGTCATGATATATACTAGGTGCCTCCCGCTTAGCGAACATGATTCACCTTAATCATAGTGCTCCGACCACATAGTCACTTGACGACGTCGGAGTCGAGTAATGACTTGTCGCGATCCCAAACGACCTTGAACCGGTGCGTGTTGTCCAATAAACATGCACATATGAAATCAGGTAGCACGTTCTACCTATCATGTGTGGGGAGTGGTGGGAGTGGTGGTGTTGAAGTCGTTAAGACTGATACACGTGAATCACTGGCGGAGCACAATACATCTAGATGTTGTTCAGTGTATGAAAGATCACAACATATTAAGTCAGAAACAATCACACCTATGAAACAGAATGCGAGCTGTATTGTAACAACATTATGTTGGTTCTCGCTCGTAGCAGTAAATGCGCATTTATCACAGAATCACAGCAATCAGAAGCTTTGTGAATAACCACACGCATTCATTATACAACCCTTACCTTGCCAACCCAGGTCTTAAGTGGGTTCACGTCGAGCGGCTCTGTGGTGATCGCTCCTCTAAATCTTATTCACTGCAATGGTTCAGGTGACACAACCGTGATATAAACAAAAGCACTTGCGTATACGGTGCTGACGTCACTGCGTATGATGAGAGCTGCAAACACACGTCGGACACAGACTTAGAAATAGCGGAAATAACAACAACAATATTAATTAATGTCAATATGACGATTGCCCGGATGGAACTTCCGATGACAGTTCGCTTACTCTCATTGCGTTCATTCTGTTTACTATTCTCGAGCTTTAATGTCCGCGTTGCAGATGGTGATATTAGATTTTCAACGACCTTCTAGAGTAAGGGAGTTGGTCGGGGTTGTATTTGATCATTTGTTGGCTTGCCAAGGACATGTCATGATCTCGAGCATAGAGTTTATAGCTTCGCTAAGGTGTGTGAGGATTATGTAATCGCATGGCACACAACGCCGTCATCAGGCGACGATACTATGAAATCAACAAAAGCACCTGGGATTGTTCATCCAACGACTCGGGGTCGGCGTCTGTTGAAGACATGGAGTCATCTGATTGGCCGAGGCTTTCACGGCTATGACAAAGCAACACACACGACCTAACAAGTAGTAAATAACATGGTTAAGTGTTTCGATGCGAGGAAGTAATGAATTAGTTGAGGTTTAATCTATCAATGTGTGACCACAAGGGCCGCGTTTGCCACGCCCTTAATAAAGGGGATATCTGTAATACACATCCTCATGCCGCGGTATTCAGGTCGTTTGTTTTCCTGAAGTGTATGGCTATGAATTATCATCACTTTCTTTTTGCCAATGCTTATTATCCGCGAATTTATATATCTGTCAATATATTTCGTGCAACTAGCAACAAATTAGCATATCCCCGCTAAGTTAGCTTGATTTGCGATTTGATATACTGGCACTTAAGTGTTTATAAACGTTTTTGTGGTAAATCGTGCATCATGTATGAATAAAAAAAACGAAGACTTGGTATGAATAATGTGACTTTTAAGCTAATTATATATTAGTATCGTCACTGCATGGTACTGCGATGTGGCATACAAGGTCACGTATTGGTATAGCGTTCGCCAGAAAATATTTATCACCCTGTTATGAGTGCTCTAGTGAGCACAACTTAGTGATTTCTTGCACTGCGATCCATCATTACCAGTAAAAGCCACTTATCTTAATGCAATTCACCCTTAATTGCCGCCCAGGGCATCAATCATTGGCTGTTTTGTGGCCTAATTATTTCTGCATTTTCATAGTTATCTGTATATCACAAATGATAACATCTTTGATAGATCACACATATATCATTGCGTTAATCAAAATCTCTTTATTTAAACTTTATTTTACGCACAATCTAGCCACGTGACGAGTGAAGGATACGAGATGACGCCAAAGACTCTTTGATCTGAGGCATCATTTACCATCATCCACGTTACTGAAGACATTTTAACTCGGTAATTGTAGTTTACTTTATTAACATTTAGTGTTTGTAAAAGCTAACCCTAATCGCATCTTTGCTTTGTCCCAAATAATATTTTTGCCTATATTTGCCATTTATGCATTAAAAACTACATGTTCAATATCTGCACATGCTGTTCTCTCTATAAGTAATCATCTTGTTGACGGGCGGCTGAGCATATTTTGGGGACAATCATCATTAAATGTTTATTGTCCATTTGCATGTAGCAACTGTTGCTGAATCAAACTGAGTCGAACCTAAGGATGTAATATGATTAAATGTTAGCATCATTAATGCTTGATACTACAATATGCAGCTTAATCATTTAGTGATACGTGTTATTTATCCAACTGGCATAAAGCAATAACAATCACAGGGCGTCATCTGTAACAGTGACCCATCATGCCAATAAATGATCGCTAGCTCTGCGAATATCGTTCGCCTCAGTTTCGTACAGTATCTACTGCTTGTTGTGCTGCCTGCATACTTGTGTATCGCAGAGGTTTTATATGCCAATGGATGCTTTTAATGTGTTCCATAGCCATAAACGTTGTCTGTGACTGAATAAGCGAAGTTCTTTACAAATGGGTGATTGCAGATTTGGCGAGCATTTATATTTTGATCACAACTGGTCTCTTACTAAGCGACATTCCCTTGCCGGATATAAAAGATTAATATAGGACGCAGTATGATTTTGGGGGTTTGCCCGCAAACCAAGCATGAAGTGATTGGTAAAACATCCTTCCGCCACATTCATGCGCATTTGTATCTGTGTAAAAGAAGTCGGAAAAACATTCCTCGCTAAAGCTGATGACTTTATGGAACCGCCAGAGGCTATTTGTATCCGAGGCATTCAAGCTAAATCCCTATCGCTCACGATTGGATCTATATTTATGCATGACACGACTCCGATGTATTATGGAGCCGTTAGTGTTATCTGCAATCTTATCTGTAATTAATGAACAAAAACGCGTGCATAGTAAACTGCGACGCTTACAAACAACAATCCAGATAATCCAGAAAGCGCGAGGGCCGAGATTTCTTGCTATGAATGACCATTTCACTTTGCGTTGACTTTCAAAATTCGTCGTCGGAATTAGTCAACGAGGCTGTCCACAACGTGTTAGCGGTTGCAGTCCTAGATTATTTACGCCAATTATGGCCCATTCTTTTACCCGCTTTTTGGTGATAATAACTAAAACTGAAAGTCGCATAATTGGTTTTTGGCATGTTGTATTGAACAATTGTGAATATTACCAGGAAAGTCAGATAACACATTTAACACACGACATGCATGGACAAATGCAGCAAGCTCAGTGATCTTTGGGTTTCTCCACATCAATAATTCCAGGCACATCACTCAGTGATTGCAATTTAGCAGGGTTGCGACCGTTGGACCTTTGAATGACTGTATCACTCTTTACGTGTCAGACAGTTTATAAATTTGATTCTGATTGTCTGGGACAGGAAAAGGCTGACATAATAGAGCCTTTACGAAATGCTGTATAACCCACGGTCTAGACTGTATTTGCATTCTTCACAGTGTATGTTTTATTTTCACTACATTCAATTATGTAAATGGCTTGCGGCAGTGCATGCATTATTTTCTTTCGTAGCCAATTTGTCTCGACCGTTTGTAAGGCAACAATCTAACTACTTACAACGATTGCCAGCGTGAATAATGAATCGTGACATCGAACACTGAGAATACAAGTGCGGTTTTTTGAGGTCACTAGTACTTATCAGGAGTCTGATATAGATAAGCCTTACGTTTTTATTACGAAGTTAATTGAGACTGCGCGCAATATAAATACAGTACTATTAACCATAAGACATTCTTTATCAGTCCTGAAAATGACTGAGTACGCAGAATTATCAAATGACATAGCAATATGTCGTCCCTACATCCAGTAACAACGACTATAAGCAAATAAATATATAGTTCTCCTGGTTGCTAATACCTTATCAGTATTTCACGAGTAACTAATGGTTTATGATGGTTTGAAATGTGTACCCAAAGGAACAGCATTGGCCTTGCTGACAAGAGCAATTAGATTCATTTAAATAGCAAATCGTCATGAGATTCGCCGCATATACGAGGCGCTGACGCGCATCGCGGCCGTTCGAGAGATTAAATCAGAAGCTCCCGCACAAATGATATATTAAATCTCTTCACAGCTACTGTGCTGCAATCATCAAAGGCAAGTTACACGGTGCAGTGCTGACCAAACGGATGTCATGCATATACCAAGCAAGTCAAAGAGGTGCCCATATATGTGCTTTAAACTCAAAGCATGATACCGGAAATGCAACACGTTACCTAATGAGGGAGATGTTTATCTTGTACTTGGTACCTGACTGATCATCAGACAGCATTAATATACAATTAAGTTTATTTTGTAAATATTCGAGATGTGTTCTGCCAAGTGCTAATTACTTATGAACTTTCTATCTCTACAAACATTTGTAAATTTTGCATTACGGAATACACGGTTAAAGCACAAGAGTTTCTACTTAATATGTCGCCGTTTTAAGTAATGGAAAGATTTTTTTACTCTAATAATAACGGTGTAGGATTGATAAACCACAATTTGAACAATTTGCAGATTTGCTTTAGCAGGTTTAGTTCACATTTATGGCATATATCTGTTAAAAATAAGACATATCAAACATTAGTATTTTTAAATTTATGCTACGAAGTAACGTATCTGAAAGCATAACGAAATGTTTTCTGATAACTTGGGCAATAACAATCGCTATTGTCTCAGGCATTATAATGGTCAACGATTTATCCATGACTTGTGAGGACAAAACCCAACATCCCTGCTTAGATGACTCGGCCGGAACTCCCAACTGGGGTGCGAAACAGGAGGACGATTTCTTATGACAAACACACGAGTGCTTATTTAAAGAAAATCCCGCTTCATGGCTTATATAGGAATAGAAACACATTTGAATGGTTGGCAACGTTACTGATGCAATCAAACAACCTCAGTACTACATATACGACTAACGGTGGTCCATTAAACTCTACTTTAATTTGAGTCGCACTTCTAGAATAATCTCAACAGAACTAAGTGTCCTATTAATCTAACACAGTGACACAGTGGCAGTTTGGGGATTATATAATAGGATCGTTATCTCGAGACTATCATGTTTTTTCGAACAATAGGGATAGTACTGTTCCATGCGTAATGTTTAAAAATACGTAACATCAGATCATCCAACATCGCCATTTTGCCATTTCTGATAACGATAAGTGCGACCGGGAACACTTACTACACTAGAGTTTCATAAACCTACAAACCAAGCTGGAGACTATTACAGACAGTCAATTCAATTAATGTACGTATACAGTATACCCATCCACCAAATCCATTTCCACCATTATTAAAGGTAAGTTCATTAGGACGGCTATAATTGATGAAAACACCTCTTTATGTTAAAATATAAGCATTGATTTAAAGGTCAGATACAATGATTTTTGTTTATTCCATTTATCCACAGATCTATATTTTAAAAGGTTATCGTATCCATAATAACCTTACTACATGCTTTTTATTCTTTTGGAAAAATTATCTGGAAATGTTCATTTTCGACTTCGAAACGGTCTAGACATCGCTCGGTAATACTGCTCGCCATCTTTAGCCTTCACGGTTGGTTGGCAGCGTGCGACTTGCACTTCTTTCTTCTTGGTCTAAAGTGCTTGGTTGTCGGAACAATAAGAAGTCAGGTGTGAATTTTCGGTTTCCGAAAGACAGCATATGAGCCGCATATGGGTGTTAAAAGCGTAAAGGCTGCAGATCGAACCTCACGACAGTGCTATATTCTGATCATTTCGCGAATAGTGCTTATGAGACTGACCCAGAGCTGTTCAAAAGTCTTGGTTTTCGTTAGAAACCTGGGCTGCGAAATGAAGATACACCGACTCTCTTTAGCCATGTTGGAATCGATGACAGTCAAAATAAACGACTCTTAAAAATGACAACAACAAGTGGTTTGATCCACTGGCTGAACCTTTCGGCTAGTCTTGACCAGTAGACTTATACCTATTCAGATGTTGATGAATTTATCACAAAGTTGCCAGAATATCAATCCAGCTGTTTCTCGTCATGCAGGTAGGAAATTGAAAT
Organism: Urechis unicinctus; assembly: GCA_034190875.2. Taxonomy (NCBI): domain Eukaryota; kingdom Metazoa; phylum Annelida; class Polychaeta; order Xenopneusta; family Urechidae; genus Urechis; species Urechis unicinctus. The sequence continues at coordinate 2,920,599 of CM067344.1, forward strand.
GGTTTTCGCAGATCAGGGAATAGATAATTTAAGTGGCAAATGTTTCGGTTAGTGTCACAAGGCAGCATTAGTATATTTGATGAAATGCATTGACCGGGATGACTTCTGTATCCATGTGTCTTTTCATTGTAATCCTTAAAGACTATGATGAAATTGTAGCATACTTACGGTAGTGATAACATGGATTTCCCTACAGGCGCAGAGGTCTACCTCTACTGGATTAAAGATATTTTCAAGAGGTAACCTACTTTATGTTAGCCTATCTCACCATTGCATTTTTTTAGTTTTTGTAGAAATTTTTACTTCTTGGGCAGTATAATTAAATCAGTCAAAATTGTGAAATCCATGCTCCTTTACTTTTTCAAAGAAATGTAATCTGTATTGATATATGTGTCAACTATGAATAAGATCCAAGCCACACGAATAGGTGGAACTGATAGTTTGCAATAGGTATCTCCTAAAAAACTTAGCTGGCTCTCCCTGTCAGTCATCAAGCCAGGAATCATGTGACAAACTGGTTATATATCATTCAACAATGAGTGTTTACTATCCTTATACCACCATGGAGGCCCGGAGATACCTATGCAATAACATATTTGAAATTCGAAATTTTATATTTGAATTTGGGTTTTACGGAAGATTAGCACATTTGTGTAGTGACAGCTGTAAAGTTCTTTGTGGAATTATGTGTTCAAGATTTAATTCTTACATGGCAATATAAGTTATCAACTTGCTATATTTATCCAGATTGTTCCTAACAGTTATTCACTTCAATGAAAGCACAGACTATGCACATAAGTTCATTGCTGAGGTGTTTAATCTACTGCAAAAATACCCAAGCAACGGATGGTTGAGGTGCATAAATGAGAAAGAATCTTCTCGGAGGGGCTCAATGTGTTGATTCAACATGACCAAAAAGTCTTCATCACCCGGGTTAGATAAGGACACATGTATATATATCCATGAAGATATCTTAATGTAGAAATGCATTAAAAAAATATATAAATATATTTAAATGTTTGAATACCCGGATGTGTTCACATGTATATATAAATATGCATAGATGTATAATTGCATATGTAGATATACATAAACAAATATGTACAAATATATATAAATATATACATATATATATATATATATATATATATTTGTACATATTTATTTAGGCTCGAAATGTACTTCATATCCAATTCATGGACTAATCTAAACGAGGTTTTTTTTCATTTGTTTTAGAGAGTAATCAGGATGCAATTCTTCAGCAATCCATGAAGTCCTTTTCAACGACAGTTAGATGCCACAATGTAACCTGTGGACCTTAGGGCACCGAATCTGGAAAACGTCTACAGACGAACGCGACCATTAGTGGACAAACCGCCAACCCTTCGTAGACTTTGGTCCACGAAAGGATATACCAGTATGTCCACATAAAGTCAATGCTCATTTTTGTCCAAAATAATTGAAAATATTTTGGTTTGACCATTCGAATGTGATAGTCTAGTCTTAGTAACGTACACAAATAATCTTTTACGCGGGATTTTTTTGGATTTTGAATATAATAGCGAAATAAAATTTTAACAACTAACCATTCGTTGACATTACACGCACACCTCAATTTCTTCCATACAACCGTATATACTTCGATCCAAATTTCCGAAATAATGTTTAATCATATGTGTTGGATATATTTATTTGAAAAATTAAAATATTTGATTTATTCTTAAATTTCTATACCGAAAAACTCTATTTTTCTCCTTTTTCATTAATCTACAACATTGAATTAGATCGCGAAATTCTACCATTGGTTCATAATGATCACATCTACAACAAATATTATGTTTCTAATCCATGATGACTGTAAATGATTAAAATATTTCGGTATTCCCCAAACATTCAAAAATATATATGGGCACGAAAGGTTGGATTTATACGTATAAATTAATGCCTTAACCTTTCGTGGACGACGTTTCGAGGACCAAAAGTATATACCAGCAATAAAAAGTGACAAAAAGATTTTAATTCGCTTTAACTATTTAATTGTATCAATTAAAAGATGCCGAATAAATAATTGATAATTAATGATAGCAAAAATGCACTATAAAATTTGTCCACTATATCTATATATATATATATATAGATATATATATATCTATATCTATATCTATGTATCTATGTATATCTGTATCTATATATTTTCTCTATATATATTCATATATATAAATCTCTATAAATATATATGTCTCTATATATATATTTGTAAATCCTCCCTATCTCTATGTCTCTGTATCTGTGTATATTTCTCTCTCTCCCTCTAAATTTATATGTCTATCTCTCCATCTATATATCTATAATTACATATATCCTTACCTTTCTATATTTACTCTCTTTATACCTATATATAAATCTATATCTATGCATCTATAGATATGCACACACAAATCTATATATATATATATATATATATATATATATATATATATCTATTTATATATATATATATATATATGCATATACTGATATAATTCCCTGAATATATGTATATCTATGTGTATATATAAATATATATATATATATATATATGTATATATATATATATATATATATATATATCCAAAAACATATATATATATATATATATATATATATATATATATATATATATACATCTCTATATATATATATATATATATATCTCTCTCTATATATATATATATATATATATATATATATATATACATATATAATATTTATGCATACATATATTCATGGATATACATATATTCATAAAACTATATCAGTGTAGGCAGATATATATATATATATATATATATATGTATATATAAATATATATATTGATATATACTCTGATAATGAACAATGAATATTTTGTTCTGTCGTATCCCTGGGCGGTTAAGAGTGCTGGTGTTTCTACATAATGTTTCAATATGTCATGTAGGGCTTGTAGAGGTAAATGCATGATTTGAAATGGCTATCAGAATTGAAATTTGGATAAAGAATGCACAAACAGTCCTTATTAGAGGATATCACAGGATAACTCACTCTACAATGAATTAAACCTTAAATTTACATTGCAAAGTAAGCACATACATGATGACAACTACCTTCTTCTTATTCCGTACTGCGGCGTACACTGCATTCTCATTTATCCAAGTTTCTATTTGCCAGTTTGCATTTCAATAGCTTCTCAAAGGTGTGCTTATGTATTTAGGAGAGACAATCGTTTAATCCGATACATCTTCTCGCTTTGAGAGACTGATATCTATCCATTACATAGTTTACTTCGTATCAACAATATAACAACTGTTGCAAACTCTCGAACGCATAACGGTAATAAATTTGCGGGTCAAACTTGCAGCTGCCGCGGGGTGAAGGTTACATCTGTAATAGCCAATAGTTTATTGCTTAAATTGTATTTACACCAAACAAGCATCATAAACATTTTCATGATTATATATGTCACGGTGATGTGTCACTAGTCTTGGTATTAAGAGCTTCTTTGGCATTTTGTGTTGTCTTTTGAGAGCGACATCGCAACATATGGAAGTGAATCTGGTTGCTATTATTTTGCGCTGGTTTGGCTTATGAATGCATCCATCATTAACAGTGATGTCGTTACTGATCTATAAGAACGATTGCACATCACAAATGGCCAAATCCAGAATGGCTGAATGGTTAAAGCATTTGACATATGCCTTTGTGGGGACGGCATTCGAAGTATTTGCTATGCTGAATTATGCAAAACGATAAATTGCTCTTTTGCGTCTAATTTGAACGCAGCTATATCATATAATCTAGAAGGCATAATATTGCAATGATGGTGCCAAATATGGCGTTCACAGAATGTCATACGTCTACACCAGCACAGGCAAGCCGAATGGAGTATTGAATCGGACGAATCAGGAAAGCTTATCATTCAGCAGCTTCTCTATTCAATTTAACGGAAGCAACCAATGGGTTCAGTTTTTCCCCATGCTACTTCATATGAAATTAATATCCTAGGGCGAAGTGCGCCTACGGCGACTGTTTCCGGAAAACATCATATTTGTTTTGGAATGATGCTTTTGCATATTATGTGGTTGGTTTATGCTAACGTTGTAGAAAAACTGCATTAACAAAGGCACTTGCTACATATTTTTAAAAACTGACCACGACACAGGAATTCTACTAACAAATATATTTTATCCACGGCTCAAATAAATACAGTACGGTAAATGTAGCGTGTGTTTGTCAGTATGTACTTCACTGATATACAGTTTGTAAGCTATATATATTTAAGTATCATCTGATGCTTAAATAATGTGCGTCTTTTAACCCACCTACATCGACCTAATTGTTCTGATCGCCTTTAAAACAGCCTCAGGATTCTAAATAAAGCGATGAAAAGAATTCCCATTTAGCATATATTTATATTCTGAAGACAAAAAGAGACGCTAAAATTAACTGTTAGATTTGGTAGGTGATCGGTTGCAATTCAAACATTTATTCACGTCATATAGCTACGTTAGCACATTTAAACGGGCGCTACAAAGAACGGTTCTCGTGGAAAACAAAGGTATGCCAACATAAAGGTAATTCCATTGTGCTTGTCGAGAAACGGAAAGATATCTGTGTGAATGGAAACGTTAATTATGCAATCACACCACGTAGTCGCAATATATTGGTCTATAAAACTTTCATTCGAAATACTTGCCCAATGAATCTTACACAATGATAGTAGAGGAATGGTAAAACGGCTCAGTTGCCTCGAGATGGTTGTCTCTGCAATCAAGGGGGACAACACTGTTCCGGTCGTAGTGTTTCAAAATACGGAGCAATTGATCTTTACATCTCGACATTATGCCATTTCAGATAAAGATAAACTCGATAACACACACAACACTAGATGGACGGTGTCTTTGCTTGCACTTACAAACCCATTCCCGTAGACAGCCTTTCGATTCGAGCCATGTACATTTGCAGTGTATCTATCCCTAAAGCCTATTTCCACCATGACTTAACGGTTATCCATTCAAGCTGTTTTAATAGGTCTTGAAGATGTCCTTCAGCATCAAATCAGAAAAACCTGCAGATGTACCCAACCTTAATCTACCCGAGCCAAAAAAGGTGGGAAAATGGTCAGTTAATCTCAATCAAACTATGCCCGGCATCAATTAATCAATTAATTTTCTGCGGTTACACTATAACTAAACGGCGATTACAAAGCCTTTGACATGGGGCTTTGCCGATTATGTCCAAGACTGTAAGCTGCCAGCGATACTTCAATGCATATAAGTGTTCGGTAAAAAGTATGTTAAATAATATGTGCCTATTAACACTGGTATTAACTTTTCTCATTTCAAGTTGTACCAAACCGGCATGGCAGCAAGACGTCATAAAGCTCTCATGTACAGAATGACCCACACACCCGGGCTGATGACCTCATAGGAATATTTACTCCTTATGTAGATGAGCAAAGACCACGCGATTTAATTCTGTGATCACAAAGTTCAGTACGCTGGTTGTGATAACGTGCCGAATACCGTTGAACGTGTGCCTGATAAACCTTGTTTTATTGCCAGGGGCACAATGGGACTGGACAGTAAACACACCCTATCGTAACCTTGAACCATGACTGATGCCATAGTACTCCTAACCACAGCATGCCGTCGTTGGGGTTATCTGATAGGACGTTGTTTATGACTGGTTAATGTTACTGGGACACAGTACAACTTAATAAGAGCTTAACTGGACGAGGTCGCGTATATGAGCCACATGATCACTCGTACCAATGTGTGTTAAGTTCATATCAAGTTAATATAACTAAACGCGCAGTTATTGCGAAACAAATGTTCAAATTCGATAAACTTGACGGTTTCCCATGCGGCAAGGCTGGTCCGAAATATAACATTGCAAGGTTTACCTAATAGTTTGGCAATGCCACATATCACAAGCCTAACATGGCCATAATATTAGATTTGCGTAATTATACATAATTCAGGATTAATAGATATGATGAATACGCCATCGACGAACCCATCACCAAACATGATGTTTTGTTGAGCAACACAACAACGTTATTAAGTGTCGCAATAATTGAAGTGGGCATGTTAAGAGACAACAGGCGAAGATAGTGCATAGTTAATGCACAAAATCATTTTGGTTAATACAAATATGTCATTGTAATGAATGTTTTTTGTATCACAGCAAACTGTCTAAACGTTTGGTAAATAAATGTGGATATGTTTTGTGGAAAGTCGACGCAATATGCAGAACAAAAGCGACATAGTTCTCACAATATAGACATCTGTAAACATAATCTTTAATGCTTAATGTAATCGCAGTACCTAATCGAACTGGAACTGTGTCCGATAACGGCTAATCTTATATCATAGGCAAATCACGAACGGATGATAATAAAACGTAGACTCAACATTTAACTTTGTGAATGAGCTGCCACATGACTTGCTAAAATTTCACACAAAACATAACTGCACATAAGAGTTGATTCTGAATCATGTGATCATGGCAGTTACTGTTGATGCGTAAGGCTGGCTACGGACGGGCGCTGCGAAATCCTTGAAAGTTCGCAACGGCAGTTAAAATGTTTTTACTATGACATGTTTTCCAGATATGAGCGTAATGACAATATTTGGCCTATGGCGATATATATAGCAAGGTGTTTATATAACTGTACAGTATTTTTGGATAATAGCAACAGCTTTCTAGCAATAACAATAAAGCCAAAGGTTAGTAATTCTTGTTAATACAATAAAGGCTGATCCTGATAGCTGCATTGATGTGATAATTGAAGCACACTGACAATGAACTTGCTAGCACATATATACGCTGCATGCCTATATATTATTCCATGGAATGGCAAATATAAAGTATGACAAGATTTGCGGCATAGCATTCATAGCTTCTGTAGCACAAAGAGGCACTTATGTAAACTGTTGGTGCTTTAAGGTGAGCGGTAGCCTTCGAAACATTTACTGACGTCATAAAGTTGCGTTTGCACATTTACATGGTGAGATATGAATCACCATGCAGAAGTATGGTGCAAAAAGGGGCTTTGGAATGACAAAATGTAATCCATAGTATGGCTCATCAAGAAAGAGAAGGACATTATTGGGAGTGGAAGCTTTGTTGATGTAGTCACAATATTTTCGGGGGGACGTGCCCCATTAATCTCACCCAACGGCAAAGGGAGTGGAACAATGAACCTGAGCACCGAAAACCATGTCAACATTCAAAACATCATGGCTGATGCGGTTCGTATTCTAGTAAAAAACCTTTGATTATACTTAGTGTACTACATCGGCCTGGATAATCTATTGCAACAGGGCGTCAAAAAGGTCTCATGTGTGAAACGATCCCAACCCCCGTACTGATAACCTTGTACGAATGCAGGCAAGCTGGAAACATATATAACCTATTTTGTACCTTAATCACTGAGTTTCTGGCTGGCAACAAAGCCAAATCGTGTTGAAATCGCGCTGGATAAAACTTGATTTATTACTAGGTCAAAATGTATATGGTTTATCAGCATATTTAATCAAATCCTTAAACAATGGCTGGTGAGGTTGATGTCATTGCTAGCTGAACGTGCCACGACGAGTGTTCGTTATCGGATTTTGTTGCTGGGCCTTACTGAATCTTGCATACAATCCCAATTCATCGCATGTCGCCGTATTTCTATCATCTTCAGATTCATCAGCTACACCAGCAATCTTAGTTATCGTTTGAGATTCCAGCTATTCGTAATACACTTAAAACGTCGATAAATGATGAAGAAAATCCCGTGTGTTCTGTCACACTCTAGTGGTTAATGCGCATTTATCGTGCAAGGTCGTCGATTAATGTTGCACAGCAGTTTACAATCAGAGTCCGCGGATCAATGCATGTACATACCAGTTGTCATGAATGCCAACGCTGCACTAATGCGATGTGGCGTACACTTGATGATACAGTCATTGATCGTGTTCTATGATTACCGTTATCATAATTGGTCAGCTTATAGCTGACAAGTTTAGCAGACATGCTGAAATATATTATTATTATGTTCTCTCATTATTTGAGCCGTTCCTCGTTACGCATACTTTACTGCGGCGCATCAATTGCTCTGTGTATTTATATGAACACTCTACTCTAGGTTAAAACATATGATATTGTCCATTAAGGCGAGCCCGGGAAGGCGTATGACAATGCACTAGTGTTTGATAAGATCTTGAAGTAGACAACTAAATATACTTTAGTGTCGCAATTTACCTGCAGCTTCGCTCTTCTGAAGATGATGGTAGATTGAAAGACTCGTCGAATATGCCGTATTCCATAGAATACTGATTTGAAGACAAATATTATGCATCGTAATAAGCATTGTTGTGTGGAACTAACGTCTGTCATCAATTAAGATAACGTGAGTTGGTAAGTAATTTCAATTGAGAGACAATTATTCAAAGCGTGTTTTATTCGGACCGTTTATATGCTTATGATGGATCTAGTTATGTTTCCCATGTAATCAGTTATTAAATGTATTTTGGTTTGATTACAAGAAAATACATGTACAAAACCGTTCTACGGTTTAAGAATAGGAGATCATACCGTCAGATATGTGACGATCAACGGATTCTGAAGGTCGCGCCATAATGATATAAGTATACACTTTAGCAACCTCGGAGGGTTAACATAGCCGATAGAGCAGTGGGGAATATTTCTATTATGCACATTATTACCTCAGTAAAGTTCCAAAGAGTAAGTTATATCAATTGTAATTTCATTTGTGCTTAGGGACCCAAAGCACTTCGAGATAGGCTGCCTTTATTCATAACACGCAACATTGAGATACCTACTGCTTTGTAGCACGTAGCATCGTATGGCCTAGTTGTTGCAGTAAAGCAAAATCCAGAATTCGCACGTACAGTTATATTGGCAGATTTGTATTCACTCTGCATTTGTTTCACTGTCACTGCACTTGTACTAAAAACTTACCGCTATTGCTCAATAACATAGCACAATTAGTTATCAATACATGTTCTTGTCAATGTGTCTTGCCTGAGCAATAGATAATGCGGTCAGATATGGCAGTCAGTTCCAGAACCGCACCCTTTAACATGAGCATTAGTCGAAGTAAAGCCATGCTTAGGGCAGTCATCTATGTGGCTTATACTTGATCCGTCAATCGTAAACTGGTCAAAAGTTATATGCTAACGGGGTGGCCATCACACATATGAACATATGCGTACATGCTGTATTTGTATTTTGCTTTGACAGCATTTATTGCTCATGAATACAAACAGACAGACGTCGTTGCTTGACAGATGTGGTTGGAGACAAAATGCATGTAATACAATACGGGGACATGCGCACAGTCAATTCTAATTGCAAAGCAATAGTTTCTCACAAATAACAGTGCCATTTATGGTCGTGCAATTACTTTGAAGTTTTAAATAGCTCTAGTTAATGTATATTTGCCTCAAGCTGTGCGGCTAGTTTTTTATTCTACTAAAATAGCGCACGCTCGTTGGTTGCTTCAACACATTAATTTTCAATAAGCATCCACCTGCTGGTCAGAAAATTCATTGTCCGAACCTCAGTTAACGCCATGGCGTGGATTGTATCATATAAAATCTGCCATGGCTGTTCGTGGTAAGCCTGCCCTATGGTCTGAAACTAGTTTTGCCACAACTTCATTATCAGCCTTTTCTTTGAAGCCAAAGGCAAAACTACCGAGTGTTCTATTTTTGACATCCTCGTTGAGACTAAAAGTTTGCAAACGAGACATGACATTAGTTTTGCTTAATCGCTCAATTAGACCATTTTTATGATAACGATAAATTCACTGAAAACCTCTATATTATTTCCGACATGCAATCTAGCTGTGATAAATATGATTATCCGACAAAATTTCATTATCCTGCAAGACAGAAAGCCATAAGCAATGCGGCAGAAACGAAATGCTGCATATAGTACAAACTATCCGCACAAGTCATGCAGAAGAAGCACACTTGTCCATAACAACGTGGTGCAACGTTCACATGAGTTACCGGCTAAACGGCTGGTATCGGATGATATGATGGCAGACTGACATACGAAAAGCTAACGGTCTCTGGTCTGTCTCATTGATGCAAAGCTAAATCTGCACTATTCTAACACCGGCTGCCAGACTCACTAACTGCAAAGCTGGTTCCTCATTACTATCGTTGCATTTACTGGTCCAGTTGCAAAGTGAGGTGAGTGGATGATATAAGCTTTATTTAAAATGATGGTAGTATGTCCAACAATAAATCAGATACAACTGTAGAATTATGCATTAATGACATTTACTATGTCTTCAGGTCATTGATATTAGACGTAGCATTGACGAGCTATTTCTGCGAATGATTGAATTTGCAGGTTCATTGCATACCCCGCTCCGTACAATTGTCTTCACAGAGAATCAAACAAATGCCGTGCAGGTCTCTATGCAGTCGACTGCCGTTAGGAAATCATTTACTAACGCAATTTTCATCTATATGGTTAAATAACAAATAATATCTTAATCACATCAATCCATAAGACGTTTGGTTGTCCTTCTCAGGGTTATAGTGTTCTGTCACGGCCACTCCTAGTGCATATTCACCAGCAATATTTCCATGCGACCTTCTCTGTACATCATCTGCTACCATGAATCACATGAGACTTGCGGACTCCAGCAACGATTTCCTAACTGAGCATTGATGTTTGTTTGCTAATGCACCGTTGCTTCTAATAAGACATATTTCACTCATATAGATCATGGACTACATACACATGGAAAATAAGTTTTGTTTGTTGAATAAAGTGGAACTATGTTGACCATCTAGTTTGTGTTAATTATTGCATGATCACGTGGGTGATATGTCTTTCCCCAAAACATCCACAATGGCACCTACAGGCGATAATCAAGCACGACGCTGTCTCCTTATAATTATAATTAGCGGTAACCTAAGGTATCTGTTTGGGACCTGTAAATATGAGAGGTAGTCTGTTAGTACCCCATTCGGCCTCAGCTGCCAACACAAGCATGTGCATCGAAGAGATCAGCAATCCGTTTCTTATCCAGCTTTTTTTCACACATAAATGTATTGCTTTGCATATCGCGAGTTCCGTTCCAACCGACGTTCAAGATCGGAAATGAGATATCACGAAGACGTTGTGTGTCAAGGGTGAGCACTTCACACTAGAGTGTTTGCTATACAGAAGCCAACATAATTAGAAAAACAGGTAGTGTCAACGGGCTCTTGTCAGTTGAATCGATTCATTTGACCCAAACTCAACTCCAATTTCTCGATCAGGCACTTTCAGACTTAACACAGACATGATTGTACCTAGCTTGACCCCACCACAGATTCTGTTCTAAGAATAATATGACATGTAAGAATAATATGACATTCTAAAGGAAACGTAGATTGCTAATAGTATGAAAAGACGCAATTTTGAATAAAACCATATAACACTAACTTAATAAACGCCCAATGTATTAGACAATGTGTGTTAATCAGATTGTCAGCACCCAGTTTAGGATCGTGAAGCTCATTTAGTCACAGCATTATTGGATTTTGACTAATTGCTTTTTTATGTAATAATAAGCGATATGAGTGGGTAATTGCATGAACTCTAACCCAATAGAATTCAATAGTTGACTACATATATAGGTTACTGGCACTATTTTACTCCAGTAACTTAACTTTACTGCTCATTAGTTCCATTTCTAGATAGTTTACACGAACAATATATGCATAAATTCCGTTGGCGGATACGAGCCTTGCACTATGTGCACCGCCACGGGTATCCTGACTTGGTTTACATTAATATACACAAATATATATATATACATATATATATATATACATATATATATATATATATATATATATAATATATATATATATATATATATATATATATATATAGACTATATATATATATATATATATATAGAGATATATCTATATATATATATATATATATATATATCTATATATCTCTATATATATATATCTATATATATATATATATATATATATATATGTAGATATTACATTGTACGGTAATTTTCGTAATGTCTTGAGTTACAAAGTGCAATAGTAATCACGACCATCATTGACTAATTCACCCAATTATGTAACATGCCGCAGCTAACTTTATTAGTAGTGGTGTGACAACATAAAATAACAGGTCATAGAACGAAAGTTGGGTGCTTTAAAGGTGAGACCACCTAAGGGTCGTTTAATGCGTAACACAATGCGATGATCACTGATTTCATAGGACCGTGGTTGATAACGATTAAAGCTAGAAATACAAATCAAATGCATGATCAAATAATCAAGTTTCTGTGAATGCCCATTACGGCTGTCTTTTTAACACGACAGTACTGATGTTTTAATTATGTTCACCATTATCACCAGAGCAGATCAACTAATAAAGAAGAATGAATTGTGTTTGGTTACAATTACAATACCATTCCAGACCGAGGGGTAATCAGTTGGTTTTCATGTCGACCTGATGTCTCGCCGGCCATCAGAAATAACTAGATATGGTGCAGCTTTCTGTAACGAAAATGCAATCGACATTAACATCAATATATGATATTCTTGGCAACAAACGCTGCTAGTATTGACCCTGTCCGTGATAGATTTCTATGAACCTCCCAATACCTGTGGTATGTCACCTTTGCATGCTCGAATACGGGAAAAGTACGTTCATTAAAATAGCGTGGTGTTTGGTAGCTATTCAAATTACACTTACAGTATCATCGTCTACAATTTCAAAATATTGAGTGAGGATTTGTTGAACACTAGTTTATGTAAAGAAACTGCAGACACAAAATTAAGTGCTACTATACATTGCACTTAGAAATGTGGGCATACGAAAGGCCACGCTAGGTAAATGCAACAAATGCAATCATGTTAAAAAATCCCCCGGCATAGGATAGTGACTTATTTCAAAAATGCCTTCGTTGATGGAATTTCTTCATGCATCCTAAGTCGTTTCATTGAGCGATATTATGTCTAAAGATTTTGCCGGCGATGCACTCACGCATTAGATAGTATATAACTGCATATATGTTCATATGTTGTAGCTACATATCTCATACTTACTCGTTGTTAGAAGTTTTTATGGGTCCCGAAAGGAATACGGATTGTGCATTTCTTTTTAGCCTTAGTCCGGTCAACGTAACGAAATGCACGCCCTTCTGATAGTTGGATATGGTTTAACCTTGCCTGCTTACTATGCCTCACGAGAACTTGCCGATGCAGGACTGTTAGAGCGCACTTGATGAACCTTTTGGGAGGGCTTTATGATGCATCTCTTGTCCACCCCTGTGGCATCCTACCTTGTCATCTTTCACGCTGAAGTTATATAAGTGCATTATATACTGACCATCATCATACATCTGCAGAAAGCAAACTGATCGACTCCCGATTATTTAGAACCGACGAATAGGTGACTCAGGGTACGAATTTGGGTTGGTATGTGATCAATAGACTAAGTATCGTTCTGGATCCACCCGGCGGAAGTGTAAGTTTTTCTATCCGCGCATTGTGGATATGTGATTCAGAAGGGGCTTAGTTCACAGGACACATTCAAAGCGCTAGCATTGGAAGAAGATCCATCATTCTGCCGTCACCCTATCACGAAAGATGTACAGAGGAGACAAAAATGGTGGAGGCAAATGTCGGGATCCAGCAGAAGATTGCGCGAACAGCTTATATATAAAGGATGATTGCAATGTGAAGTAAAACGATGTTTAAATCTGGACAGTGTGTTACATATATTCTCAAAGAGCATCGCTGCACGGCCTCCCTATAGTAACAAACACCCGATAAAGAGCATGCACGTAGCGGATATGTAAGATGTCAGTCGCAGCAGTGCTTCACATTGTACTACCATCTATACATCGCGAGTAAAATGGGGTGTTGTGGTTGATTCATATCATGACCAGGGTCGCAAGGTCATCTGATTATCCTGCTCGTTACAATGAATTATCTCATTCTGGCATTGACGGCAGGGATCGCAATTCATGCTGCACGGAAGTGTTAAGCATAGGAGTCCGACGTTCACCATACATATACGAACTCTGTTATTTAGAGAGGGGGCAGTACCATAACATTAAGGTGTACATCTTGATGTACCGCGAACATAGTGCCATATGGTTCAATGGTTAGCTGATACTAATTGGTCCCATTTTTAGACACATAAGGTATCGAATTTAACGCCTCAGCGACTGATCCTTTCATCTCAAGGCTAATACATTAGATGCTACGGATCCCTGTTAATGGCTACCCATAGACTCTATGTAAATATAGCCTCATCATTCACAAATGAGGGTTAGAATTTGCATTCCACCGAGATGAGGCAAAGCCCTCTAACGATTTCTCGCGTGATGTGATATAGACATAGAAAATACATTATGTGTCGCACTAGCAACTAGAGTTGGTCCTTCATGAGACTATATATTCTGCAATTTCGTGAAGATGCCTGAAAAATATAGCTATATGTCATTTTACTTCAGAGGTTGGCAATTCTATTTATCATTACATTAAGATGTGCAATATTTCTATACCGCCGGAATACCCAATGATGCTGCTCTGGGATATAGAGGCACATGTTT